>JAVXUO010002850.1:0-326785 GCA_033065855.1 Escallonia rubra
TGCCCCATATTTGCCACTAAAAACATTAAAGTAAAAAAAGTTGGAAAATCTTAGTTTATGTTTTGAGGAAATTGAAAAATTCACTTCAAATTTAAACTCTACACTCCATTTTTGTCACTCAAGGTTGATGTTTTATTACTAACAAGTGCCACTAAAAATTCTTTACAGTCTGGAAGGGTTAAAGTTTGGAGTGACTTTATCAAATCTCTATACTCTGTTGTTTTACTTCCACTTTAAAGGGAAAAAAAATCACTATTCATTTTATTTTGAATACTAAAAAACGGTGTCGGCTACCTTCTTACTAACAACACAGCTACAGCTGGCATAATAATCAAGAAAAATACACAAATCAAAGTTTGACTAATACTCTCCCCGCCCCTAATTAGCTGATTGTGTTCGACTTGCACGCTTATTTAGGATATGAGTCATATTTCATGAGTTTCTCATTCTACTCCAAGAGAGAGGGAGGGAAAGAAGAAGTGGGTAAGGATAAAAAAAAATGGATTAGTGGATGATTAAATTTGGAGAGAGAAATAGACTAAAAAAATATAACAAGGATAAACATGAAAAAATACATATAAAATATTTCTTAATTTGGAAACTGGTCAATTTTTTTAGAACAGAAGGAGTACTTTTTATCTCTACTAGAATCTCATATGTACACTAGTTTTGATCTCGTGCAGCACACATGGGAGTAACAACTGTCAAAGTAACGATTGAGAAATCTCGTACCTGTATGCTTAATAATAACAATAAAATTGATAGTGACAGAACAATTATTTAAAAAAAAGTTATTTTTCGCCTTTCTATATGGGTTTTTCTATCAATTTTTCGTCGCTAAAAAATGAAGTTAAGTATAATTTTTAACCTGTCAGCAACAAATGAATATGAAAAATAGTATATAAGAGGATATAAATAGTCTTCCTAACTAATAACAATAATAGTAATACTAATAACAATAATAATCTGTTTGTTGAGATTTATCCTACTAAAGGCCGGCAAAATAGAATTAAAAAATGAAAAACTGATTGGATATAAATGAGCGAAGAAACTATATATTTGAACGTGTAATGAAATAAATGGAAGAAGATTATGTTAGTTAGAGAGAAAACTGATAAAAAATATTGGGTTATTCTAAAGAATAGGAAATGTTTAAAATTAAAGGGAATAGCGTTTTAGTTTTGGCAAAGTATTAGAAATTGATATATGTATATGAAAGCCAAAATTGATGCAATTGCAAATCTAAAGGTTCGCCATATGGGCTTTCCTATTTTGACTTTTCTAAAGCGTTTTAAATTTTGCCAAAACAAATTCTCTCTATGTTCCCTTTAATCTTAAATCTTTCATATTGTTTAGAAAAGTCCAATATATAATTATCAGTTTTTCTCTCTAATTTTTATTTCATTATAAGTTTATATACATAGTTTACTCTTCAATTATTTTTTACATATCATTACCCATTTGTTGGTGGCCTTGAGTAATACAAAACTCAACACACGAACTATTATAGTTAGAATTATCACTATTATTGCTATTAGTTGGGACAGACTATATCTATAACCATTTCATATACTTCCTCCTCCCCAAATAATTCGATCAACTTTGACTTACACGCAAATTAAGGATTCAAGTCATATATTTTGTATTTTTCTAAGAGCGGTAAACCTCTTTGCATCTAACGGTTTAGTGAAGATATCCACTAATTGATGATTTGTGTCCACGAAATCGAGAATGATATCACCTTTTTGCACATGATCACAGATAAAATAGTGTTTGATTTCTATGTGCTTGGTTCGTGAATGTTGGATGGGATTTTTGCTCAAATCAATGGCACTCGAGTTATCGCATAAGATGGGTATGTGATCATACTTGAGTCCAAAATCCAAAAGGGTTTGTTTCATCCAAAGAATTTGTGCACAACAAGCACCAACCGCCACATATTCGGCTTCGGTAGTAGAGAGTCCAACCGAATTTTGCTTTTTGAAACTCCAAGAAAAAAGTGAGTGTCCTAAGGAATTGGCAACCTCCACTAGTGCTTTTCTGCTCGGTTTTACAACCGGCATAGTCGGCGTCGGAGTAGGCGATTAGGTCAAAATAAGATGAGTTTTTAGGAAACAATAAACCTAAGTCGTGAATGCCCTTAAGATATCTAAGGATTCTCTTAACGGCAACCAAATGAGATTCCTTAGGACACGCTTGAAATCTAGCACATAAACAAACACTAAACATTATATCGGGTCTACTTGCGGTAAGGTAAAGGAGTGATCCGATCATACCTCGATAGCGCTTAATATCAACATCCTTACCCTTTTCATCTTTATCAAGCTTTAATGATGAACTTATTGGAATGTCAAAAGTATTTGATTCTTTCATGTTAAATCTCTTGAGTAGCTTTTTGGTGTATTTTGCTTGGTTGATAAAGATTACATCCTTGCTTTGTTTGATTTGCAATCCAAGGAAGAAGTTGAGTTCTCCCATCGTGCTCATTTCAAACTCCTTACTCATACAAGAAGCAAACTCTTCGCACAAGGATCCCTTAGTAGCACAAAATATAATATCATCAACATAAATTTGCACCAACAATAAGTCCTTGCTTTTAGATTTTATGAAAAGAGTTGTGTCAAGTTTTCCTCTTGAAAAATCATTTTTCTAAAAGAAAACTACTTAGCCTTTCATACCAAGCTCTAGGAGCTTGTTTTAAACCATAAAGAGATTTGCTAAGCTTGAAAACATGGTTTGGATATTTTTCATGTTCAAAACTGGGAGGTTGAGCCAAGTATACTTCCTCCAAAATAAAACTATTTAGAAAAGAACTCTTGACATCCATTTAATAGAGTTTAAAATATTTATAGCAAGCAAAAAACTAATAGAATTCTAATAGATTCAAGTCTAGCTACTGGTGCATAAGTCTCATCAAAATCAATTCCTTCCTCTTGGTTATAACCTTGGGCCACTAATCTAGCCTTGTTTCTAACCACGACTCCGGATTCATCAAGTTTGTTTCTAAATACCCATTTTGTGCCTATAATCCTAAAATTTTGAGGTTTAGGCACAAGGGTCCAAACTTAATTTCTTTCAAATTGAACCAGCAATCTTGCATAGCAAGCATCCAAGATTCATGATGTAGAGCTTCGGACAAGTTCTTGGGTTCAATTTGACAAATAAACGCTAAATTAGCATGTTGTTGCAAGAGTGTCGAGTTGTTACCCCACTCGAAGGATTACCTAAGATTTGATCGCTTGGATGATCCTTTTTGTAAGTCCAATCTTTTGGTAATACTTGAGAGTTGTCCGAATTTGAAGCATCATTGCTTACTTCCTTGTCTCCCTCTTGAGAGCTTGATTGTTGCTCCCTTAGATCAATTTCTTTGGTAATGAGTTCCTACTTCCATTCAGGTACAAGGAGTGGTTGTAACTGCCCAATGGTTTTCTTATGATTCACCTTTACCGATTCGCAGGTCAAACATCAGGATACAAATTTTGATACATTCCACTTCATGCTAGGCCACCAAAAAATTTGGTCACGACTCATAGTACATTTATGTCTCCCCTGAGTAAATCGGTACTTCAAATTATGAGTACCCTTATAATTCTTTTCCTCAATTCATCATTATGCGGAACATATCTTCAACCTTCATATTCGTAATTACGATCCTCATCACCATCAACATTTCCTTTTTATTTCCTTTGAAATCTTGCTAGATTTCGGGCGTCTTTTCATCTTATCCTTGAGCTTCCTTGATCCAATCAAGAAGCGTCGGTCGTATTTTTATGGGAGACAGACTGTTGCTTCATTTTCTCCTTACTCGAACTTTAATTTCAAGTCTGTTCACATCCTTATCGATTTGGCGTAATAATTATTGCAATCAGTTTTCTCCAATAGGGCATCTTAGAAAGATTGCCAATAACTCTCCGCTAGCCTCTGACTGCGCTAAGGAAGCTACTAATCTCAAACACCAATGTCTGATGTTCCTAATTTTAACCCATTTCAACTTCTCATGGATCCCTTAACCTTCTTCTACAGCAACCCCATACATTCAGATTTCCTAGTCAAAATTCACATTTCTTGAATTTGACATACAACTTAGCTGTCTTAAAATTTGCCATTGCGCAAGCTCTTCTTTGCTTTAGTACGATTCATAAGGTCACGAATGAGGCAACGACAGAATAATCAAGCACTCTCAAAAGACTTGATTCATCAAATTTGTAGATGCCACAGGGGCATTACTAGATCCACATGGCATGACCAAGAGTTCATAATGCCCGTCTCTATTTCTAAAGAAATTATTGATAACTTCATCCTTCTTTATCCTTAACTGATGACCCGTTCTAAGGTCAATCTCAGAAAGAAAACACTTAGCACCCTGCAACTGATCGATATATCATCTATATCAGGCAATGAATGTTTATCCCTGACTGTCATTTTATTCAACTCCAATAATTGATACATGGTCTCATAAACCTCTCCTTTCTGTTTGTTTTCAATAACCATCACCCTCTTTTAGAGCACTTCCTTACAATATGCCCTGGCTCTTAACATTTGACACAGCCCCTTTGATTCATCTGGCACATTAGCTCGGTGTCTTACTCATATATGTAAGACATTCTTTAATTGCCTTAACATAGTCAACACTCTCATGCCTCACTCACCGTACATTCTTTGTTTCCTCCTCTTTGTCCTGGACTGTTCTTCGTCTATTCTTTTCTTTATTATTTTTGATCCTGGATTCTACCTCTTCTCGTCCCTGCTCCCTTCTTTCCTCCTTGGCCTCTTTATTCTATGCCTTCATCACAAGGTCTCTCTACTACTTCAGTAGCAATTTTTCACGTTTTGAACCTTCTGGTTTTTACGTCACACCATCAATTTTTTTTGTCTGTAGGTCTCCCAATTAAACTTCTTGGCATCATATTCTCTCAAAAAAAATATTGAAAACTAGAACGAAACAAATCAGAAGCGTTGAATGTTCCAAGAAAAAAAGAGAGCTTTTTTTTAACTTTTAAATGATCATCATTGTCGCTATATTTGGTTCTAACTATTTAATTTCAATTTCGAATAGAAGCCGAAATATTTCCTAGTTTTGATGTGTTCAGCATAAGTTCTTCAGAGAACTCAAGCAGTATGGGACAGGTAGAAAGAATATAACCAAGAGTTTGAATTGTCAACCGGCTATTTTGTTTTTTGTCCTTTTCTATATGCCTAACCACTACAATCTTCTTACAAGCTCAGGACCCTAAATTTAGGTTCTGTTTGAAAACCATTTGGTTTTCAATTTTGAGAAAAAAAGGCGTTTGACACATAGTTTTCATTTTTTTTCCTTCAGTTTTGAAAACCAGTTTTAAAAATATGGCAGTTTTTGAAAACTCTCATTTAGGAGTTTTGGGTTTTATCTTGAGACCACTACCACCACCACCACCCCACCGCCACCGCCCACCGCCACTGCCCACCACCTACCGCTGGCGACTGGCAGAGACCACTGTCGTTCATCGGTAGTCACTGCCGGTGACCGCCGCCGGCCACCTTCACGCCCTACCACAGCCACCACAAACCACCACCAAAGAAAAAACTGAGTAATCAAACACCCAAAAGAAAAAATTCAAAATAAAAATTGGGTAATCAAACACCCATTTGTTTTTGTAAAAAATAAAAACTACAGCTGATTTTTGTTTTTAAAACAGAAAACTAAAATTAGAAGTGATAATGCTACCTTAGTGCTCCTGCGATTAGTTTTGCAACAAAATATTTTTTTCCTCCCAAAACAATTTATACTGTCGCATGCTATAAAGTAAACAAATGACCGCATAACCTCTGATATATATGCCTCAATATAAGTACTTGAGGATCCAAGGATGATATATTTTAAGAGATCAGGCATGCTATGAGATGACTTTCAATATTAGATATAAAGTATCACGCAAGTTGTTAGTAATACAAGAAATATGAAGTATCATGCAAGTATGTAAAGTACTCTAGTATTTTGTGGCGCTGTCCAACATAGGAAGCTTGACCTGTCAATAATGACAGAAGCATACAACCATGAACGGAAAATGTTTTTTTTTATTCTTTTGAAAGAGCTAGAGATTATTTAATAGACGTTTACTTAATTAATACCCTTCAACAGTGAATACAAAGTATCGTGCAAGTTAATAATAATAATATAAGAAATATGAAGTATCATGAAAGCATGGGTGAAGATGTAAAAAAAAAAATGGCAATAAGGGATGTTCTGGTGTCGTCCCATCAAGAGCATGCAACCATTAATGGACTATATTTTTTACAACAGAGACAACACGAGGAGTATCGTGTTGTATATATACAAGAGCATGCAACCATGAATGGAGCATGCAACCAAAATAGAAGGAAAATATCATTCCAAGATAGTATATATACTTCGTCAATAATGTTAATAGCTAGCTAATAAAGATAAAAAAAAATATATACAAACTACCGATATATAGTCTATTTTCATTTGAAGCTCTTCGCAGCAACAAATTTAACCAAAAAAGATGGTATCCCAATTATCGCCACCTAGGCAGTAAGTTAATAGTAACATGTATGGTACCTTGACCAATATCTAATTTTAGAGAATGGTCTCCTACTTTTTTTTTTTTTTTTTTTGGTAAATGAAAGAATGACATTAATAGAGCCAAGACTACATGATTTTCACTTATTAGCCATTTTTCGCTTTACATATGTAACATAAAACGAAAAACAAAGTCATGACATATCATGACCAAAACTGAAACTAACTATTACAATTACAAATTGAAAAAATCCCGAGCCGCCTTGAGTTAACATATCAATGTATTTAATGTTAGTCCAAACAAGGAGTCCTCTGTGTAGGTCCCTAAGTACACCTAGAGGGGGTGAATAGGTGTTTTACAACTTTGAGTATAAATTAAAAACGAGATTACAAAGTAATGACAGATATAACAATAATAAATTCAACACAGAGATTTATACTGGTTCGGCCCCACCAGCCTACGTCCAGTCCCCGAGCACTCCACACAAGGGAGACCTACTAGAGCCTTACACTAACCAGTTAGCTTCGAGTGTTAGCTCAAACCGCAGTACAATTTCCAAAACCCTTCCAAGGTTTCCAACAGTTTACAAATGAAAAGAGATTTACAATTTGAATACAACAAACAAGCTCCTTCTTGAGCAGATGTTACAATGAATAAACTAAGACTAAGCCTTCTTAGGTGGGAAGATCTATATTCTTTCAAGAACCAAACCAAGAAGCTTACAATAAACTATCTCAAAGATGAACTCACTCAACAGAGAATAGATGAGAATTAGAGAGCAAGATGAGAGAGTATTTTGAGATGAGTTAGAGAGAGAATTGAAAAAGATTCGCGAGAAGTGTATTAAATGCTCTCAAGGATCCGTTTTTATACTAGAGAAGAAAATGAACCGTTGTGAAGGGAAAGCCTGAAAATTGATTCGACTGAAACATAAGTTTGAGTCCACTGAAAGAACTACTCTAAAAGATCAGTCGACTAAAAACTTAGTGAGAGGAGACACTGAAGAATTGAGTCGACTGAAAATTCCAAATCATTCGACTGAAAACTTTTGGCTTCGACTATAAAGTTTTGCTTCGACTAAAAACTTTGGCTTCGACTAAAAATTTTGGCTTCGACTAAAAAGTTTTGCTTCGACTAAAAAGTTTTGCTTCGACTAAAAACTTATTTTTAAGACTAGAACGAAGGAACAACACAATTTAGTCGATTGCAAACTGTTTGCCTTCGATTGAAACATTCAGTTTTGGTTATTTACTTGAATTTCTGTGAGATCTTTTAAGAAAGACTTAGAAATGCTAAAAAGGATAAATTAGACTACAGGTTCTTGCATCTTCAATGTAGTCCGAGTCTTTGAATCCCAAATCCAAGTCCAAGTTCAAGCTTTGTCCATGGCATAATCTTGTCTTTGTTTGATTAATATAAATCCTGAAATGTTTATCTTAATAATGTTGTCAGATTAATGTTAAAGATAATAAATTTGGAATCATCAAAATTGATATGTCAACACTCCGTACCTCAAGATTCACACTGATCCAAAGCCATTTTCCTTGCCTCTTGAAAAAGGGGATGACGACCATTTACAACGGATTAACGTCAATGCGCTGAGCACCTCACCCCACCCATTCAAAATTTTGTACCCAGATTCAACCGAAAAACCTCATATCCCCTATCCCCCTCCCAGGGCCCCAATCCCCTTCCCCCTAAACCCCCAACCCCCTACCCCTCGAGGCCCTATCTGCGACACCCCCAACCCTGGTGATATCGCTAGGCTGAGATAATCATAAACAATTATGTGCAGAATACGGAGCAACTACACCTTCATACCTTATTAATAGACGTTCCAAATTACATCCTTACAAAAACAATTCTTACAAACATACATCATATCGCAGCGAAAGACTTTCAAGTTCTTAAACAACATACACATTTACAACGTAATACACGACTGTAGTCGTGTAGCTCCTGTCGACGTATCCCGTAACTCAAACTTTGTCTTACCATTTCTAGCTTGTCTGACCTCGCTTAACGTATTTAACTTGTTTCCTCTTTCCCATTCTAGAGGGTTAACCTGCACAACACAACATAAAGAATGAGCACAAATTGCCCAGTAAAGACAACACGAGGAGTATCGTCTACAAGTGATTCGAAGGTCTCGGAGGAATAATAATCATTTCAATGATAACAAGGAATTAAGAGTTTGTAACAAATTTCAGCATCAACATAACTTGTCAAACGATATTTTTCCTTCGTTAGACTGAGCGACTTCAAGGCCAAATAAAACATCATCATTCGACTTGAATCAGAACAGAACGGACTCATTGACTATGCATGTGCAATGAAAGGGAAAGCAATAAAGTAAAAGGTAATTATAGACAACATATATATTAAAAATCAGCAGCATCAATTGAAATCTATTACAAATGTGACTCAACTAGATTCGACACGACAAACTCTAACGCGCTTCATCCTTCATGTTAGTTACTCTAATTTTCACTAACCACCAGTTACTTTATTTTCACTGGCATTCAACTTATTGATGCCCCACTGTATGGGGGTGTTCATCTCAGTCTCAAGTAATTTAAAAGAGACACTGTCATCAAAGAGGGAACTCACAACGATTGTTTGTCCCTAACCACGTTTTAACTAAACAACAGGGCTTCATCGACGAGGCGGACCAAGGAAAACTATTCCACCTTATGTTCCTCAACAACAAAACTCAAACAAGAATTTCTGAGTCACAAATCACCCAGTGTTCAACATAACAAACGAAATTCCACATAGCATCATCAACGGGGCGGACTCGGGAAAAACTAAACCACAAGTCCTCAAGAACACTCTTAAATAAGAGAAATGTCGGTCATCAATAATTACCGACATCTCATAACAACCATACTACAATCTCTACACAATGTCATCACCAACATCAGGTAAGCTATATGAACCGAATCACAGCATACTAGGACACGCATCCTTACTAAACATCATCAACAGGGCGGACTAAGGAAAATATTCTACATAGGTCCTCAACGACATAATTCAAATAACGAATACCGGTATCCAATCGTAACTACAAGAGTTCAACATAACCGTCATCAAAATGGCATGTTAATGGACACAACGAATTAACATATAGCCGAAGCAACTCGCAACTCGCAACCTCTGATCGCGACGAGCGGTATCATCTAGTCAAATAATACCCTGCTCGTTAGACATCATTCCAACATATACGTACTCTTTATTCTACCCGTTCCCATTTAACCGTTCACAGCGTCGTACGACAGCTAGTTAATCCGATTCGATAATCGGATCCTTAACCTAGCCTTATCAACCCATTAACGATAACAAACCCCCTCATTTTAGCCGTATTGACACCATTCCTCACTTCCCACCATTTCGGATGCTTAATAACGCACGTTCCCAAAACATTTGCACCAGCATGGCAAAAAAAATTCCCGCCCCTGATGGCCGCCACACCACCAACACCTCAAAACCGCTTCCAAACCACTTTTAGATGTACTACACCATTTCCAGACCAAAATGTCCCTCGAAAATTTTTATAGGCAAATTTACAAAAATACCCTATCTGGGTGGCAAATTACCAGATACCCCCTGGTGGTCACTACCACCCTAATACCCCAAATTCGCTTCAAAACAACTTTTTTGATGTCTTACACCTTTTTCTGGACCAAAAAGTCCTTCAAAAAATTTTATAGAGAAATTACCAAAATACCCCCTCAGGATTCACAGTCCTAGAAAAAAAATCTGAAAAACACTTTAAAATGCTATTTAAGCATCCCAAAGTCATTTTTGAGCGAAAAAGTATATTAGGGAATTTTCATGCGAAAATTCTGAACCAATATTCGCACTGAGCGCTTAAAAGCCAGTTCTAAAAATAACTATCAACTTCGGAACGACACAAAATTTTAGGACCATCTCATCGTTTTAAAGTCCTAAAATTTTCACGTGAAACCGCGTTAGTTTGCTATTTTTAAATTCACCACGAGGTTTCACGATAACCGCGTCAATGAACCCCTTTCTCGACCTCAGAAAAATCTGAAATTTCACATTGTAGATTGCATAAGAATAACTAGAGTCTTTTTTCTGTACTTTGTCCAAATCTACCTTGAAGTATTTAAAAAAAATTCAAAAGTGGACTTTCTAAACACTAGCTACCTTCAGCGACACTTGCAGTCATCGTTCATCACCAGCATGAATCAAACACAGCACAACACGGCAGCAGCTACCGTTAGCGACACTTGCAGTCACTCTTCATCACCTACATTAATCAAACACAGCACAACACAGCAGTAGCTACTGCTACTGTCCCCTCCACCCCATCCACGCATCTCACGCCCCCCCCCCCTTCACTCACACATACCACATAAACCATCCTACATGTCCCCCTTCCACTTTTTCTGCCCCATACCCCCCCCCCCCCCCCCCGCCTTTGCACCCTCAAAACACACACAAAACTATACAGATACACTACTGCCATAGCAGCAGTGTGCCCCCTTCCCCATGCACACACACAGTCCGTCGCACCCTCACAAACACACACAACACCACCTCACCTCTTCCCCCTACACTTTTTTCTTTTTCATCACCCATCCCCACCCACCTTTGCACTAAGAAAACCCACCCAAACCGCCTAACAACAGCGCTGTTATGGCAGCAGTGTGTTCCTCCCTCCCCCCCCCCCCCCCCCCGAAAATGGAGAGAGAGAGAGAGAGAAAGATTTACCCTTAGGTTTTTAGAACTTTTCTTTCTTTCTTTCTTTCTTCCTCTTTCTGTCTTTTCTTCTCCCTTTCTTCCTCAGTTTCTCCTTTCTGCCGAGTACTCTGTTTCCTTTCCTTTTTTTTCTTTTCCTATTTAATGCTCCAAAGTTCAATTTTTTTTTTCTATTTTAATATGCTTAGTCACCACCTTTCTAAGTAATAGGTGCCTAAATGTCTATAAATTTCCCTCCCCTCATGATATATCTCCAAACTATTAATCACAAAATTTTCAAAATCACAATTTAGCCCCTCAACTTTTCATAATTGCATTTTGACCCCACATCTTTTAAAAAATTATATTTTGGCCCCAAGGCCAAATTAACCCCTCATTTAACTCCCTAATACTTAATTATCATTAAAATAGTGCTCATAATAACACCCCCCCCCCCCCAATTAATCTAGTTCACGGTTACATTAATTTAAGGCATTTTAAGGGTATTATGTCGTCCCCCTTAAATAAATTTTGTCCTCCAAATAGGGACAAATCTCATCTTACAAACCTATACGGATATCTCTGTTGCATCAATGCTTCGAGTTCCCAAGTGGCTTCCTCTCTCGGGTGATTTCTCCAGATGACTTTGACCACCCGTATTACCTTGCAATATAATACCTGCTCCTCTTTATCAACCAGCTTTATCGGTGCTTCCTAGTACGAGATATTATCTCGAATTTCAACATGTTCTAAGTAGATCCCATGCATAGGATCGGGATTGTACTTCCTCAACATTGACATGTGATGCACGTTATGCAATTGACTCAATCCTGGACATAGATCAAGCTTATATGCTATCTTCTCAATCCTAGACAAGATTTTAAACAGTCCGAAGAACCTCGGACCTAATTTTCTCCACTTTTTGAATCACTTAATTCCCTTCCACGATGAAAGTTTTAAAGTTATTAGGTCACCAACCTCAAACTCTAATGTTTTACGCCTCTTATCAACATAGCTTTTCTGCTAATCCTGCACAGTAAGATTTCTCTCTCGGATAATTGTAACCTTGTTTTCTATTTCCTTGCATAGTTTCGTGTGAAACAGTATCTGTTTCCCCAAATAGATCCCTACAAATAGGTGTGCGACATCTTTAGCCATACAACACTTCATAAAGAACCATTTCTATGCTTGACTGATAACCATTGTTATAGGAGAATTCGCAAGGGTAACTTGTTCACCCCATGCTCTGCCAAAATAAATTATGCAGGCCCTCCACATTCTGTCAATATTTATTTCACACGTCCTGACTGATCACCCGTCTGAGGTAAAAGGCCATCCTCATCGTCAACTTCATTGTCATTTCTTTTTGAAAACTTTTCCGAATTCTAGAGATGAACTTCGCGTCTCTACCCGACACAATAGTTACTGGAACTCCATAACGATTAACTACTCGTTTATTATAAGTTTGGGCGAGTTGTCCAGAAGAATATCCTTCCCGGATAAGAATAAATCAGGCCGACTTCGCCAATCTATCCATTATAGCCCAGATAGACGTATATCTATTGGTTGTTGTGGTAATCCTGACATAAAGGCAATTGTAATGAGTTCCTAGTTCCACTCAGATACAAGAAGTGGTTGCAACTGCCCAACGATTTTCTTATGATTCAACTTTACCTATTGGCAGGTCAAACATCGGGATACAAATTTTGATACATCCCACTTCATGCGAGGCCACAAACAATTTGGTTGTGACTCACAGTACATTTATGTCTCCCCAGAGAGAATCGATACTTCAAAGTATGAGTACTCTTATAATTCTTTTCCTCAATTCATGATTAGGCGGAACATATATCCGACCTTCATATTCGTAATTACCATCCTCATCACAATTAAAATTTCCTTTTTATTTCTTTTGAAATATTGCTGGATTTCGTGCATCTTTTCATCTTATCCATGAGTTTCCTTGATCCAATCAAGAAGCATTGGCCATATTTTTATATGAGACAGACTCTTACTTCCTTTTTTCCTTACTCAAACTTCAATTTTGTGTCTGTTCACATCCTTATTGATTTGGCGTAATAATCATTGCAATCAGTTTTCTCCAATAGAGCATCTTAGAAAGATTGTCAATAACTCTCCACTAGCCTCCGACTGAGCTTAAGAAGCTACTAATCTCAAACACCAATGTCTGACGTTCCCAGTTTTAACCCACTTGAGCTTTTCCTGGATTCCCTAACATTCTTCTACATCAATCCCATACATTCAGATTTCTCAGTCAAAATTCACATTCTTAGAGTTTGACAAATAACTTAGCTTTCTTAAAATTTCCCAAAACTTGCCATCGCGGAAGCTTTTCTTTGCCTTTACTACCATTCATAAAGTCAACAATAAGGCAACGACACAATGAACAAGTACTCTCAAAAGACTTGATTCATAAAATTCCTAGATGCCACAGGAGTATTGCTTAATCCACATGGAATAACCAAGAGTTCATAATGCCCTCTCTGTTTCTAAAGAAAATTTTGACAACTTCATCCTTCTTTATCCTTAACTGGTGATGACCCGTTCTAAATAAATCACAGAAAGAAAACACTTAGCACCCTGCAACTGATCAACATGTCGTCAATATCAGGCAATGAATATTTATTCCTGACTATCATTTTATTCAACTCCAATAATCGATACATAGTCTCATAAACCTCTCTTTTCTTTTGCTTCCAATGACCAACACCCTTCTTTAGAGCACCTCCTTAAGATATGCCCTGGCTGTTAATATTCGAAACAGCCCCTTTGATTAATCTTGCACATTAGCTCGGTGTCATACTCACATATGTAAGACATTCTTCAGTTGCCTTAACATAGTCTATACCCTCATGCCTTCATTCGCACCATCTACATTCTCTATTTCCTCCGCTTTGTCCAGAACTTTGTCTGACTATTGTTCGTCTACTCTTTTCTTTATTAGTTTCGATCCTGAATTCTACCTCTTTTCTGTCCTTGCTCCCTTCTTTCCTCCTAGACCTCTTTATTCTCTGCCTCCATCACCCAGTCTCTCTACTTCTTCAGTAGCTATTCCCATAGGAACCTCCTTACTTGCCTTTTAAGGATTTTTTCAAACCTTTCTTAACAGTTTTGCCTTCCAAATTTTTCTGTCATCACATGATGAGGGCAAAATAGGCTAACTCACCAAATTCCTTGCTGTACGTTTTCACCTTCCTATCCTTCTACTTTAACATGAGAAACCTGTCTCCAACTAACTCTGCAATTTAAGTCGAAATATTTATCATCAACATGTTACCTGAACCTATTCCAAGTAATATAGGCTCGATAGGTCCTCTTATTGTCCTCAACTTATTTGTTCCCATACTTCTAATAACTTGTAATCCCCTTTTTGCATAGAGCTGGAGAAAACCATCTTCTGACATTTCCCCACATCATGTTACTTCAACTACCTTCTCTATCTCTCAAATCCATGTAGTTGTCTACACTGGACTATTTCCCCCCTATGAGATTCCACTCGGGCAAACATCCTAAAAATTTTGAGATCTACATTATTTTCTTCCTTTTACTGGGACTGTCATAATAGCAGACATCGGTTGTAGCATTGGAGCTCCTACAACCTTTTGGTAGAGGCCCTACTAGCTCTTTCTTAAGGTTTTCTTGACCTAATGCAGCTCCCTTATTATTCCTTCCACTTATATCCTCGACATTCATCAACACCACTTTCGTTGAGAGTCCATCTCGATTAGGAATCCTCTCTCATCTTTTCAAGGAAAGAGTAAGACGTTTTTTAAACTTACGCAGCATAATATTAACCTTCACGCTCAAACAACTAATGGTTTTCATCATTAAACTACCTTTTGCTACGATAGTATGTATACAATACTAGTTCCCCATCACCATTCTCCTACTCAATAACAACTTTAAGTCCAATTACATAAACCGACTCCGCCCCCGCTCGTACAACCGTCAATCTAGGAGAAGTCGTAATGCTTCTTCAACAATTCCAGGCTTTAATGACTTTCACTTAGAATTAATTGTTGCCTATCTTCAGGTATAGCCCTATCAGGAGGGTAATCACGAACAATTTTCTATATTTTTCAAACAACCTGTATACTCCAATCCACCTTTTCCATTAATATCTAACTCGATACTTACTTCTTGTCCTCGCATTCAACTTTCATTCTCTCTATCGTTTAGCTAACACCGCTAGTTAGGGACTTGAACTGATTGTTGATTCGTCCATTTTCCCTGTCACTTAGAAGTACTTTCTCTTCCAAAAGTTCCTCAAAACTCCACGCATTCTCACCCCTGGCTCTTGATTTCTCCATTCACGGTTTACACAATATAAGTGTTCAACCTCATTCATCCTCCCTGTAGGTCCTTTAAATTAACTTCCTATCGGACCTTCATCTGGTTCTTTCAACCCTAATTCCATCTCGTTTACATCCTCATCAGGATCTTTTTTTGAAGTCCGACACCGCAAACTTTTCATCGTCAAAGAACCCTTCAACCAGTTCTCTCTTCCATTTCCTGTAGCTATAGAAGGAATGCTAAGGTCATAAATAAATAAGCCTTAGCCAACCTCGGCCCACATATCTTAATTATCATCCTAATTCAGCCAAGTTAGCAAACTTCTTCTTATACGTCTCTCGTCGACAACTTTGGCATTCCACCAGACACTTCTGAAGTCTATAGAATCATTGCCTAAGCTCCGATACCAACTTGCGACACCCCCAACCCTGGTGACATCACCGGGCTGAATTATCGACCATAATCATAATCACAACCCTGTGAAGAATACAGAGCAACTACACCTTCATACATCATTAATAGACGTTCAAATTTGTGTCCTTACAAAAAAATTTCTTACAAATATACATCATACTGCAGCGGAAGACTTTCAAGTCCTTAAACAACATACATATTTACAACGTAACACGCGACTGTAGTCATGTAGCTCCTCTCGACATATCGCGTATCTCAACCTTTGTCTTACCATTTCTAGCTTGTCTAACCTCGCTCAACCTTATTAGCTTGTTTCCTTTTTCTCATTCTAAAGGGTTAACCTGCACAACACAACATAAAGAATGAGTACAAATCACTCAGTAAAGACAACACGAGGAGTATCGTGTGTACAAGTGATTCAAAGGTCTCAGAGGAATAATAATATTCTCAACAATATCAAGGAATCAAGAGTTTGCAATAAATTTCAGCATCAACATAACTTGTCAAATGATATTTTTCCTTCGTTAGACTGAGCAGCTTCAAGGCCCAACAGAACATCATCATTCCAACTTGAACCAGAACAGGACGCATTCATTGACTATGCATGTGCAATGCAAGGGAAAGCAATAAAGTAAACGCTAATTATAGAAACGATGCATAGTAAAAATCAGCAACATAAATTAAAATCTATTGCAAATGCGACTCGATTCGACTAGACTCGACTTGACTCGGCGTGATAGACTCTGGCGCGCTTCATCCTTAATGTTAGTTACTCTAATTTTCACTGACCATCAGTTACTTTACTTTCACTGGCATTCAACTTATTGATATGGGGTGTTCATCTCAGTCTCAAGTAATTTAAAAGAGAAATTGTCATCAAGGAGGGAACTCACAATGAATGTTTATCCCTAACCGCGTTACAGCTAAACAACAGGGCTTCATCGATGGGGCAGACCAATGGAAACTATTTCACCTTACGTCCCCAAAAATAAAACTCAAGGAAGAATGTTCGAGTCACAAATCACCCGGTGTTTAACATAACAGCGAAACTTCCACTGAGCGTCATCAACAGGGCGGACTCAGGAGAAACTTAACCACAAGTCCTCAAAAACACTCTTAACTAAGAGAAATGTCGGTCATCAATGATTGCCGACATCTTATAACAACCACACTACAATCTTTACGCAATGTCATCACCAACATCAGATATGCCAATTGAACCGAATCACAGCATACTAGGAGACACATCCTTACTGAACTTCATCAACAGGGCGGACTAAGGAAAATTATTCTACCTTAAGTCCTCAACGGCATAATTCAAAAACGAATACCGGTCATGATAACTACTGGTGTCCAATTATAACAACAAGAGTTCAACAAAACGTCATCAACATGACATGCTAATGGAAACAACGAATTAGCATATCAGAACCACATTGTCCTTACCTCATTGGCTTATAGCCGAAGCAACTCTCAACGTAACAAGCACCATCACCTATTTAAATAATACCCTACTCGTCAGACATCATTTCAACATATATGCAGTCTTTATTCTACCCTTTCCTATTTAACCTAGCCTTATCGACACATTAGTGATAATATATATGCATCGATAAGGCTAGGTTAAGGATCCGATATGCATTAGCGATAACAATCTCCCTCATTTTAGACTTAATAACACCATTCCTCACTTTTTACCAGTTCCAACGCTCCATAATGCGCGTTCCCAAAAATTTTGTACCAACATGGCAAATTACCAAAGTACGCCCTAATGGCCGCGACACCACCAACACCTGAAAACCGCTCCCAAACCACTTTTTAGATGTACTACGTTTATTTTCGGACAAAAAAACCCCTCAAAATTTTTTATAGGAAAAATTACCAGAATACCCCTGGTGGTCATTACCACCCCAAATTCGCTTCAAAATAACTTTTTCGATGTCTTAGACCCCATCCTAGACCAGAAAGTTCTTCAAAAAATTTTATAGGAAAAATTACCAAAATACCCCCCCTCGGGTGGCAAATTACAAAAATGCCCCCGAGGATTCCCTGCATCGGAAAAAAATTTCAAAACACACTTTAAAATGCTATTTTAAGCATCTCAAAGTCAGTTTTGAGCTAAAAAGTCTCTTAAAGAATTTTTGCCTGAAAATCTTGAACCGGTGTCTAGACCGAGCGCTTAAAAGTCAGTTTAGCTAAAAATAGCTATCGACTTTAGAACGGCACAAAATTTTAGAAAATGGAGCATCTCATCGCTTTAAAGTCCTTTTAAAATTTTCACACGAAACCGCGTTAGGTTGCTATTTTTAAATTCACCGTAAAGTTTCACGAGAACCGCGTCAATTAACCCCCTTCCTGACCTTGAAAAAATCTGAAATTGTTTTGCATTGTATATTTCATAAAAATAACTAGTCTTTTTTCTGTACTTTGTCCAAATCTGCCTCGAACTATTTTTAAAAAATTCAAAAGGGGACTGTTTAAACCCTAGCTACCTTTAGCGACACCTACAGTCACTATTCATCACCAGCATGAATTAAACTCACAGTAGATGTTGCTGCCCCTCCCCCTCCACCCCATCTCACGCACATAGCCCTCCCCCACTCACACATACCTTTTTAATCACCCCACACCTCCTCCCTACACTATTTCTTCCTCATAAGCCACCCCATGCACCTTTACAACTCAAAACACACACAAACTATACAGCAACACTGCTGCCATAGCCGCAGCGTGCCCCCTTCACCATGCACTCACACATAACCCTTCACACCCTCACAAACACACACAACACCACCCAACCTCTGTGGGTCCCTAAATACACCTAGAGGGGGGTGAATAGGTGTTTTACAACTTTGAGTATGAATTTAAAAATGAGATTACAAAGTAAAGACAGATATAACAGTAACAAGTTTAACACATAGATTTATACTGGTTCGGCCCCACCAGCCTACGTCCAGTCCTCGAGCACTCCACACAAGGGAGACCTACTCGAGCCTTTCACTAAACCAACTAGCTTCGGGTGCTAGCTCAAACCGCAGTACAATTTCCAAAACCCTTCCAAGGTTTCCAACATATTACAAATGAGAAGAGATTTACAATTTGAATACAATAAACAAACTCCTTCTTAAGCAGATGTTACAATGAAAATTTAAGACTAAGCCTTCTTAGGTGGGAAGATCTATATTCTTTCAAGAACCAAACCAAGAAGCTTACAAAGAACTTTCTCAAAGGTAAACTCACTCAATAGACAATAGATGAGAATAAGAGATTGAGATGAGGGAGTTTTTAAGGAGGAAAAAGTTCGCACAAGAAGAGGTAATAAATGCTTTCACGGACCCCCTATTTATACAAGTAAGAAATAGTTAGGAAGGGAAAACCAAACAAGAAGGATTCGACTAAAACATTTAGCTTCGACTGAAAGTGTTGGCTTCGACTGAAAGTCTTGGCTTCGACTGAAAGTCACAGCTTCGACTGAAAGTCACAGCTTCGACTGAAAGTCTTAGCTTCGACTGAAAGTCAAGATTTAGTGAACTCTTGGGTCACCGCTGGAACATACTTATTAGTGAACTCCCTTTTAAAGTTTTCCCAATTCGACGGGACTCCTTCCCTCTCCCACTTCATAGATAGCAATTTCCACCATCTTTCTGCACTAGCCTCTAGCATAAAGCTAGTATACACCAATATCTGAGAATTTGAAATCCTAGCAGTATCAAGAATTTTCTCCGCTCTAGCCAACCATTCCTCGGCTAAGGTTGGATCAGGCTTCCCAAAGAATGGATTCTTTATCAGTTTAACAAACCTATCAAGGGTAAGACCCCCATCTCCCAACATCTGAGCAGTATTCAACATCTCCTGGGGTTGCTCAACTTGTTGAGCACCTCTAACATTGCATTCATTCACTACTTCTTGCACATTTGTATCTACAGGGGGATTTCCACCTATTTGTCTCATTTCATCTACAACTTGCTAGAGTATCTGACAAGCCTCCAGTAATCCACTATTAGTCACATGATTATTATTTCCAGTGGAGTGCTCTTCTACATTTACCTGTGGGTTATGCCCATCCTGACCTTCAGCATTAAACTCAGGATTATTCCTTCTTTGAGTTCCTTCATCAGCCATTTCTCTATTGTTTCCTTGATTTCGCGCTCCGCGCTCTCGCTCTGTTGTAAGCCTACACACAAAACTCCGCATAAGTACCCCCATATAATATGCAATATTCAATAATCTCTGACCACACAAGGCCTTAGGATCTTATCCCAGCCTTTAACGACGCTCTGATACCACAACTGTAACGCCCCAACTTAGGGTTATCTCAACCCAGGTGAAGCATTACCACACATTGGCTAATCACATCATATTGATAATACCACTCATTCTAACTCACTTGGTAGTTAAACTATATTATACAAAATTAAAGAGTTTACGATTACAAAACACACCTAGTAAGCTCTCTGCCAGATCTCAAAGTTGACATACTGTACTATTTAAGTACAACTTAATTCACAAATGTACAAGTGACCCCTTGCCCGTCTTCTCACCGTGCCTCACACCTTCTCCTTGCCTTTCGAGGGACAGGCTCCTTGATCTAAAATGTTATTATGGGTAAAAACCCGTCAGCCCACTGGCTCAATAAAATAATCAAAGATATTTAATGTAACTTTCAACTCAAGAATACTGATAATGCATGCTATTGCAATTCAATCACATTAAGCAGTTCTACATATGCACATATCACATGTTCACACTTAGTTGAGCATTACAAGATTTTACCATTCCCGAATTCAATCCCATCAATAGACCACCCTTATGTCACCACACTCGGGATATAAGATCACAACCTTTGCCTCGGCCAAAGGCAAAGTAACCGAAAACAATTGAATACCGATACTGTCTCGAGTAGTAGTTAGAGATACAATTGTTCGGCTCATACGGTGCACCGCTACTCAAACACAATCAAATCAACCCCCAATCATATGAATGGGGTGGCATAATAATCATCCACAATATATCAACCATCCCTTACAATGAAAGTATGTAACATCATCTTCATAACATCTTGAACATGTAACATAATCATTTATATTCCACAATTGAGCTTCAATTATAGAACTTAACAAACATGTCCAAAGCCATATTCTAACCATGTCTAATTTGACATAATTCCATAATTCACACATACCATAACCTATTTCACATCTTCCATAACCTCCAATATGTTAAACATGAATAGATTCACTTATTAACAAGTCGCTAACAAGTATTTAAAAGTTTGACAAAGAATTCATACTAAAAGAGTTACGCTAACATAGCATATATCCATATTCATGTCTTAAAAGCCGATTAAAAAGCTTTAACTATCTTACCTTGAAGAAGAGATGAAAGAACCAAATTTTCAGATTTGAAACACCTTCAAAATACTCCTCAAAACACGTTCAAAACACTGTTTGAAGCTCATAGAAACTTTCTAAATCAACTGCTTGAGGTTCCCTTTAAAAAACAAGCCTTAATTCTAGATTTTGTGAGGTTTTTGGTTGCTTTTCTTGCACTTTTCTCTAAAATACGAGGTAAGAGAATTTAAGCATGTCAATTGGGTTTTTTATATCAAATTAGAAGCAAGTAGGAGGTGTCAAGTGGAGGTGAAGAGGTGGAAAAGTCAAGCATGACGAGGCTTTAAGCACGAGGTGGCAAGACACAGTTGTGCCACCTAGCAAGCACGACAAGGCTCAAAGCACGAGGTGGCACAATTCTTTGCAAAAGCAAAACAATTCACATGCAATCCAGTCAACAACCGATTATTCCCAACTGAAGGTTTCGCCATTTTTCGTTTCCAACTCTTCTGAAAATATATTTGATCATCCCAAGTGATCATTTAAAGTTTCTAAACATCAAATACTCTTTTTCATTTCTAACACTCCGTCCACCTTCTTAGAAAATTTACTCAATTCAAGGTGTCTAACATTTAAACATACATTCAATTATGTTATCATGCATAGTTCATCATAACCATTTTATCATAAAGTGGTTTATTTAATCATACTTAAATATGAAATTAAAGCATATAAAAGGTTGGGTTCTCACAAAGCTAGCAATTATGTATTACTCAAGTTTATTTTTAACGACAAGAATTGATAGAAAAATTCATATAAAAAGGTGGATATAATTTTTTCAATTATTTTTTTGTCACTACATGCAACTTTTGTTATTGTTATTAGACATACAATTTTCATCTTCATTTGTTGCTAAAAACTAGCAAATATGTATTACTCAAGTTTATTTTTAAAGACAAATATTGGTAGAAAAGTTCATATAAAAAGGTGAATGTATTTCTTCAGTCTTTTTTTGTCACTACCAATTTTGTTATTGTTATTAGACATACAAATATAAGATTTCTCAATCAAAACTTTGACTGTTATTGTTTCCATGTGCAACGCACGGGATGAAAACTAGTATACTATAAAATTTTAAAGTGGGACATATTGACATAGATGACATGAAAAATGCAAAGCCTATTAATTGGTTAAATTTGAATGGTCAAAAGAAATTCAAATCATATTGAATAAGAGTGAGGGAGAGAGAAATAAGGAATCCAAATTATAACTACAAAGGTGAATAAACACAAAATGAATTCAAACTGTCAAAATGAAAAAGTCCACATGGCGATCTAAGAGAGTGTCCACATAAGCGGTGACTGGGCTAGATTCTCTCGGCTTCAACTTATATATATATATATATATATATATATATATATATATATATATATAGGGGAGCGATCCACGTCTACCGGTGGGAAATTAGTGTTTTCTCCACCGAATCGCTGCTTGTAGCAGCGATTGTATAAAAAAGCAAAAACCCAATCGCAACAAAGAGTTGCGATTGGAATTATTGAAGCAAAAAGCCCAATTGCAACTCTTTGTTGCGATTGGCAATTGTGAGAAAGAGGAATGGTGGTCAACAATCACGGCTTGTCCTTTCTCCCCCCTCGTGGCCCCCACCCCTCCTTCCCCCCCCCCCCCCCCGTGGCCCCCACCCCTACTTTCCCCCGTCCTTTATTTTTTTTTTGTGTATTCGGGCCCTTTCTTTTCCCAAAAAATTAGAAAGAAAGAGAAAAGGGCCCCACCCTTCCACCACCCCCCCTTGGGCCCCACCCAATTGTCCTTTCCCCCCGTGATGCCCCCCTTACCCCCACGTGTCATTTACCCCTCCCCCCCACCCCCACGTGTCATTTCCCCCCTCCCCCCACCCCCACGTGTCATTTCCCCCTCCCCCCACCCTACTGCTCACTCACGGGCACAATTTTTGTCCGTCTTCTTTCTTCTTTTTCCCTCACTTTTTCTCTCTATAAAATCCCTTCTCCCCGAACCATTTCTTCCAATCTCCTCATTCTCCATATCTCACCTACATAATCTCCACAACAATACAAACAAAAAAATTTTATGCTAGAAGATCGGTGGATAACCGCTAGAAGATCGGTGGATTTTTCGTTAAATATATCAAGCCAAAACAAGTAAGTATTTTGAATTTTCTTATAATTCAATGTTAATTTCAAATTGTTCTTAGCGTCAAAATTAGGATTTTTCACGAATTTATAAAAAATATCTAGAGCTAGATTTTGCCAAAGTACAAAAAAGAGACCCTACTTATTTTTAAAAGATCTGTATCAGGTAAAAATTTCAGATTTTTCCAAACACTGGAAACGGGTAAACTGATACGCGCAACCTTGTAACTTTGCAGTGTAATTTAAAATATCAAGCTAGCGCGATTTCGCGCGAAACTTTTTTGAGAACCCTAGGATGTTGGGAAGTTCCATTTCTCAGGAATTCGGGCAATTCTGAAGCCGTTAGCAATTTTTTTGCCGAACGGGCTTTTAAGCGCTCGATCCGGACACCGGTTCGGGATTTTTGGGCGAAAAATCCGTAAAATACTTTTTAGATCAAGAATGAACTCAGGAAGCTTAAAATAGCATTTTAAAGCACTTTTGAGATTTTTCCTGATGCCAGGGGCATTTTGGTAATTTGTCACCCCGAGAGGGTGTTTTGGTAATTTTCCCATGTCAAGTTTTTCAAACGACTTTTTAGTCCAGAAATGTAAGTAAAACACCTGAAATGTTGTTTTGAAGCTGGTTTGCGGGGCGTAATTGTCGCTAAAGGTGAAAACTTAAGTAGGCAGTTTTTTCACGAATTTATAAAAAATAGCTAGAGCTAGATTTTGCGAAAGTACAAACAAGAGACCCTAGTTATTTTTAAAAGATCTGTGTCAGGGAAAATTTTCAGATTTTTCCAAAGACTGGAAACGGGTTAACTGATACGCGCAATCTTGTAACTTCGCAGTGTAATTTAAAATATCAAGCTAGCGTGATTTCGCTCGAAACTTTTTTGAGAACCCTAGGATGTTGGGAAGTTCCATTCCCCAGGAATTCGGGCCATTCCGAAGCCGTTAGCAATTTTTTTGCCGAACGGGCTTTTAAGCGCTCGATCCGGACACCGGTTCGGGATTTTTGGGCGAAACTTCCGTAAAATACTTTTTAGATCACGAATCAGTTCAGGAAGCTTAAAATAGCATCTTAAAGCACTTTTGAGATTTTCTGAAGCCAGGGGCATTTTGGTAATTCGTCGCCCCGAGAGGGGTATTTTGGTAATTTTTCAGTGTTAAGTTTTTCAAAGGAATTTTTAGTCCATAAATGTAAGCAAAACACCTGAAAGGCTGATTTGAAGCTGATTGCGGGGAATAAATGTCGCTAAAGGTGAAAACTTAATTAGACAGTTTTTCACGAATTTATAAAAAATAGCTAGAGCTAGATTTTGCGAAAGTGCAAACAAGAGACCCTAGTTATTTTTAAAATATGTGTATCAGGAAAAAATTTCAGAATTTTCCAAAGACTGGAAACGGGTTAACTGATACGCGCAACCTTGTAACTTTGCAGTGTAATTTAAAATATCAAGCAAGCGCGATTTCCCGCGAAATGTTTTTGAGAACCCTAGGATGTTGGGAAGTTCCATTTCCCAGGAATTCGGGCCATTCCGAAGCCGTTAGCAATTTTTTTGCCGAACGGGCTTTTAAGCGCTCGATCCGGACACCGGTTCGGGATTTTTGGGCGAAACTTCCGTAAAATACTTTTTAGATCACGAATCAGTTCAGGAAGCTTAAAATAGCATCTTAAAGCACTTTTGAGATTTTTCCTGATGCTACGGGGCATTTTGGTAATTTGCCGCCCCGAGAGGGGTATTTTGGTAATTTTACGGTGTCAAGTTTTTCAAACGACTTTTTAGTCCATAAATGTAAGCAAAGCACCTGAAATGTTCCTTTGAAGCCGGTTCGCGGGCGTAATTGTCACTAAAGGTGAAAACTTAAGTAGGCAGTTTTTTCACGAATTTAAAAAACATAGGTAGAGCTAGATTTTGCCAAGGTGCGAAAAAGAGACCCTAGGTATTTTTAAAAGATCTGTGTCAGGGAAAATTTTCAGATTTTTCCAAAGACTGGAAAGGGGCTAACTTATCCGAGGAACCTTGTAACTTCGCAGTCTAATTTAAAATATCAAGCTAGTGTGATTTCACGCGAAAGTTTTATGAGAACCCTAGGATGTTGGGAAGTTCCATTTCCCAGGAATTCGGGCCATTCTGAAGCCGTTAGCTATTTTGTTCGCCGAACGGGCTTTCAAGCCCTCGATCCGAACACCAGTTCGGGATTTTTGGGCGAAAAATCCGTAAAATACTTTTTAGATCACGAATGCGTTCAGGAAGCTTAAAATAGCATTTTAAAGCACTTTTGAGATTTTTCCTGATGCCAGGGGGCATTTTGGTAATTTCCCGGCCCGAGAGGGGTATTTTGGTAATTTTACGGTGTCAAGTTTTTCAAACGACTTTTTAGTCCATAAATGTAAGCAAAGCACCTGAAATGTTGTTTTGAAGCCGGTTCGCAGGGCGTAACTGTCGCTAAAGGTGAAAACTTAAATAGACAGTTGTTCACGAATTTATAAAAAATAGCTAGAGCTAGATTTTGCCAAAGTGCAAAAAAGAGACCCTGGTTATTTCTAAAAGATCCGTATCAGGTAAAAATTTCAGATTTTTCCAAAGACTGGAAAGGGGTTAACTTATACGCGCAACCTTGTAACTTTGCAGTGTAATTTAAAATATTTAGCGCGATTTCGCGCGAAACTTTTTTGAGAACCCTAGGATGTTGTGAAGTTCCATTTCCCAGGACTTCCGGCCATTCCGAAGCCGTTAGTAATTTTTTTGCCCAACGGGCTTTTAAGCGCTCGATCCGGACACCGGTTCGGGATTTTTGGGCGAAACTTCCGTAAAATACTTTTTAGATCACGAATCAGTTCAGGAAGCTTAAAATAGCATCTTAAAGCACTTTTGAGATTTTCTGAAGCCAGGGGGCATTTTGGTAATTCGCCGCCCCGAGAGGGGTATTTTTGTAATTTAACGGTGTCAAGTTTTTCGAAGGACTTCTTAGTCCAGAAATGTAAGCAAAGCACCTGAAATGCTGATTTGAAGCCGATTCACGGTGACAATGAACCCCCGGGGACATTATGATAATTTGTCGCCCATCGGGGGCTATTTTGCTAATTTTACATTACACAAATTTGTGCTTAAAAACTTTTAGTTCAGGAAAGGGTGTGAGACACCCGAAAAGTTATTTTAAAGAGTGAATTCAGGAAGCTTAAAAGTCGTTTGAAAAAACTTTTCAGCTTTTCTGATGCCAGGGGGCATTTTGGTAATTCGCATTCCCGAGAGGGGTATTTTCGTTATTTTGCCCCTTTCAGTTTTTCAAATGACAGCTTAGTCCAGAAATGTAAGCAAAGCACCTGAAAGGTTGTTTTGAAGCTGATTTGGGGCGTTAGGGTGATAATGAACTCCCGGGGGCATTTCGGTAATTTACCGCTCATCAGGGACTATTTTGGTAATTTTACATTATACAAATTTTCCAACAATTACGTTTAAATAATTTTTATTCTTCTTTTATTTAATTCTATGACTTGTTGAGAATGATATAATTTTTAGTTTTTAGATTTCAGTATAAATATGGATGCAACTGGAGGAAGCAATTTTTGTGAAGGTTCTGATCCACCTTACTTGGGTCAAGTTTTTCAAACACTGGACGAAGTTGAAGCATACTATAGAGCATATTCGAAAACGATGGGTTTCGGTATTAGAACTAAGACGACTAGAAAACGGGTGAATACAGATCAAATTTGTGCAAGACTATTTGAGTGTCATAGAGGAGCACCGCATGTACCCCCGGTCGTTCAGATCAGTGACGAAGGGACAACAAGACAAAGAAAACGGGACACATTTCCGGGTACCGGCTGCAAGGCCCATGTGTATGCAGTACACCGGAAAAATGAAAACCATTGGGTTGTGACGGGAGTGGAGTTGAGTCATAATCATCAGTTGATGACCCCTAGTAAGATTGGTCAAATTCATCAACACCGAGAAATAAGCGCGGCACACAGACAACTGATTTTTACAATGGCCGGGGCTAAAATTCCACCTTCTAAGATGATGGGGGTTTTCTCAAGCCAGGCTGGGGGGATTGACGAGTTGAGTTTCAACGAAGTAGACCTTCGAAATGAACTTCGTTCTCAGAAGAGAGAGTCTTTCGGTAAGAGTGATTCTCAAGCTACACTTGATCTCTTCAGGTGCCTTCAGAGTGAGAATTCTGGATTTTTCTACAGTCTCCAACTGGATGATGAGAACCGCATTAGTACTATATTTTGGGCGGACCCCCGTTCTAGAGCTGCTTACCAAAATTTTGGGGATGTTGTGACGTTTGACACCACATACCGCACCAATAAGTACTCTATGCCTTTTGCTCCGTTCACCGGGGTGAACCACCACTATCAGTCAATCTCGTTTGGCTTTGCCCTGCTTAGGGATGAGACAGAGGAGTCATTTACGTGGTTATTTGAAACGTGGCTTAAAGCAATGTATCATATTCCTCCAAAGACCATCATCACTGACCAAGATCTGGCAATGAAAAATGCAATCGCTAAGGTCCTTCCAGATACTCACCATGGCCTGTGCACATGGCACATAAGCAACAAATATCCCGAACGGCTTCACAATGTATATGCAAACCATCCGAAATTCAAGACTGACTTTAATACATGTGTGAAGAAATCGTTGACGGTAGACGTGTTCGAGGAGAGGTGGGCCACGTTAATGGATGACTACTATTTGCACAATCATGACTGGTTACAATCGTTGTATGAGATCAAGACACAGTGGGTCGGTGCCTACACCAAGAAGTTTTTTACAGCCGGAATGATTACGACCTCGAGAAGCGAAGCTATGAATTCATTCTTTGATGGGTACGTAAGCCAGTCTTCAAGTATAGTGGAGTTCGTACTAGAGATGCAGAAAGCCGTTGATAGGCAATTGTACCGTGAGAGAGAAGCCGACGCGGCTATAGTTTACAGAGAAAGAGCCATACTACTCTTTTCACCTTTGGAGGCTCATGCGGCTCAAGTATATACCAAGGAAATGTTTAGACAGTTTCAAGATGAACTACTAAAGTCGAATCAATATGGCATGACAAAGTTGCACGAGTATTCCACCAGAGATCTCAAGGTTTATGCTTTGACAAACGTGACGAATTTCGCCAATCCGTGCTCTTCGTCGGCTCCGAGGAACATAAGACATTTTACCGTGGCTAAATGTATAGACACCGGGTTGGTAAATTGCAACTGTCAACTGTTTGAGCATAAAGGTATACTTTGTCGATACGCGTTGAGGGTTTTGAGCGCCAAGAATGATCGTGAAATCCCTCCACATTATATCTTGGAACGGTGGACGAAGGAAGCCAATAGAGTCCACGGTCACATTCCTTACGTGCCCAATGTTTCAGTTCATTTCGAGCAATCTGAGCCGCTGCGATATAATCACCTTTGTAACATCATGCATGGTTTATCATTGGATGCAGCGTCAACATTTGATGGGTACAGGTATCAAGTTGAAGCAGCCGCACGAGATAAGGCTAAGCATGCACAGTTTAGGATGGCATTACCAGAAAGACGGGACACTCCGACTATTCAGACGACTCCAGCCGGTAGATTCAATCGAGCGAAACAGCCAGTCATTGACGGCACTAGCATGCAAGGTGAGGAGGACGACATTTTTGATCCAATTATTTCTCAAACAAAAAGGCGAAAACGAGAAATACGCATGAAGAATCCGATTGAAAAAGCAACGGGTCAAAAAAATTTGCGAAAGTGTGCGTTGTGTAATAAGGTGACTGATCATGACAAGAGAAACCATTATAAAGTGTTAGGTCTCGAACCTGACAGTATGGTCGAGGAGGACGATGATGATGAAGAGTGTTAGGGTTAATGTTTCAGTTGTATAACGAATAACTTTTATAATGTTTAAATTTGTGATTTGGTTTGTTGAATCTTTAATTTGTGATTTGGTTTGTGGATTATTGATATTTTTGGAAGGGCCTATTCGCGCACACTTTAGCGCCCAATTCATAGCTTCCGAAAAATCTTGTAAATTTTTTTGTTCATTGCACCTTAGGCACGCTAGTTAGCCCATTCATAAGAATTTCGGCGAAAAATGAGACACGTTATTTTTTGGGTTTTCCTATGAAGGGCCTATTCGGGCACACTTTAGGGCCCAATTCATAACTTTCGAAAAATCTTGTAATTTTGTTTGTCACTTTTTTTTCGCTCATTGCACCTCAGGCACGCTAGTTAGCCCATTCGTAAGAATTTCAGTGAAAAACGAGACACGTTATTTTTTGGGTTTTCCTATGAAGGGCCTATTCGGGCACACACTTTAGGGCCCAATTCATAACTTCCGAAAAATCTTGTAATTTTGTTTGTCACTTTTTTTTCGCTCATTGCACCTTAGGCACGCTAGTTAGCCCATTCTTAAGAATTTTGGCGAAACACGAGACACGTTATTTTTTGGGTTATCCTATGAAGGGCCTATTCGGGCACACTTTAGGGTCCAATTCATAACTTTCGAAAAATCTTGTAATTTTTTTTGTCACTTTTTTTTTCGCTCATTGCACCTCAGGCACGCTAGTTAGCCCATTCGTAAGAATTTCGGCGAAAAACGAGACACGTTATTTTTTGGGTTTTCCTATGAAGGGCCTATTCGGGCACACTTTAGGGCCCAATTCATAACTTCCGAAAAATCTTGTAATTTTTTTTGTCACTTTTTTTTTTCGCTCATTGCACCTCAGGCACGCTAGTTAGCCCATTCGTAAGAATTTCGGCGAAAAACGAGACACGTTATTTTTTGGGTTTTCCTATGAAGGGCCTATTCGGACACACTTTAGGGCCCAATTCATAACTTTCGAAAAATCTTGTAATTTTTTTTGTCACTTTTTTTTTCGCTCATTGCACCTCAGGCACGCTAGTTAGCCCATTCGTAAGAATTTCGGCGAAAAACGAGACACGTTATTTTTTGCGTTTTCCTATGAAGGGCCTATTCGGGCAGACTTTAGGGCCCAATTCATAACTTCCGAAAAATCTTGTAATTTTTTTTGTCACTTTTTTTTCGCTCATTGCACCTCAGGCACGCTAGTTAGCCCATTCGTAAGAATTTCGGCAAAAAATGAGACACGTTATTTTTTGGGTTTTCCTATGAAAGGCCTATTCACGCACACTTTATCGCCCAATTCATAGCTTCCGAAAAATGTTGTAATTTTTTTTGTCATTTCTTTTTTGCTCATTGCCCCTTAGGCACGCTAATAGGCCATTTCTATGAATTTCGGCGAAAATCGAGCCAAATAATTTTTTTGGTTTTCCTATAAAAGGCATATTCGCGCACACTTTATCGCCAAATTCATAGCTTGCGAAAAATTATGTACATTTTTTTTAAGGGGTTCTTTGCTCATTGCACCTTAGTCACGCTAGTTAGGATAATGGTAATGAAGGCATCTAGCTTCATTCTTTTTCAGCTCCCAGGCTATCCTATACCTAAACGTCAAGGCAGCCTTCCTAGTCCACGACGTATATTTGAGCACCTCCGAGCGAGCAATGTAGTCCATGTACTTGAGGACGTAAATCCCGCAATCGTGACTGTTATATTGCTTTGGTCGGTCCTGTATCATCACGACCGTCCAAGGCTCTACCGTAGAATTCCTGGTGATGGATTCCCCCGAATAATCTCGGCACGCTAGCGAGAAGATAATAGTCTGCATCCAACAATAAAAAAGGTCATCAAGCCTATGTTACAATAAGAATATACTATGAGCCAAGGTCAACCGATAAAAACTAACCACTGCAGTGATGTACTCGATGTACATCTGTGCCAGCGACCGCCCAGGAGAGTTAGAGTTGTCAAACGGGCCGGGCGGCCCGCGGGCTAGCCCGACCCGGCCCGGTTCTGGCCCGGGCTGGCGCGGCCCCGTCGATGAACAGTAGCGGCCCGCGTGCAGAGGGCCTGGACCACGCCTTCAAAATCTGGAAAACGGCCCGGCCCGGCCCGGAAACGACCCGGGTTTGGCCCGGTCTGCGGCCCGGTTTTGGCCCCACTTTTTTGAATTTTTTGCTTTTCCCCCCCTTTCTTCCACCCCTTTTCCAAAATTCCACTACTAATAAGTCCACATGAGTTCGAACTTATAGATATATTTGTCGCAAAGATTGAAATGATACGGAATTAGATTTTGTTGTGGGTCTACAATAAACAATTCATAACTCTTATACTAAATTATTAGTAGTCCTTTAAAGATGACAAGTTTGAGAAATCTTCAAAAGGTCAAAAAAGGTCAAGATTATGATAGGCTAGATTGCTATTCTTATGAGACTAGCAGTGGCTTGGAATATGAAAAAAACAAAAAGATTATTTTACCTGCAACTTGGATTGTAACTAGAAGATACAACCTCCTATTTGTTGATATTGATGACTACTAAATATGGTTAGTGTCAATTTCTTGGTAATGCTACAATAGATACAACTTCCTATTATTGTAAAATGCTATCAACCAAATTTAGTAAGTATTAATTCTTGTTATACGAAGAATAGGTAAAGAATTTTGTCAAAAAAAAAAAAGGGCCCAAGCCCGGCCCTAGATACTGGGCCTAGGGCTAGGGCTTGGACTGGGCCTAGGTTTGCCTTCGGCAGGGCCGGCCCGGTTGGCAGCCCCACTGGCCCGGCCTCGGCCCGGCCCCACAGCAGGCCCGATGGGCTTGGGCTGGGCCGGCCCAAGCCCGGCCCTTTGACAACTCTAAGGAGAGTCCTCCCTTAGGCTATCGTATATGTTGACCGCTCTGTTCGCTGGATGGAGAACTAATAGGAACCAGTGGTTTTCATGATGGCAAGGTATCATGATAAGGTTCGCATGAGCAGCGTGACATTAATAGTCTGCGTTCAACAGGCCTAACACGTTTCCAGTTGGTTTCCACTTACCCATGCCTGCCCCTCGCCTCCTCCATTCTGTGAACTCCCTCATGCTGGTCACCATTAATGTGACAAAATAAGTGGGATACATGTTAAGCTTCAAATCTTCGCACTGGTTATAACGTAGCTCTCTAATCCGGAGCAGATCTATATAAGCGTTCATGACAAAATTTGAAATATCTGTCTCCGGTGCCAACATTCTCACATCCGCGTGACCTAGTAATGTTTCAAGAGGAAAGTCTGAGGTATCGACAGGCTCAGGCCCGAAGTAGTGCCGGTCGATCCAATCCTGCTTGTTCGGCCTCAATGGCTTTGTCGCTTGTCCTTTATCCGACCGGATGCTTGGGCGCGAGGCCTGGATTCCTACTTGGGTCACCTGACTCGGGCGCTGAGAGTCGTACGTGTCAGGAGGCAAGCGACTAGACGGCTCCCAGAATTCCCTCTGGGGCAAAGACGCGTCAGGAGGCAAGCGACTAGACAACTCCCACACCACACTCTGGGGCACAGAGTCGTACGCGTCAGGAGGCAAGCGACTAGACGACTCCCACACCTGACTCTGGGGCTGAGAGCCGTACGCGTCAGTAGAGATGTCAAACGGGCCGGGCTTGGGCCGCTCGGCCCGGGCCCATCGGGCTTGAAGCGGGGCCGGGCCAAGGGGCTGCCAATCCGGGCCGGGCCGACTGAGGAGAAATGCTAGGCCCAGTCCAAGCCCTGGCCCTAGGCCCAATATTTAGGGCCGGGCTTAGGCCAGGCCCGGGCCCAATTTTTTTTTGTGTGTGTGTAATTTCTTTCTTTAATTGGCTATAATTATCCCTTTTTACTCATAATGTTGTTTTATTAGAGATACCACTTCCTCATGAATTTATCTTGAATTGGGAAAAAAGAATTGGTTACTACATGAGTATTTCCTTTTAAATATGTCTAGTAACTTTTATTTTGTAACGCTAAAACAATTCTTAAAAGAACGTATGAAAACCGATTGTAATGCTAAAACAATTGTTAAGAGAATGCATGCAAAATGACACTAATAACATTTAGCGACAATGATCGTTATATAGAGCAAACTGTTGTAGGCTACTTTTACTTTTAATAATGGGTTGAGGCTCGAAAAACTTTATTGTTGATGCGCTCTTATATTTTACCATTATCATTCCTCAATACTAAAAAAGAACTAGAGCAAAGGCGAGAAGCAAAAAAATGTTTTCTTTTTGTGTGCCAATTCTTGTTGTTTTCGTAAGAGACGTGAATATGAGATTTGTCAAAATCGTGCAATCAAAGAAAATCTTGTAAGTATAATTCGAATAGTACACAAATCTCGATCTCAAAATATGTCCCAAGATTACGTTTCTTTGTCCGAAAGTCTACTGAAAAATGATTGCTAATTATCCGAAGTGCGGAGCAACAATATTCTTATAAAGACGTTTCTCAATAATATCACCATGACTCTAAAAGTTTGGGGTGCTTTTATAAATACGTAAAGTTTAGGGACATTTGTGTAATTTTATAAAAAATAATTAAAAAAAACCATGTTTTATAGTCTTGCCACCTCCTCCTTGTTACAATGACTAAGTTAGTTAAATGTTAAAATATGGGATATGTGGATAATGGATGCATTTGGTGGAAGATAATGAAGGAAAAGAAAAAGGGGGGGGGGGGGGGGGGAAACCTTCCCTTTTGGGAAAGAAAGAAGAACCAACAGAAAACAAGAAACATAGAAGAGAAATGATATATTCATATATGTATTCAGATTGTAATATTCATATATATATATATATGTATGTATGTATAGATATATTTATTTGTCTCTCATTTTATTTTTTGCTATATGTTAAATCTTTTCTTACTCTTCTTGGTGATCTTTATTAATAAAATCTGAACACATAACAATTATTACTATTTAAGAGAGACTGTTTCTACTATTTGATATTTTACTTCAAACTAATTGGCCGAAAACCCGGGATTGATACATGTTAATTCCCGAGACGATCTTAAGTAATAAGTATAAAAAAATAAATGTGTTCATAGGCCCTCCTCCTTTTATCCGGGCTTGGGACCGGCTGCTTGTAAACAAACAGGCGAAGTTACCTATTTTTTTATATATACGAAAAAATATATATCTTGCTTGTAAAAATTTATTTTATATATATGGCAAAAAAGTATATTTTGTGAAAAAATTTATTCTTAAAACTTAAGAGAAAGAAAATAAAAAGAAATTACCTAATCATCCGGAAGTACTTCAATATCCGAGTCACTGCTCTTCCTATCATCAATCGGTTTATCTTGCTCGCGGTATTTTGCATCAAGATAATCCTTCCAACATACACATAGCTCGAGCGACTCGGGGTTTAGACGACTCCTCCTGTCATCCAAAACCCTCCCGCTGGCTGAAAATGCCGACTCTGAAGCAACCGTGGAGGCTTGCACTGGCAGTACATCCCGTGTAATTTGGGATAAAGTTTTATACATTTTTGATTTTGTTTCCAAAAATTTAACAAATTAAAATTAACATGTTCTTGCATTGATAAATCAGAATAATGATCAGTATTTGCATATACACCAATCTCATTAAAAGAGGAAAAAGTATTTGAACCTGCCGAATTAGAAGTACCTTCACCTGGTAGTTGTCTTGCTACTAGATGTTCAAAGCCCTGAAGGTATGGCGCATAATACCTCTCAACAGTGGATAATGTAGCTCGCCCGCGCACGTCAGCAGAATTACGATAGAGGTTGAACAAGTCCTCAAACCTTTTGCTCACTTTTGCTGTGAGTGCGGTTGTCTCCTCTGCTGTGTAGCACATTAATTTCGATATCTCTTGTATCGAGGCGTTCACGCCATGCAACTTTAACCTAGGATCTAAACAAGTAGCCACAGTAAAAATAACAGGCAGTTTACTCCAATATTTATTAAACTTTTCATCCATCACTTTTACTATTTCCCTAAAGGGTCCTATATATCTCCATTTTGTTAACATTGTAGCCATCTTGAGAATTTCTATTACAGCGAGAGGAGAGGTGGGATAGTACGTACCAGACAATAAATTGGTAGACGTGTAGAATACCTTTAAAAAATCAGCTAGGTATGTGGCCATCTGCCATTCCTCTTGAGTTGGCAAGCCGGCTGGGAACTGGGTTAGTAGAAAATGCGTATAGACTTCTCGGTATGCCAGAATGTGTAAAAGCATGTGGTATGTAGAGTTCCACCTGTGGACCACATCTGTAACTGCTCTCCTGCGAGGCATATTATATTGAACACACAACGTTTTAAATTGTTGTGTTCTCGGACTCGAGCTATTAACATACGCTGTCATACCCCTCATTTTGAGAAGAATATCTCCTGCAGCAGCTAAACCATCTTGAACAATTAAATTAATAATGTGACAAACACAGCGAACATGAAATAATTCACCATTAAGTACAGGTTGAAGCGTGTCCTTTAAAGCTGCAACATCAGCTTTATTATTAGAAGCATTATCAAAACTAACACTCATAATCTTATCCTTTATTTTAAATGTGGTACATGCTTTTAATATAAGAATAGCAATGTTCATTCCATCGTGCGGAAAAGGAAAGTGCTCGAAAGCGATGATTCTCTTGTGCATAACCCAATCTGCATCAATCCAATGAGCGGTCACACAAGAATAACTAACAAAAGTATAAGGAGATTGCCAAATATCAGAAGTAAGACTAACTTTACCGTCAAATTTATCGAAATAATCGATAAGGCGTGCTTTGGCAGCATTGTACTGTCGGAGTGCATCGGATCTAGTTGTGTTTCTATGAACCTTTTTGTACAAAGGTTGAACGTATGTGTCCATATATCTAGAGTGCTTAGGATTATCGGCAAAAGAAAAGGCTTGTTCATCATGAATAACAAATTCAGCGAGACCGTCTCTTTGCTCTCGCTGATTATAAACAAATAACTTACCGTCAAAAGATAACTGCGTTTGGGTAGGTTCGATGTGGCCTTGTCGAGGTGCACACTGAGGGTAATGCCTGTTAAGATGTCCATTACCACTACCAGACGAAAATAATTTAGCGCAGTACTTACATCGAGCTTTTCGGATGCCGTCCACCGTAACTACATCGAAATGATTCCAACACTCGGCTTTCTTTTTTTCCCCCTTTTGGACTTTTGGCACGTTACCGGAGGCATTGCTCGGCCCTTCTTCATCATGACCAGGCATAGGGTTGAGATTATGCCATGGAGTAGTAGCTTCGCCAACCGAGCTGCGTCCTTGACTATAATGCGGGGGGTCTTCATCAGGCGTGTATTCAAAATCTGGAATGTTTTGATTGAACTCCCAATTGGCTTGGGTATCTATCATACAGCCTGTACTCATTCGTCCAGGAACGAATGGTTGTGTTGGTGCTTGGATTGGTGTTTGTGATGGCCGTGGCGCTGGCGCTTGTGCTGGTGGTGGTGCTTGCGATGATGATGATGTTTTTTGTGATGACGATGCACGCCTCATTTTCTTCAATAATCCAGCCATATTTCACGCTAAACTTTGTATGAGTAACTAAATACACAAGTATAAGAGTAGTAATAAGAAATAACAATTAAAAAAATGAACGAGTAACAAATATTAATCACTGAGGGTAATTCTGATCCAATGTGGAGAGTGTTAGTAATTAAAAAGCATTTAGTAATAGTAATTAATAAATAAAAATTCACTAATTACTAATTACTAGACAAAAGAATTAGAGAATAACAAATTAATAAGAGGAGTAGTTAGTAATTACAATTTAGCAAGAGTAGTAATTAGTAAACAAGAGTAATAATTATCAAGGCCACTAATTAGTAAAATAATAGTAGTAATTAGCAAGAGTAGTAATTGGAGAGGGAAATAGTAGCAAAGCTTTTAGAAATGTAGAATGTTTAGATAAGAGAGAGTAATAAGATTGGTGTGAAAAATTAGAGAGAACTAGTGTGAATTTATAGATTTTGGAAACTTCACAAAAGACCAAAATACCCCTAAAAACTATCCGTTTATAGTTGTTAGGGAGGGTAAGAGTGTAAAAACCCTTAAAAGAGTTGAAAAAAATTAAGTTAGACCAAAATACCCCCCAAACTAGCGGTTATATTGCTGTTGGGGGGGTAAAAGTGGAATTTAGGGAAGTAATGGGGAATAAATCCGTTGGGGGGAAAAGGGGGGGAAAATCAAAATTTCAAACCAGGCCTAAAACCGGGCCAGAACCGGGCCTAAAACCGGGCCGAACCCGGGCCGAAACCGGGCCGTTTTCCTGGCCGGGCCAGAACCGGGCTTTTCCGGGCCGGGCCTGGCCCGGGCTTTTTTTCGAGAAATCTTGGCCTGGTCCAAGCCCAGGCCCTAAGCCCACTACATTAGGGCCGCTACTGTTCACATACAGGGTCGGGCCAGCCCGGGCCAAAAACGGGCCGGGTCGGGCCAGCCCGAGGGCCGCCCTGCCCTTTTGACAACTCTACCCGGTACGCAACACTAAAGTTGTGAAGATCAGTCTTGTACCTCTCAATGGAGCTCTTGAGACTGTCAGGCGCATGCGCAACATACCAGTCAAACCGCTCGAGCTGCTTGAACACCTCAGTGCCCTGGTCAACCTAAAAAACATGCATAGAAAAATCACCGTCATCATTTCAGGCATGGTCGAGAAGGTGCGCAAATAAATATTGAAACAACACTAGGTTGACTTACAATGCTCAATGCCCAGAACTGGTCATAGACCTCACGTGGCGCATACGATGTCTTCTTTACTTGGGAAGGGCGATTCACCCTCGTGCGCGTCACCTTGAGAAACCATTGCAGGTACTCCTCAGTACTGGTGCCGTCGTCCTTGAGCGATACAAGGCTACCATACGTTTCTTGCCAAGTATTCCACTGTTGCACCTCGTCGCTCAGCAAATTCAAGGCATCAGGCACCTCAAAATTCGGACCTCGACCGCTCCTGTATGGCCGCATGTCTACAGCGGGTTTTGGTATCCCTTGTAGACAGCCAGCTTGTTTCATAGCTCGATCGGGCATCTGAAACTCACATACTTCGAAGTGAATAAGTGGCACCCGAACCAAACCTGCCAGCACGTACGACACCGGAAGTTGCCAACACCACTCATCCAACCGATGCATCACCTTCCCATATGGCTGCCACGTCACCTGGGATGCATCCATCATATCTAGTTCCCCCTGATAGAACATTAGATGGTGGTGAGGGTCTACCTGTCTCCTCCATTTGGTCGTAGGCCCCCAAGCCCACACCCTAGGCCACGTCTCATCGAAATCAGCTACGGGCTGTGGACGACCCGTGGGTAGCCTCTCGTAAGACCAAACCTGTGAACGCAAACATTATATGGAATTAGTAATTAATCATGAATATATTGACACGTCAACCAAGAATATAAATGCTCAAACCTGTAACAGAGTGATGCAGGCGGCAATGGACTTGGCACCCTTTCTCGTAGCTTTGTGCAATGCTCGATATAGGTGCGCAAGGACATCTGAACCCCACGAATACTAGTATACCTCCTCAAGATCATCCAAGAACACCATATAGTTCGGATGCACCGTGTTTTTTTTTTTGCATTAGAAGTAATATAGATCCAGTAATATACAAAAGGAATGCCTTCGTATACGTCACCAAATCATGAGGAGTGTATTCATCCAGTAGCTCGCCGTACTGCTCTCTCAGCCATTTAAGTTTTATGCCGTTGGTTGTAAGAGCTTCCCTCGGAATTCCCGAAAAATACTGCCTAGCCATCTTCGCTATGGATGCAGACGTTTTACTCGAAGTAATGGGTCTGCCGTGACATGGGATTCCAAGTATAAATTGGACGTCCTCTAATGTAATAGTCATTTCACCAAACCGGAAGTGAAATGAGTTCGTCTCGCCCCTCCATCGTTCAACTAGAGCGGATATAAGGCAATCGTGGTGCCGAGACCAAATCCCGCAATCGGTGAACATGGTCAAATTTTGACGGTGTAATAGTTGTATTTGTTCCTCTTTCAGTACCCACTCGTCGAGGTGACTTGTGCTTTGAATTGTTTCCAAAACACCCCTATCGACACCGTCAAATACGTGCCTCGCGACGTGGTCATCGTCATCGTATAGGATTGATGTATCATGAGGTCCAGGGTTGAAATCAATATCTCTAAGAAATAAATATAATCGTAAACCAACTTAGCGTCCATAATATTTACATTCCAAAACTGTAACTGAATCGTTAACCTAGCTTACCAACGCATTAGCAATAGTCATTAAATCATTATTTTAATGTATTAAAACCATTCCTCACTTCCCACCACTCCGAACGCTCAATAACGTTAGTTCCCTAAAATTTAGCGCCAACGCGGTTATTTAGCAATATTCCCCCCCCCCCCCGGATGGCCGCTACACCCCCAACACCTCAAAACCGCTTTAAAACCACTTTTTAAATGTATTACATCAATTATATACCAAATATTTCCTCATAATATTTTAAGGGCAAAAGTCACCAAAACACCCCCAACTTATGCAAAATATCCTGTGGCAGTCATCGCCCCAACAAACATCTCAGAACAACTTTAAAATAACTTTTCGGGTATCTCACACCCTTTCCTGAACTAAAAGTCATTCGGAAAATTTGTGTAATGTAAAATTAGGAAAATAGCCCCCGATGAGCGGTAAATTACCGAAATGGCCCGGGGTTCATTATCACCCCAACGCCCGCGAACCGGCTTCAAAATAACATTTCAGGTGCTTTGCTTACATTTATGAACTAAAAAATCGTTTGAAAAACTTGACACCGTAAAATTACCAAAATACCCCTCTCGGGGCTGCAAATTAACAAAATGCCCCCTGGCATCAGGAAATATCTCAAAAGTGCTTTAAGATGCTATTTTAAGCTTCCTGAACTGATTCATGATCTAAAAAGTATTTTACGGAAGTTTCGCCCAAAAATCCCGAATCGGTGTCCAGATCGAGCGCTTAAAAGCCCGTTCGGCAAAAAAATTGCTAACGGCTTCGGAATGGTCCGAATTCCTGGGAAATGGAACTTCCCAACATCCTAGGGTTCTCAAAAAAGTTTCGCGCGAAATCGCGCTAGCTTGATATTTTAAATTAAACTGCAAAGTTACAAGGTTGCGCGTATCAGTTAACCCGTTTCTAGTCTTTGGAAAATTCTGAAATGTTTTCCTGATACACATATTTTAAAAATAACTAGGGTCTCTTGTTTGCACTTTCACAAAATCTAGCTCTAGCTATTTTTTATAAATTCGTGAAAAACTGTCTAATTAAGTTTTCACCTTTAGCGATATTTATTCCCCGCAATCAGCTTCAAATCAGCCTTTCAGGTGTTTTGCTTACATTTATGGACTAAAAATCCCTTTGAAAAACTTAACACTAGAAAATTACCAAAATACCCCTCTCGGGGCTGCGAATTACCAAAATGCCCCCTGGCTTCAGAAAATCTCAAAAGTGCTTTAAGATGCTATTTTAAGCTTCCTGAACTGATTCGTGATCTAAAAAGTATTTTACGAAAGTTTCGCCCAAAAATCCCGAACCGGTGTCTGGATCGAGCGCTTAAAACCCCGTTCGGCAAAAAAATTGCTAACGGCTTCGGAATGGGCCGAATTCCTGGGGAATGGAACTTCCCAACATCCTAGGGTTCTCAAAAAAGTTTCGCGTGAAATCGCGCTAGCTTGATATTTTAAATTACACTGCGAAGTTACAAGATTGCGCGTATCAGTTAACCCGTTTCCAGTCTTTGGAAAACTCTGAAAATTTTCCCTGACACAGATCTTTTAAAAATAACTAGGGTCTCTTGTTTGCACTTTCGCAAAATCTAGCTCTAGCTATTTTTTATAAATTCGTGAAAAAACTGCCTACTTAAGTTTTCACCTTTAGCGACAATTACGCCCCGCAAACCAGCTTCAAAATAACATTTCAGGTGTTTTACTTACATTTCTGGACTAAAAAGTCGTTTGAAAAACTTGACATGGGAAAATTACCAAAACACCCTTCTCGGGGTGACAAATTACCAAAATGCCCCTGGCATCAGGAAAAGTCTCAAAAGTGCTTTAAAATGCTATTTTAAGCTTCCTGAGTTCATTCTTGATCTAAAAAATATTTTACGAATTTTTCGCCCAAAAATCCCGAACCGGTGTCCGGATCGAGCGCTTAAAAGCCCGTTCGGCAAAAAAATTGCTAACGGCTTCGGAATGGCCCGAATTCCTGGGAAATGGAACTTCCCAACATCCTAGGGTTCTCAAAAAAGTTTCGCGCGAAATCGCGCTAGCTTGATATTTTAAATTACACTGCAAAGTTACAAGGTTGCGCGTATCAGTTTACCCGTTTCCAGTGTTTGGAAAAATCTGAACTTTTTACCTGATACAGATCTTTTAAAAATAAGTAGGGTCTTTTTTTTTGCACTTTGGCAAAATCTAGCTCTAGATATTTTTTATAAATTCGTGAAAAATCCTAATTTTGACGCCCTAAAAAATCGCTATTTTCGAATCTTTCGAATGTAATATCCCGATTTGTAAAAACGTAATTTTGACGCCCTAAACACGAATTTTAGACTATGGTAAGAACAATTTAAGCGTAACACAATTTAAACAATCAATTGGTAAGAACAATTTGAAATTAACATTGAATTATAAGAAAATTCAAAATACTTACTTGTTTTGACTTGATATATTTAATGAAAAATCCACCGATCTTCTAGCGGTTATCCACCGATCTTCTAGCGAAATTTTTTTTTGTTTGTATTGTTGTGGAGATTATGTAGGTGAGACATGGAGAATGAGGAGATTGAAAGAAATGGTTCGGGGAGAAGGGATTTTATAAAGAGAAAAAGTGAGGGAAAAAGAAGAAAGAAGACGGACAAAAATTGTGCCCGTGAGTGAGCAGTAGGGTGGGGGGAGGGGGAAATGACACGTGTGGGTGGGGGGAGGGGGGGAAATGACACGTGGGGGTGGGGGGGAGGGGGGAAATGACACGTGGGGGGAAGGGGGGCATCACGGGGGGGAAGGACAATGGGGTGGGGGCCAAGGGGGGGGGGGGGGTGGAAGGGTGGGGCCCTTTTCTCTTTCTTTCTAATTTTTTGGGAAAAGAAAGGGCCTGAATGCAAAAAAAAAAAATAAAGGACGGGGAAAGGAGGGGTGGGGGCCACGGGGGGGGGGGGGGGGAAGGAAGGGTGGAGGGAGCCGTGATTTTTGACCGGAGGAGGGGTGGGGGCCACGGGGGAGGAGGGGTGGGGGCCACGAGGGGGGATAAAGGACAAGCCGTGATTGTTGACCACCATTCCTCTTTCTCACAATTGCCAATCGCAACAAAGAGTTGCGATTGGGCTTTTTGCTTTAATAATTCCAATCGCAACTCTTTGTTCGATTGGGTTTTTGCTTTTTTATACAATCGCTGCTACGAGCAGCGATTCGGTGGAGAAAACACTAATTTCCCACCGGTAGACGTGGATCGCTCCCCATATATATATATATATATATATATATATATATATATATATATATATATATAATTAGATTTATCATATACATAACTGGTACTTACTAGTGATGAATATCAATTATTGTGATTACTTCTGATCTATTATGCATGTCTGAAGATAAGAAGTTAAAATAAAATTATAAATGTACGCAAATTTTTTTAACCTCAACATAAATGAGAAACGAGTTTGAATGCACATAGATGTATAGTTTTATTTTTTATTTTATTTTTGTTAGAATTATATAAAATTGGAAATTAGAAATGTTTGATGTTCAAAAGATGTTTTACTACACAAAATGATCATACTAGATTAATTTCTTGCACTGAGGACTAAAATTTTTATATGCTACTCTTGACCTCCCTTAGCATAACGTCCAGAGTCCTCCCCTTCCGTTTTTGGTAATAGATGTTATTTTTCGCTACTTGTCCGATGCAGAGAACAAGTATAATTACCGTATGCCTTTCATAGGTGAAAAATAGAAAAAAATAAAAAGGAGGAAATCTACTGTAGTATTCAGCCAATGGTACAGGTCCAAACATTTCTGTCAGCCTATGAACATCATCTAAAAAAACAAGCCCATAAGTCGACGTTAGCATTTGGTATGACCTAATTCCAACTTGTAAATTGAAAATAGGATGGTTGACCGCCCGACTAGCGTGGAATGGTTTCAAGGTCTCTACCAACTTGTAGATTGTCAATATATAGTTGAAATTTGACAGCACACCCTGCCAGCTCTAACAGATACATTATTATATTCCAAGTCAGAAGAAGCTTCTCTACATTATTGGAGTAATTTACTTGAGTTGTACTCTTCCAACCAAAATCAATAAATTTGAGAAAGCAACTAACATTTTGTTTGGTTAGCAATTTGACAGTATTTGTGTTTATATTTTTAAATTTGTTAAAAACAATTTGATGTCAAGGAAGTGGGTTTGTCAGGGACGGATCTAAAAAGTATAATCGAGGGGTGCCAAAAAGGCATTAAAATATTGATAGCTAACACAAAAGAATTGCTCAATTTGACTACAAATCATTTAATTTTGCTTCTCACAGTGATTTATTTAACTTATAACATTAGTCAAGAACAAATTACTAATCTTACATGAAGAAGCTTAACTCTTACTCTATAGATAATTAATGTGATTATTAACTGTACGAATACAATAGTCACGTATAAGTTAACATACTATAAAAAATTTAACTTAAAACTAACCTTGATCAGTTCGTATTTTTTCGTTATCAGAAGATTTGACTTATAGGATTTGGAAGAACGAAGATGGAGCTAAAGAATGAGAAAGAAGAAGAAGATTATGACGATCGGTGGCATAAAGAGTAAAAAATACAACAAAACGAAACCCTAATTAGTTAATGTTACAAGATAATGGCATTTGCGTAAATATAAATTCCAATAGTTGGGGGGGGGGGGGGGGGGTGCCCCCCATGCACACATGCATGGATTTGTATATCAAATCCACACACGCACACATTTTTCTCAAACCAATAAAATAAAAAAAAAACGCACTCATGAGAGTTTATTTGTAAAAATACACATAATCATCAAACGAAGAACAAGTAACTACTGTTTCTATCTGAAAAATAATACATACCAACTCTATTAGCTAGAAACAAAGGAGAGAGGGGGGGGGGGGGGGGGGGGGGGGGGGGGTTCAGGCGTGAGGAACTGGGAGGTTAATTATTTAATTTTGCCAAAGTGCTAGGACTTTGAGTATGAAACGGAAATTGCGAGAACTTTTTGAAATTGACTAATCAAACCAAAAGTTCAACTACTCTTAAACAAAATCACTTTGTAATTAGAAAAAATGTGTAACCAAACAAACAAAGATAAAGCATTATTCTAACTTCCCCTTTTTTTAGGAATCGACCACGAGTCCGTAGGTTCACAAAAGCACAATGATTTTTGCACATTTACGGAGTACGTACATCCTAATCTCAAGAAGGAAAAGTAAAATAAGTACCCAAGCACCACCCCTTTAATGCATAAAGGTAATAGCCAACTTTTTTTTTTGAATTTTGTTAGAACTGCAATTCATATGTAATCCGTTGGTATGGGAAATCGAACTCGAGGTAATAGCCAACTTAAGGCATGTGCTTTTGTACTCGCGTTGTTTTAGTTTGATGATTAATCATATCTTTTTTCAATCTGCTAATATATAACCAAAAACCAGTGGTTAATTAACACAATTGTGTGAAAGATATGTTTGTTCTTTTTCACTTATAAACATCTGTTCTTCACATTTCCCAACTATAACTGAGTTACATGTAACAAGAATCCTAACTTAATATTCATGTACCATAAGCGTTACCATCACAGTTGCAAGCATCATTATCTCCTTGCCAGGTCCAAACAATATCTTTCAAAGCAGGCCTAACATCCTCTTCACAGAACTTGGCATATTCCAGCGTGTCCCCAGATGACTTCGACAACTCCACCACCGCAACCTCCGGCGCCACCTCGAACACCTCCGCCGTCACCAACAACCTCCCTTTTCGACCCTCCGTCCGCCCTTGCAACCTCACCTTAAAGTCCTTCACCTTAGAGACCTTGAAACTCAACCCTTTCGCCACCTCCTCAATTTTCGCCACGATGGCCGTCCCCGAACACCTCGACGTGAAAATCTCCCCGGCCTTCCGTTTGTTCTCGAACAAACTTGACAGGTCAAAGCCCGATGACATGGATGAGATGAACTCAAAAGCATTGAAGAAGGCGGGCGCTGACGACGCCTTCTGCAAGGTTTCCGACTTCACTAATTCAACCTCCTCTTCCGCTGCAGCGAAAACTGCGTCTGGCCTCACAAAACCCTTGTGAAACCAAGGGACCCGAGTTATAGCCGGAATTGTAATCCTTTTTTCTGGATCAGCCACTAAGAGTTTCGAAACCAACCGCCTCGATTCGCTCGAAAACCAAGGGGGAAACTCATATTTCGCCTTGCAGACTTTTCTATACATGCTCATTAGATTTTCATCCTGAAAAGGAAGAAATCCTGCCAGAAGTACATAAAGTATGACTCCACATGACCATATATCTGCCTTTGCCCCATCATATCCTTTCTTCCGTAGGACCTCGGGAGCTACATAGGCCGGAGTTCCACACTGTGTATGAAGAAGCCCGTCATTTCGAAGCTGCTCAGGCAACGACGAAAGCCCAAAATCGGAGATCTTCAGATCTCCGTTTTCGTCGAGAAGGAGATTTTCGGGTTTCAAGTCGCGGTGTGAGACACCGCGACTGTGACAAAAGTCGACCGCACTTATGAGCTGTTGAAAATACTTTCGGGATACATCTTCCTTAAGCTTACCTGTAGCGACCTTTGCGAAAAGCTCTCCCCCTTTGACGTACTCCATGATGAAGAATATCTTTGTTTTTGTGGCCATCACTTCTTTAAGCTCCACAACGTTTGGATGGCGTACGAGGCGCATCACGGAGATTTCTCTCTGAATCTGGTCGATCATCCCTTCTTTCTTCACCCGATCCTTGCTAATAACTTTGATGGCTACGCTGTCGCCAGAGACCATCTGTTTCCCGTAGTAAACCTTAGCGAACGTACCTTTTCCCAATAACCTTCCCATCTCATACTTCCCAAACAATATTTTCCTCTCTGCCATAGGAACAAGTCGCTAAAAGTGCAATAGAAGTCTCACTTATGAAAGATCTCTTTGGAATGGATGAAAATAGCTGCGAAACTGAAAACCCGATCGGAATGGATGACCAAACTAAGAGTGATGTCTTCAAGGAGGATTCAAAATAAGTTTGATTTGACTCTGTTTTGGGGTAATGAGAAGCATAAAGGAATCCATGAAAGAAGCGAGGCTAGACTGATTTTTATGGAGTCCATGGAGGTGTGGGGATGGTAGGGTTTTAATGCTTTACGGAATCTATGTGCGGCCGAAAAATCTTGGAGGGTTAGAGTGAGAAAGAGAGGGAAACGAGAAGGATGCAGGGGCGTTCTGTAGCACTTCGGAGCACCCTGTTTCTTTTTGCTGAGAGGGTGACTTCAAGAACCAGCGGAAAGAGCCCACGGAATGCTAATCTATATATAGCGGAAAAAACTTTGGCGGGTTACCAGTGTAGTAGGAATCTTTCTCCAATCCCGTATATAGTGATAATTAATAGTCGCTAAATATTTTTAGTGACTTTTCTACTAATACTTTCAACGACAATTCTTAACAGTATTTTTTAAGCGCCAGTAATTAAAAGTCATTAAAAAGATCTAACAATCATTAATTGTCGCTATACGAAAAGTTGGAGGAAGATTCCTTCAACCAAAGTAGCAGCCAAATTTTTTCCTACATAGCATCTGTTCCTGTTGAAGTATATTTAATTTTAATGGGAGAGATTGCAGATAAGATGAAGGCGTGTACAGCAGTTATAATTGTAGGCTAATGTGTTAACAAAAAGGCCGTTAAAAATACTTAGTAATCATCAACTCTCACTTTAAATTATATCAATCGTTAAGGGTTCGAGTGGGGTGGGGAGGAGCGGGGAGTGATAATTTGGCTTTAAATTGCACTGGCTTGAAACAATAATCAACTCTCAGCCGTTCCGGTGTGAATTAGAAAGTAGAACACTTGAGTGAATAAAAATTGTAACTAGCTTTTTACTTTCTTAAGTTTTGTTTCCTAGATTCACTTCCTTTGTCACTCAAGAGTTATAAAATGTTCATAATATCTCTTTTAGTGACAAAATGGTATTGATTTGGTATCAAAACTGTGAATTTTGTATACCTCCAGCTAATGCTCGTGACCTATGGATAATACCATTTGTGGTGCTAATATATTCTACACATATTAGTGGAAACGAACTTAAACCGGAAAGTTTACGAGTGCATATTTTCAGTTATTGCTCTGAACTTTGATAGATGATTATTTTGTTTGCGACCCCATCGGAAGATTTTTTTAGTTCTCTATTTAGCGATAATTAGTGACTGCTAAATATATTTAGTAAGATTTTTGTTGACATCTTTAGTAAAAATTTTAATTATAATTTTCTATCGTAACAAAATATATAGCGCTAAAATATTTATCAACCACCTATTACCATTATGCAAAGGGTTGGTAACAATCTTCCTTCGAAAACAATTAACTTTATGGAATAAACCAAGGAAGAGCCTTCCCCGCAAGGTTCACAATAATAGCAACTTTACAACTCGGTAGTTGACCAACTGCATTATATACAACAATGACGCCTTAACTAACCTAAAAACTTTCTATGCACCTAAATATCCGGGTTCCTTGCAAGCCACCCTTATTAAAGGAAAATTTGGGCTGCTATCATATGTTAAAAGGAATTTCTCCTTACCCTCGTATGACACAAGTAATGGGCGATAAGTGTTTGTAGTGATTTTAATTAGTGACGATAAAATTGTCGCTAAAAGTATTATTAGAAAAGTCACTCTAAACATGTAACGACTATTTATTATCACCATATACGGGGTTGGAGGAAGATTTCAGGAGGTGCTAAGAATGTCGCGTTAACGTAATTAACCTAAATTCAATGCACAGTCAACAATCTCAATTCCGATACCTCATATAGGGTGTCCGACACGTGTCCGACACGTGTCCGACACCTTCGTCAACAATCTCAATTCTCAAATGCTCAATGTAATAAAAAATAATAAAAATCACACATTCAATCCAATTGAGTCCCATCCTCCGTCAACAATCTCAATATTTCAAATGCTCAAATGCATGATTAACAATCTAAAATCATCAATTAACAACCTAAAATCATCAATCAATAATCACAATTCTCAAATGCACAATTAACAACCTAAAATTATCAAACAAATAATCAATGTTCAAACGGGAAAAAAATTGTTCAAAATGCACATATCCGATGCGATTAATTTAATTTATAATTTAATTAGGGCTCAGAGTTCAACATTGGGGGAAATCTTTTTCACAAGTGCTTTGATCAAACACTAGCACTTGAAAACGCATATGCCCCTTGTGTTCAAAGACAACAAAGTCCCCAATATTAAGGTCATCCTGCTGCACGAATTTGTTCCAACCCTCTTTGAAAGAAATTTCCTCTTGGCCGCGCTTTTTCTTGATTTTAACGAGCCATGACCCCTTGCGGCTTGTTAAAGTTGATTCCTTTGATCTCACTGTGGTAAGCTGACTGCAAAAGGCTACCGATATGACCTAACATATTTATAATAGAATAAGACATGTAAGTTTTTTACCAAAGATAATAGTGCGTACACACACGAAAACACAGAGAAAGAGGGATGGCATACAAGTTTTATATAAAAACCAGGCATCATGACCTTGAAGAAATGTCTGCCGATTGAAACGTCCTTGTTCACCGAAGCAGAAGCCATTTATCCTACTTTAACGTGAAAAATCAATCGAGCATTATTCAATTGATGAGCATCAATTTCATAGCTTAATTAAATCTATTAAATGTCACACTGTAAGACTTTTAAGATTTTAGTCACTAAATCAATACCACGAGCCGAAATGTGACATTTCAATTCGATGTAGGTGTCGATCGAACTCAATCCAATTGGGTAAAAACTTATGTTAAAGTGATGCTAAAAGTGTAATCCACAATGAGTTATAGCTAAAATAATAGGACATATAAACTTCAGCAACAGCACATAAAACAAACGCAGAGAACACAACAAGCACATGGAGTCAACTTCCTAGTACTAGACATCTGAATATCAGATGGAAAATTGGAGATCACATTGTTTTATTGACCAAATCCTTCGCTCGGCTTTTTTGTTAACCGAGTAACAGAACACCCCAGCCGGCTGAAGAAACCAAACTAAAGCACCATTCTTTTTAAATATGTCAAACTAGCCTACTTGCATACTTGTTCCGCGAAGCCAACTTGATGTTGCTAAGAAGCTACTACATTCAGATATGCAGAAACATTCTATGTGAATTGTAGAAGAACATCATGGGATGAAACTGTGATAACAACAAAATGCAGTTTTATTGCATGAATGTAGCAGTCTTCTATCCATTGAAGATTTGTTGCATGTTGATGGAGCTCAAGAAAGCTATGTCATTTGATAGCCTTAATTTTGAAAACGCATTTCAGGATAAAGTTACTTCCTGAAAAGCATAATCCTTTTTTTTCAAGTAGCTGTTACAGAAAAGCATAATCCTTTTTTTTTCCTGAGAAAGCAATTTCTTGAAAAATGTAAGGGTTACCACGAGCCTAAATCTGTACTATATGGGATTGAACTTCATATCCGCAACAATAGCTACTGCTTCGACTAACAATACTCTTGACAATGTTGCACAAGAATTGAATAAATAAGACTAAACGGAACTTACCTTAAGGCACAATAGCCAGCAGCAGTGGAAGGCGGCAGCGTTGGTGGCGCGATGATGATGGCAGTCTTTTCACGCGGCGGCAGTGGAAGGCTTTTAACTTGCGGCAGTGGAGGGGTCACCATGGAGGGGGATCGCCGGAGGTGGGTCACCGTGGAAGTTGGTCGCCGGAGCTCAGAACATCGGTGGGAGATTTTTCAAAGGGAGAAACAGGGGAAGAGAAAGAAAGGCAGATCTGGTTGTTTTAATCGAGAACTTTTAGCGACGGATTCGTCCCTTCACTAAAAGTCTGTCGGTAAATCACGATATTTATCGACGGACATTTTAGCGACGGATTCCTTCCGTCCCTAAAACAATTTTATAAAACCCTCGAAAAAATTAATTTTGTAAAAAAGTTTTAGTTACGGTAATTCCGTCACTAAAAGACCACCGAAAAAACATTGTCGACAAAAACTTTCGTCGACACTAACTTCGTCGGTAATAAGTTTTTAACCGATGGTAGTATTCGTCGATTAAACTCATTTTACCGACGGACTGTTTTCTGTCGGTAAAACTCTGTCTCTAAAAACGTGTTTTCTTGTAGTGATACTACTAGCACTGTCACCTGTACTACTAGCACTGTCGCTGCCATACTAAACCCACCCTCTTGACCTTCTGTTCTACCTTCACAACCACATACCCACCGCGCGCTGCCGCTGGCATCTCCATATATAACTCAACCCACATACTTCAACTCAGCCTACACCACCACCCCCAAACCTGAATTTACGATTTTTCCCCTTATGGTTTTGAGTCCAAAGTCAGGAATTTGGAGGGAACTACTTATTTATGGCCTAATCAAAACTTGGGTCCTCGAGTGAGGTTTTTGCGTACTTTTGGGTACTAGGTGTATTTAACCTAGCTATTATTAGAATGACAATCTTGTGCTTGGCAAAAGTTCTTAGTCTAGTAATACATAACATGTGGCCCAAGTTCTGGATACTTAATCTCTAACCTTCAATGTCATTAGCCCTATGATACCCACTTCTTTTGGGATTGGACACAATATATTCTGGATTGGATTCAATTATAGAAGCTGGAATTTGATGGCAAATTTTGGAATGGATTTGAATCCGAGAAAGCTTCTACAGGATGGTTGTTATAGTTGATGGTAGCGAGCAATGTTGTGTGTTGGATATTAGTGGTGGATTTGAATCCGAGAAAGCTTCTACTGGATGGTTGTTGTGGTTGATGGTAGCGTGCAATGTTGTGTGTTGGCGGAGGATTACAGAGTGGTGGAGCATTAGTGGGAGACATTTGGAGGCGACAGAGGATTGTTAGGCAACGTTGGCGGGTGGTGGAAGATTTCTAGCGACGTCGGTTGGCGGGTGGTGGAAGATTTCTAGCGACATCGGGTGGTGGTGGTGGAGTTCTTCTAGGTTTTGGTGTCGTATGACAATGAAAGAGAGAAGAGAAAAAAGGAAGGAAAATGAAAGAAAATAGAACAAAAGCATAAAACACTTCAATTAAATATCACACTGTTTTTGGAAAAAGTTAAAAACTAAAGTGGTTTTATTTTTGCTTTTTTTTTAAACTATAAACCAAAACTAAACAGGCCCCAAGTATATTGATAGTCTCCTTTCAAAAGAAAACCCTCTCCTTCCTTCTCAAAGAACTCTGCAAAACCCTTGTCGCCGCCCAGGGGAAGGGGTTTCTCTTTCATCATTTATTTAGACCCTCCCACGCTCTTTATTTGTTCCTTTTCTTTTCCATCTATCCTATAATTATTAGATCTAGGTGTTTCACCCTCTTTCTTTCTTCTTATTTTTGTGTTTCCCAAAGTGATACTTGCTGGGTTTATAACCAAGAGGATGAAAATGATCTTTCTATTTGCGATTAGCTGATTGGTTTCATGAAGTCTCTCGACGAGATAGTTGTTTATCTCTCTTTCGGAGAGTTCTTCGTTAATCTCCTTCGGCAGCTAAAGGGAAGAATCTAAGAAAAAATTATGTTGTCGGTTGTTGATTTTTGTGTGATTTTTCCTACTCCTTTAAAACCAGGGAGTTTATTGCGGCGGTTAGGAGGCGCAATTGTGACCTCATTAAAGGAAAAAAGTATTGCACAAAGAATGGAGAATACTTGAGTTAAATGCTAGGCGCACTTTCTTTAAAGCATTCTTTACCCCCTTATAATCTGAAGGGTAATAGCAAATCTGCCTCCCGAAATAAAATGGATTAGTAAATTTTTTAGTGACAGGAAATTTTTCAGAAAGAAAGATAGCAAGTGAATTTTCAGAGTGAGGAAACTAGTGACCTGCACACCTATTTAGAATACGTGAAAACTGAAAAGGTGCCATGGAAAGGTGCTTTCAGCTAACGACAATTTTACTGGTGTCATATAATAGTCATTTCAGACAGAAGACATTATGAAAAATAGGTGCTTTTTTCAGTTTAAATAGAAACTGAAATTTCTGAAAAATTCACACCTCTTGCTTCATCACATCCTAACTTAAATTTGCTGCAAAAAGAAGTCTGGATTTGGGGCAAAAGCTCCTAGCGACGATGTGTAAATGCAAAGTGCGGTTAAAAATGCCAATAGCGTCTTTACGTCAGGACCACAGGCAAGCGGGTGGCAAACTCGCGTTTGTGCACACTCTGAGTTAGTAGAATAATGTAAATATTACATGCGCTCTTATACACCCACAACTTTTTTACCTGACAAGCAATGTGGAATCCACATTATAACCTTTAGATTTTTTTATTATTTCTAAACTTTGAGATCTTTGATCTCCATAACGACTCGATGAAAAGGTGTGACCTCTTTTGTCCATACACCTTGTAGTGTACACTTATAGGATTCAATTGTCCAATTATTGAAATATTTTCGACATAAGTTTAACACAATTTCGTGTTATGAGGAAATTAGGTTAGTTTGGTATTGAAAAGAAATTGGCATGGTGTGCTTTTTCTCCATGAGTTCGTTTTTTCGTTTCTCCTTGGGAGATGTTGGTCATGATATGAAATGATGATTTTGTAACAAGAGAGTGAGAACACGGAGTAAAAGTGAAAAAGATAGAAAATTAAGGAGGAGAGCGTTACTCACAGTCTATAGAAAGAAGAGACTGACTTTCGCCACTTTTGGCCATGATTTGAGGAACTAACGAAGGTTGCAACCACCGCCGAAATCTTGAAGTAATAAAAACGAGCAGCTAGTTACTTGGGAAATAATTGTATGGCAATCATATCAGGAAACAAACGAAAGTCTAGTTAGTACTTTTGGGGTCCCCACGCGTGAATAAGAAGCAGCAGTTGTGGTGCTAAGATTGGCTAAAGTAATGATCGAGGAGGGAGGGGGCCTGGCTACTTGCCCAAATATCGTCTCTTTGAAAGCATAGAGGTACGTTTACCTAATTGTTTACTTCACAAGCAACCTACTCTGTGACTCTGTCCAATCTTTGTATTGACATCTTCTACTAAAAAAATATATCTTCTTTGTCTTAGGTGGAGGGGCGCCTCTAGCGTAAGTGGCATGGTTCGATCAAGTGGCGGACAAAGGGAAGAGCCGGGAGACCACAGTGACCCTTCACATCTCTAAAAAAAAAAAAAAAAAATTCTTTTGTTTACTTTTATTATTTTTTGTTTTCATTTTGAATAAAATTACTCAAATAATGACAAAAAACTGAAAACACATCCACCTCCAAAGTGTTTTCAGATTTTCTCACCAAAACTTAACTCAATGTAAAAAAAAGTAGTTGAATTTTTTTAGAGAAAATGATAAAATTACAGGAGCGTATTTTCTAACTGAATACGAAAATTATAAAAATAAAAACACAAAATAAAAATAAAAACGAATATAGTAAACATACGGGCCCACTTTTCATAAGGTATTTGTATTTGACATATTTATGAAAACGTCATTATGCTGTAATATTAATGAATTGTTATTAATTTTTTATTTTTGTGCCATTAGCCGTTACAGTGTCTTTCTCTCTCCATTACTCCATGTTTATTATTTCAAGTTCCAAATTTCAAAATTAAGAGAAAAATAATATATCAATGTTAGATTTTTTGTGTTTAGATTCTTATAGTATATAAATAATTCATCCATTATTGTCATCATACAATTTAATAGTGACATTACTACTACATATACGTATATGTACTAGTTAAACATCTTTTATGCAAGACTGGTGATTTGTTCTTGATTAACTCAAAAGTGAGTGATGCAGCAACTATTGAAGGAGCACTTTTTACTATAAAGATGGTCAAAACTCAACTCTAAAACAAGATGTATGTTAATTTTCTGGCACATTCTTAAGTGTGCACATTGAGAAAGATATTGTGGAGCCATTCAATATAAACGCGATTTTTTTATGACTTTCGTACCTATAAATGATCGAGTTCCGCTTCGACAATTGATTGATACATATCAGGGAAGTTACTTTTCTAAGATTTATATCCCCTTTTTTTTTAATGTTGACGAGCAACTTTAAAATTTTTATATTTTTTTACTTCTCATGTCTTAAACCTTCCGAATCCTTTTATGTTACCCTTCAATTTTTTCTTTTGGACCCCTCATTGCACTTATTGGCATCATACTCTCTCTGGAAAAGAAAAAGAAAAACGAAACTAGAACGAATTTCCTAATTGTCATCAATTGTCGCTATATATGGTTGTAACTATTTAATTTCAATTTCCAATTTCGAATTTCCTAATTTTGATGTGTTCAGTATAAGTTCTTCTGTTGTCGAGAGAGAACTCAAACAGTATGGGACAGGTAGAAAGAGCAGAGGCAAGAGTTTCAATTGTCAACCGGCTATTTTGTTTTTGTCCTTTTCTGTATGCCAACGGTAACCACTACAATTTTCTAACGAGTCCAAGATTTATGCCTTAATGCAAGTACTTGTGGATCCAAGGATGAAATATTTTAAAAGATCAGGCAAGCTATGAAATGACTTTCAATAGTGAAACTAAAGTATCACGCAAGTTGTTAGTCTAAGAAATATGAAGTATCATGCAAGTATGTGCAGCACTAGAGTATTTTCTCACGGGTGAAGGTGTCGAACAAAAAAAAAAAAGATAGCAACAGGAGAATTTGTGGTGCCGTCCCACCTAGAAAGCTTGAGCTCTCACTGTCAAGCATGACAAATGCGTACAATCATGAAAGCAATATAATTTTTTTATTCTTTTCGGGGAGTGATTATTTTATAGACATTTACTTAATTTATTCTCTTGAACAGCGAATATAAAGTATCATGCAAGTTTTCTCATGGACAAAGGTTTCGAATAAAAAAACAGATAGAGATGTCAAACGGGCCGGGCGGCCCGCGGCCCAGCCCGGCCCCGGCCCTGTTATGAATAGTATAGGCCCAACATTTTAGGGCCTTGGACCTGGGCTTGGACCAGGCCAAGGTTTCAGAAAAAATGGCCCGGCCCAAGCCCGGCCCTAAAAAGGCCCGGCCCAAGCCCAGCCCCGTAACAGGCCCAAAATTGGCCCTGTTTTGGCCCACAACTGGCCCTGTTTTGTCCCGGATTTGGCCCTAAATTGGCCCAAATTCTGCGCTGGCCTACTTTTTCCAATTTTTTGTCCCCCCCAACAGCTATATTCCCCACTAAATTGGCCCAAATTCTTTGTGCGCGTGAGTGAATGAATTTTTTGGTGTGTAGTGCATGTGTCTAGGAATTGAGTGACCTGTAAGTGAGAGTGTTTATGTGCGTGTAAAATGATTATGAAAATAGGATACACGTAAAAGATGCCAAACCATTACTCTCTTTGGTAGTTTTCTTTACGGTTCATGTACATCATAGGCCTTGGGTTCACATCACTAAACTGAGATTTTTTTTTAGTGAGATGATTTTGAGGTGAAAGATTGATCTTCTAAATATGAATGCTATTAAATATAAGCATGTATGTATCTACAAATGATCGTTTTATGCAGTTACTGAGTATGCATTAGAGTTATTTTCTAGATGGGGTTTAATCCTTAGAGGCCAAAGACAAGCTGCTCTTTTGGCAAGATAACTTCTGCTCCTCAAATGCCTCTCTTCTTTTCCTTCTTTTAACCCTTCAACCTAAACCTCTTCTAATGTTCCCAGAACCTGATGATATTTTTCTTACGGAAAACAGCAGTGGGTCTGTGAGTGGTACACTGTGCTTGCACAGTTGTACCACGTGGCTGTTGGTATTGTATGATAACCCAAAAATTCTAAAAATTTACAGGATGATTCTTAGTACAATATTATAATTTCTATGAAAATTTCATAATTTTCTGATATCGTATGTATTTATCATAATTTCTGCAATTTCAGATAATAATATTGTAGATAATAATGTTTCGAGATTTTTAATATGAGTTAATGATTCCGACGATTGCAACCTCTTTACAGTGGTCATGGTTTTACAATAAAGATAAGGATGTATATAGAAAATGAGGAAGTAGACAAACTAATGAGAGGGTCACCCATGTTTAACTGCTAGTGCCCCTCTTGTGTAACGGGAACCATACTACAACGTCAGTGGGGAACCTCTTACACTAGTTTCATTTGGCGATTGAGGCTTTTGATGTTGCTCCAAGTCTCCAACCATTTAATTTATAAATGTGAATAACAAGGAGTTAAGAATAGGGAAAAAAAACCAAAAAAATTTTTTGGGCCTGGGCCGGCCCAAGCCCGGCCCTAAAATATTGGGCCTAGGGCCAGGGCTTGGACTGGGCCCAAGTATACCAGTTTTCAGGCCCGGCCCCGGCCCGGTTTCGTTGGAGGCCCGCTAGGCTTGGGCTGGGCCGGCCCATTGACATCTCTAAAAACAGATGGCAAGAGGGAATTTGTGGCACCGTCCCACCCAGGAAGTTTGATATGTCACCATCAAAAGCATACAACCATGAATGTAGTATATTTTTGTGCTCTTTTCAAAGAGAGATTATTTCATGTCCAATTACTTAATTTATACTCTTTTGTTTAAGTAATTTGTAAATGTAGACCATCATGTTTACAAGAGAGATGTGCCAAAATAAAAGGAAAATTTCATACCGACATTGTATATATAGTTCACTAAAATGTTAGTAGCTAGTTAGTAAACATAACAAGTATACAACTGTTGCCGGTAGTTTTTTTTCATTTGAAACTCTTCACAACAACAAATTAACCAAAAAAGACGGTATCCCAATTTTCGACGCCTAGGCAATAAGTTAAAAGTGACACATATGGTACCTTAACCAATATCCACTCCCAGAAAACAGTCTCCTACTTTAGGAACGCGCCATAACGAGAAAAAGAAACTTTAAAAGAGGGTCAAATTGTGCCTGATGCTACATTGGTGATTTAAACATCAGCAAACAGCTTCAATTATGTAAAGGTTCTTCCTGGCATTGTTCGAGAGTATTACTTTGGCCATATTCATAAATTTATTTGTAAAGACCTTCATTTCAATTTAAAACATAAAAAGGAGGAGAAGAAGAAGGGAGTCAATTGGTGGTTAGGAGAGGAAAATGGAAAAGAAAAATCTCAACTGGCATTTATGCCAAGGAAGTGAGTTGGTTGTACACCTGGAGGTCCCACAAATAGTGCAATCTGAATCAGCTGTCAAGTACATGAATGTAGAACAGACCAAGAGTGGAAAAATAGCAGAGATCATAGGTTCCCAAATAGAACCTAAGAGTGGCAGAGATCGTAGGTTCCCAAATAGAACCTAAGAGTGGCAGAGATCGTAGGTTCCCAAATAGAACCTAAGAGTGGCAGAGCTACGAGAGCAAGGACATGGAGTGAGCATGTGACGAGAGTCATCAGTCCAATGCTTAGCTCTAAAGTTAGGGTTCAGAGTCAAGATTCGAAGTAAAGGTCTAAATTTCAAAGTGTTTCTCTCTAAAATTCGTGAGCTCAGAAGTTCAAGCGTAAGAAAGTGAAATGTGAAGTGAGTGTTTTCTTTTGAAAATGAATTCTCAATATTTACATGAGCTAGAAAGGTGATATCATCAAGCGACCCATGGCGCTCCTTGAAAGTGACACCTTAGCCAGGGGACACAATAAATTTTTGTGCTCCATGAATTATCAGATCACATATTCACTCAGCATGTGCTGCACAACTTTGCTCTGTCTATTTACAAAGATTAAGGCTCACAAAGTACCAGTATGGCCATCGAACCTCTTTGTCTAATCACCACTACAAAGTCTGAGCTAAGTCCTATAGGGCTGTAGAAAGACATAAAGAACCTCATAGCGGTGGGAATGTCCAACGCCTAACTATCAGGTGGACTAGGCGCAATGCCCTCAAAAGACCTGCTTCTATCTCGGAGTGACCCTGGGGTCATGGTCCCTAAGGGTGCCGAAGCACGTATACTAGTCAAGCTGACACTCTCGTATAGATAATGTCCATAAGGGGTTACCTATAGCGCAAGTGAGTCCTTATGCCAAATTCCAAGGTAGTGTCCCTGAAGAGTAGCCTCCCTGATGGGCCGAAGTAGTGCTCCAAGGAGTCGCCTACACAACACACTAGGATGTCTTGGAGGAGTCGCATACCTGACAGGCTGAGACAGTGTCGTGAAGTAGATGCCTACCATGTGGGAGCACTCGGAGCTCCCTAGCGGAAAAGAGCCCTTAGGGAGTCACTATCCCGTGATAAGTCCTTATGCCGAAACACTCGAAGTGCACAAAAGTAATGCCCCAGAGGAGCTGCCTACCCGACGAGCCAAGTTAAAGTCACGGAGGAGTCGCTTACCTGGCGAGAGGGGATTTTATGCTAGAGCATTCAGAGCTCCCTAACTAACATAGTGTCTGGAAGTCACCTACTCCGTGATGAGCCCTTGTGCCAGAGCACGCGGAGAGTGCCAAGGTAATGGCCTGAAGGAGTTGCCTACCTGACAGGCCGAGGTAGTATCCTGAGAGGAGTAGCCCACGTGACGGGAGATGAGCCCTCATGCATGAGCACTTGGAGCTCCCTGGTGGAGATATTGTCCCACGGGAGTCACCAATCCTATAATGAGTCCTTATGCTGGAGCACTCGAAGCGTGCCAATATAGTATCCTAAAGATTCGCCTATCCAAAGGGTCGAGGTAATGTCCCTAAAGAGTCGCCTACCAGCCAGGAGGAAAGTCCTCGTGCCGGAGCACTCGAAGCTCCCTAGTGGAGATAGTGTCCCAAGGGACTTGCCTATCCCGCTGTGAGTCCTTGTACTGGAGCACTCAGAACGTGCCAATGTAGTGTCCTGAATTACTCCCCTAAAAAAGGGTTGAGGTACTGTCTCGGAGGAGTAGCCTACCTAGCAGGAGAGGAGTCCTCATGCTGGAGCAGTCAATGTTCCCTAGGGTAGTGTGCCAGAGGTTTCCTCTACCCTCAGGGATGCTGCACGCTTTGGAGAGCCAATCAAACCATGTTCCAAGACCAAGTCGAGGTGCAAAAAATGTGGTGAAAGGATGGACCAATGGCGTGGTAATGTAAGAGAGTGCTAGTAGACGAAACTGTATGAGTGGTATGGCATATGGGTTTGAAGTGTGTGTGGTGTCGGGGCATGTTCATTGGAGACAACACGGTCACTAAGAGATGAACGGGGGCACATGACACGGCGACAGCGCATGGGCTCGATGAGGGAAGTTGTGCTAGGGGCACGTATCGGAAGAGAAGGCGCTCTGGCATGATTCGACGTTACAAAGAAGGGCGTAGTGTCGGGGGCACATAGCACGGAGATGGCATTTGGGCATAGTCGAGCTACGCAACAAAGAGCGCACTATCGGGGGAACGTAGTGTGGCGGCGATGTAGGGGCGCACACGAAAATCGTGGTGCTCAGACATGATGTTGGAGGTCATGGAGCAAGTAGCTCCAAGGAAATGAGAGACCAAGCGAGGGTCAAGGAGCCCCCAAGGAGAAGAGAGACTAAGGGGTGAGGCAAGGAGCCCCCAAGGATAGAAAATAGTCATTATGCTGTAATATTTATGACAACAGTCATTATGCTGTAATATTACTGAATTAATTTTTATTTTTATTTTTTGAGTTTTTTACTTTTTGTGCCATGAGTTGTTACAGTGTCTTTCTCTTTTTATTACTCCATGTTTATTATTTCAAGTTCCAAATTTCCAAATGAAGAGAAAAAGAATATCGTTTTTTTTTGTGTTTAGATTCTTATAGTATATAAATTATTCATGCATTATTATCATCATACAATTGAATAGTCACATTACTACTACATATATGTATATGTACAAGTGAAACATCTTTTCTGTAAGATTGGTGATTTGTTTTTGATTAACTGAAAGTGAGTGATGTTGCAACTATTGAACGAGCATTTTTTTGCTATAAAGATGGTCAAAAATTAACTCTAGAATAAGATGTACGTTAATTGAGAAAAATATTGTGGAGCCATTAAATATAAACGCGATTTTTTATGACTTTTGTGTCTACAAAGAATCGAGTTCCGCTCTATCAATTGATTGATACATATCAACGAAGTTACTTTTCTAAGATTTATATCCCTTTTTTCTTAATCTCGATGAACAACTTTAAAATTTTGACATTTTTTATTTTTCATGTCTTGAACCTTCCGGATCATTTTACGCTACCCGTCAATTTTTTTTAATGTCTTTTGGTCCCGCCATTACACTTCCTGACATCATACTCTCTCTGGAAAAAGAAAAGAAAAAACCGAACTAGAACGAAACACATCAGAAGCGTTGAATGTTCCAAGAAAAAAAGAGAAAGAGCTTTTCTCAACTTTTAAATTATCATCAATTGTCTGTAACTCTTTAATTTCAATTTCGAATAGAAGCCAGAGTATTTCCTAGTTTTAAAGTGTTCAGTATAAGTTCTTCTATCAAGAGAGAACTCAAACAGTGTGGGAGACAGACAGGTAGAAAGAATAGAGCCAAGAGTTTCAATTGTCAACCGGCTATTTTGTTTTTGTCCTTTTCTGTATGCCAACGATAACCACTACAATTTTCTAACCACTCCAAGATTTATGCCTTAATGCAAATACTTGATGAGGATCCAAGGATTAAATATTTTAAAAGATCAGGCAAGCTAGGAAATGACATTCAGTAGTGAAAATAAAGTATCATGCAAGTTGTTAGTAATATACTCCGTAGTACTCCATATAAGAAATGTATGAAGTATCATGCAAGTATGTGCAGCACTAGAGTAGTTTCTTATGGATGAAGATGTCGAACAAAAAAAAAAAATTATTAGATAGCAACAGGGGAATTTGTGGCGCTGTCCCACCTAGAAAGCTTGACTTGTCACAATAATGAAAGGAATACAAATTTTTATTCTTTTCAATGAGAGATTATTTTATAGCGTTTACTTAATTTATACTCTTCAATAGCGAATAGACAGTATCATGCAAGTTTTCTCATGGGTGAAGATGTCGAACAAAAAAACAAACGAGAGGAATTTGTGGTGTCGTCCCGCCTAGGAAGTTTGACATGTCACTGTCAAAAGCATACAACGTGAACATATTATATTTTTGTGCTCTTTTGGAAAAGAGATTATTTCATGTAGGATTACATAATTTATACTCTTTTTATTTAAGTAATTTGTAAATATAGACCATCACATTTACAAGAGAGATGTGCCAAAATAGAAGGGAAATCTCATACCCACATTGTATATATAGTTCACTAAAATGTTAGTAGCTAGTTAGTAAAGATAACAAAATATACAACGGTTGCCGGTAGTCTATTTTCATTTGAAGCTCTTCACAACAACAAATTAACTAAAAAAGATGGTATCCCAATTTCCGGCGCCTAAACAATAAGTTAAAGTGACGTATATGGTACCTTAACCAATATCCACTCCTAGAAACTGGTCTCGTACTTCAAGAACGCGCCAAAACGAGAAAAAGAAACTTTACTTTGGCCATATTCGAAAATTTATTTGTAACAAAAGAACTTCATTTCAATTTAAAACATAAAAAGGAGAAGAATAAGGATAAGAAGAAGAAGGGAGTCGATAAGTGGTTATCAGAGGAAAAAGGAAAAGAAAATTTTCAATTGGCATTTATGCCAAGGAAGTGAGTTGGTTGTACACCTGAAGGTCCCACAAAGAGTGCAATATCTGAATCGGCTGTCAAGTATACAAATGTAGAAAAGCGCAAGAGTGGAGGAAGAGCAGAGACCATAGCTTCCCAAACAGAACCTAAGAGTGGCAGAGCTACGAGGGCAAAGACATGGAGAGAACACGTGATGAGAGTCATCAGTCCAATGCTTAGCTCCAAAGTCAAGGTTAAAAGTCAAGATTCGAAGTAAAGGTCTAAAGTTCGAAGTGTTTCTCTCTAAATTAGTGAGCCCAAAAATTTTAGTGTAAGAAAGTGAAATGTGAAATGAGTGTTTTTCTTCTGAAAATGAATTCTCAAGCCCCCTATTTACATGAGCTGGAAAGGTGATATCAAGCGACCCAATGCGCTCCCTGAAAGTGACACCTTAGCCAGGGGACACAATAAATGTCAGTGCTCCATGAATTATCATATCACATATTCACCCGGCATGTGCTGCACAACAGCTTTAACGAGTTTGATACTTTAATCAAAGAAATTTTGCCGAAGAGTGAAAAGCTGCCCCCGTCGTACTATGATGCAAAGAAGATGATGAGGAAACTTGGCTTGAGCTATGAGCGAATAGATACGTACAATAACGACTGTGTATTATTCTAGAAAAAGAATAAGGACTTGACACGGTATCCAGTATGTGATCATTTGAGGTATAAACCGGACAAAGGGAAGAAGAAAAACATTGCATGGAAGGTATTGTGATATTTTCCCATTACCCCAAGGATTCAGAGGATGTACTACTCCTTTAATACGGCTGAGCATATGAGGGCACACTGTGATACTCGTAGCAACGATGTCGATGTGCTGACACACCCAGCTGATAGAGAGGCGTGGAAGGAGTTTGACCGCAGGCATCCAAGCTTTGCTCAAGAAGTTCGGAATGTTAGACTTGGTTTGGCAACCGATATGAGTTCAATCCTTTCAGGCAGTCTAGCACGCCTTACTCCACATGGCCTGTTATTATTGTCATGTACAACCTTTCACCAAGCCGTACATGTTTTTGTCGTTGCTTATTCTGGGGCCCAAGATTCCCGGTAAGGACATAAATTTGTATTTAAGGTCGTTAATTGATGAGCTCAAACAGTTATGGGATCATGGAGTTGAAACTTATGATGCATCCCTTAAACAGAACTTTCAGATGAAGGCTACTTTGATGTGGACTATAAAAGATTTCCCCGCATTGGGAATGGCGTGTGGGTAGAGCACACATGGAAAGTTAGCATGCCCTGCTTGTATGGGCGTGAATCCCAGTCATACATTAGAGCACGGTAGGAAGCCCTTGTGGTTCGGATGTCACCTAAAGCTTTTGCTACAAGACCATCAGTTCCGTAGACAGAAGGATAAATTCGATGGAACAATCGAGCATGAGGTTGTCACACTAGACTATCCATCTGGTGAAGAAGTGCTCTCCTACCTGGAGGCACTTGATACTGACATACCATATGGCAAGGGTGTGCCAGATCAGAAGATTCCAAAATACAGGAAATAACACAATTGGAGGAAACAATGTATTTTCTAGGAGTTAGCCTACTGGAGGACATTCATTATTCGAAACAACATGGATGTGAGTCACATTGAGAAGAATGTTTCCTATAATATGTTCAACACAATGATGAATATCATGGAGAAATCGAAAGATCACCTTAAAGCGAGAAATGATTTATAACAGTTGGGTGTACGCCATGAACTGCATCATTGGACAGTCAGCGGGAGGACAATACTTCTAAAAAGCACCTTACTGTCTAGACAAGAAACAAGTAGAGAAGGTCTGTCAGTGGGTTAAGAAGTTGAAGCTTCCGGATGGGTATGCGTCCAACATATCTCATTGCTACAATGTATCAGAATAGAAGTTCCAAGGGATGAAGAGTCAGGACTGTCACGTATTTATCGAAAGATTCATTCATATTGCCTTCCAGGGACTGTTGTTAAGGGTTCTATGCGAGACTTTAACTGAATTATCTCATTTCTTTCGACATATTTGTTCTTCTAAAATTCGGTTGAGTAACATGGAGGTGCTTGAGAAGAACATTATGTTGACAATTTGCAAGCTCGATAAAATCTTCACACCGTCATTCTTTGATTCAATGGAGCATTTGCCCGTTCACTTGGTGTATGAAGCTAAGATAGGTGGGCCTGTGCAATGTTGGTGGATGTATCTATTCGAAAAGTATTGGTTTAACTCTACATTGTTCATTTACACGTAATGCAAACCCTGTTGTCATTGATATTTCACATAACTTTATTCGTTAAACTTCTAGGTTCATGTTCCATTTGAAGAAGAATGTCCGTAATAAAGCTCGTGTTGAGGGCTCAATTGCTAAGGCTTACATAATGGAAGAGCTTGTAAACTTTTGTAGCCAATATTTTGGGTCTAGTGTTGATACAAGGTTAAATTAACTAGGCCAAAATAAGCCCAGAGCCAGCACACATTTGGAAGGACAATTGTCAATGTTCAAGCAGTCAAGTAGTATGTTCGGACGAGCCTATACTCGATGGCTAACGGATGTAGAGCACAGTGCTGCAACAATATATGTCCTTCTAAATTGTGGTGAAGTTTCAGCAATCGTTGAGTAAGTTTATGTCTTCAAATAATTACTGTACATAATTGAAAATGTGTGATCAGTGGGATAACTATCTCGATTTGCATTGAGTTCGATGCGAAATCTTTAAGCACTGATCCTGCTGGATTTGAATCTCATCGAAAATCGCAATTTGTAGAGTGGTTCAGAAGACATGTAAGTCTTTAACCAAAATATAATATACTAGTAGCCTCCTTGTTGAAATTACTAGCTCAAGGACCTAGTAAACAAGCAGTCTGTCATGAAGGCTATATCATCAATGGGTTTAGGTTTAACGTAAAAAATGATGATCGGACAAAACAAACTTAAAACAGTGAAGTCTTGGTCAACGTCGATAGTTATGATGAAAATTGCAAGGACTTTTATAGAGAGCTGGATGAGATTGTTGAGCTAACATATCTGGGTTCCCAAATCTTCCTGGTAATGTTCAAGTGTACATGGTTCGATGTCACATGCAGTAGACGAATCCGTGTTAGCTCGCAAGTGATTGTAGATGTCAATGTTAAGTCAAGACTAGCATCAGACGAGCCGTTTGTGTTTGCTAGTCAAGCTGCACAAGTCTTTTACGCGGAGGACATAGCAAATCTCATTGGTATACAGTTATCAAGTCCAAGAAATTTTCCGTGGCATATGACAGTGAGGTAGACACCTTTCAAGTCGACCAAGCACCTGTTGAGTTGAACAACAAAGAGCACGATCCTCATCTTCAACCAACACTTGATGTAGGAGAAGAAGTCGTAGATGATGATGCGGTTCATTTATATAGTGTTGTAACATGTTGTAGACTATACATTATTTTTAATGTGTTAATTTCTTTGGACTTATTCTACACGAAGTCAGACATGGATAGATTACGGACCATTCGTGGTCGCGGTGGAAGCCGAGCTGCGTCCACCCTGGTGGCTCTCACCTCTTCATTGCCCACTGATGACGAGGCACATAGTGCTCACATCTAGAAGGCAGGGGCCTAGCCTCAGCCCCAGCCCTAGGCCGATTCTGCCCACACGCACGCTAGTTCGCCTTCTTCTGTGGGTTTTACCTCAGGTATATTTGATAACAGGGTTTCATCATAATGCTAAACTTATATTTAAATTATATTTGATATGTATTAATGTTGGTGTTTTGTAGGATCTCGACGAGGCCGTGGACCGACATTCGGGGTGCGCATTGACCCTCAGCGTAAACAGAGACTTACTCTCACCCAAGAGGGCCAGTAAGTAAAAAAATTAAATAACGCATTACTTACAATCGTCAATTCTAATATTCATTAGGGTCCACTTATTTAATGTATTCGATGTTTGTTTCTTTATCAGGATCCTGGAGACTCCAACGAAGATGAAGATCGGCGTCCTTGTGAAGGGCCGATTCTTTGAGCCACTGTTATATTGGAAGAACTGAGATGTCGCGACTAGGGACTCCTTATTGGAGGAGTGGCTGGTATGGTTTTCCTTTTTTCAGTCATTATTTATTTAATAAGAACGCAAATTTTAAATTAATCGTATTGATTGTGTAATTGGATGCCTTGTAGGAGGGGTTCGAGTTTGACTCGCCTGAGCAGCAGGCGTTGAGGCGACATGCTTTTTTTTGTTTACATCAGCAAAAATTACCGACGATGGCTGCACGATGCACGGGAGTGGGCTAGGGTGATGCTGCCCGAAGGTGTCCCGATGGAGGAGTAGAATGGATTTCCCTCTTGTTGGATATCTATATTTGTATGGGGACAAATGGTTGATCAGTGGAGGACTGATCCATCGTGGGAGGCCAATAGTAGAAGGGGGAACAAGAACAGATATGAGAAAGATCCCACGCACAGGGGGGGTCGGTGGCTCACAATGTCCTCCGACACAAGAATGCGATTGAGCACCCGAACATGGCGGCATATGAGATCATAGCTCTGACGTACTGCCGGACGCACCTGAGGAATAAGGATAAGGACGATGTACACTAAGTAGAGGACTTTGTTTCAGATATTTCCCGGTAGATCGATGTAAGTTACGAATTAATTTGTTTATATTGTTAAATTTTTGCCTTTGTATTCGATGTCTATTGCTTTAATGTTTTCAATGTCAAATCACTATTTTATAGGCCTCGTATGAATAGATCAGGGGGTTTGGGCAGCAGTCCAGACAACCATCAGCATCCACGAGTACGGGCACGTGTACTGGGGGATTGAAGCGATGGCTGGTTATACCGGGGGTCTTCAATAGGCCGAAAGGCCGCATACGCGACCTCCCCGGTATGACTGCATGTGCCGTGATAAGAGCGTCCCCACCCCTCGCTGCCCCTCCACAAATGCAGACACCGATCGTGGAACGACCGTCATTACACGAGGACGAGATCCGTCGCATTGCTACGGGGGTGTATAGGATGATCACGGCGCATAATCAAGTACAACCACTATATACGTTTAGTAAACACTATATACGATTGCTATCGAAATTAATGTGTTTGTGCCTTTACATGCAGGGCACTACTGCTGGACATGCCGAGCCGGATCTGTATCACAGTGCCCCCGTGTATGAGGACGATCAGCAGGATCCAGATCCGAGACTTGCCGACCCCTGATCAGCCCTTCCCCTCCTAGCTGTTCGTATCCTATTCCCGTGCCCCCCCCCCCCCCCCCGGACTTGAACTTTCCTCCCTTCCCCTACACTATTGTACCCCGCTCTCGTGCCCTCTTGAACTTTTTATACATTTTATTTTTCTATTAGTACAAAATCTATTCTTTATATAATGTGTTATGTTCCTTTTAGGGTTAAATAATTGCTGATGGATCAACAATTATTTAACCCTAATGTGCATTGAGAAATATTTGCTGGATTGAAAATGATTGTTGAGAATTTGTAATTACAGGTTTGGGTAGTAAAAAAATAAAAATATATATTTTTAAAATTAGTTTGACTTTTAGCGAAGGATTTTATTCTGTCGCTAAAAGTCTTACTTATTCTGTGCATAAATGACTTTTAGCGACGGATATTCCGTCGCTAAAAGTCATCAAATTTTGAATAATTTTTGGAGATGGATGTTCCGTCGCTAAATGTCTGTTAAAACTTTTGACGACGAATTGTTCCGTCGCTAAATATTTTATGTAATAAATTATTTTTGAAAAAAAATATTTTAATACGAAAAATATATTTAGCGACAAATATTTCGTCGCTAATTGTCTTAATACGTCTATCGCTGAAAGTTAAATTTTTGGGCAACTTCGTCGCAAAACGTTTAGCAACGGGGTGTCTGTCGCTAAAAGTCTTTGGCGACGGATATAGGGCTTTTAGCGACGGAAATGTCCATTGCTAAAAGTCTTTTTTCTTGTAGTGTGGAGATAGTGTCCTACGGGAGTGCCTATGCTACGAAGAGTCCTTATGGTGGAGCACTCAAAGCGTGCCAAGATAGTATCGTGAAGAGACACTTACACAAAGGGTCGAGGAAGTGTCCCTAAGGAGTCGCCTACTAGCTGGGAGGAAAGTCCTCGTGCTGGAGCACTTGGAGCTCCCTGGTAGAGATAGTGTCCGAAGGGACTTGCCTATCCTGCTGTAAGTCCTTGTGCTGGAGCACTCAGAGCGTGCCAATGTAGTGTCCTTAATTAGTCCCCTACTGAAGGGCTGAGGTACTGTCTCAAAGGAGTCGCCTACATGGTAGGAGAGGCTCCTCATTCTGAAGCAGTCAATGTTCCCTAGGGTAGTGCGCCAGAAGTGTTTTCTACCCTCAGGGATGTTGCACGCTTTTTAAAGCCAATCAAACCATGTTCCACGACCAAGTCGAGGTGCGAAAAATGTGGTGAATGGATAGACCAATGGCGTGGCAATGTAAGAGAGTGCTGGCAGACGAAACTGTATGAGTGGCATGGCACACGGTGTGAAGGGAGTGTGCTACCAGGGTATGTACATTGGAGACGATGCGGTCACTAAGAGATGCGTGGGGGTACATGACACGGCGACAACACATGGGCTCAGTGGGGGGAGTGCTGCTAGGGGAATGTATTAGAGGTAAAGGCACTTGGGCACAGTACGACATCACAAAGAAGGGCGTAGTTCTGGGGGCACATAGTACGGAGATGGCATTTGGGCATAGTCAGGCTATACAACAAAAGGCATACTACCTGGGGCACGTACAATGGTGACCACGTTGGGGCGCACAAGAGAATTGTGGTGCTCAGACATGATCCCGGAGGTCATGGAGCAAGCAGCTCCCAAGGAAATGAGAGACCAAGTGAGGGCCAAGGAGCCCCCAAGGAGAGAAGAGACCAAGGGGTGAGGCAAGGAGCCCCCATGGATAGAAGAAACCACGGGGTGAAAGAGAGGGAGCCCCTTGAGGATAAGGAAAGGCTATAGCCGACCCCCAAGGGGAAGGCATCGGGGCCCTAATTAGAACACTTGGAATATTTTTGGTGACAGAGGTGTGGCAGTGACTTGGGGCATGCAGCTCCGGGTTGACTAAACTGGTAGCCTTGAATTTTAACCGTCAAATTTTTTTGATTGTCGTGAAGAGGGGACCTAAAAGCGGTCAAAGGTGCATAACCAGAATGGGCTAGCAACATGCATTCAAATAAGTAGCTCATATTTCAGTTTCTCTTTGTCTGAAGACCTTATCTTGACATTGCTCATCACTTTATGAACAATATCGGCCCCTTTTATAGCTTTGTTGCTAAAAATGATTTAGCGACAAACATCTCTACTGCTAGGTTTGGTTGATTTTGGAGCATACCCGCGAGTGGCACAAGAAAGAAAGAAAGATGACGAATTGGTTGGCAATACAATGTCATACATGCAGCACACAAACTAGAAGTAAATTCTTTCTTGAAAAAGAAAAACCTCATCTAGCCAAGCAGCAATATACCCAGGGCCCCCACTTTCGATAATGCAAAGACTTTGTATTCCTTGGAACATTATTGTGTTTAGCCGTAGCACCAGTTTAATAAATAGTATTTTTGGCTCTTTGGAGAATATCACATTTTTCTTTTATGAACAGCACCAACTCCTTTCAAAATGATTAAAAAAGAAAGAAAGAAGAGATATATGAGCATGTGTGTGTGTGGTGCGTGCGTGTGTGTGGGGGGGGGGGGGGGGGCTATATTTGTGAAAACACAAGCAAATTAACTTCGTGTATTTTGTGAAGTACTTGTTTCATGTTTTTTTTTGGAATCACAAACAAAAAACTAACTGATTCAAATGATTAGGCATAAAATGTAGGCTTCTCTGTCCCCCCCCCCGCCCAAAAAAAACCGTTCTCTCCCTCACTGACACTCTCAACGTCTTCATTGCCACTGCAGATCTCCACCGACGTATGGTGGCATGGGATTTTCCTTCGTGTGGTTAATGTGTGTGTGTGTGCGCGCGTACACATTCTTTTTGTCTTTGAATCTCCATGAGCATGATGTTTTTTATGCTAGATATGTGACTATAGGGTGGGCTATTCATGGACATTGGGTGTGATGCTAGATCTATGGCGTCGAAGCGTGAAGTGTGCAATTGAGATCTTTTTCTCGATGTGATATTGGTGGCTGAAACTTCAAACGATGTTGGTGCGTGAGGTATCTTTGGTGGGATCTTGTTTAAATTGGCGGGCATGGTGGCACAGCCAGGTGGGAGAAGGTTGGTGAGTTTGTTAAGAAAGGATTCTTTCTCTTTTCTACTCGCCTTACCCGTCACCCTTCTTTTTACAAAAAGGTTAGATGTATTGGATTTGTGGAGGTATGCTGCTTCGTTAGTGGAAGATTTTTATGGGCTTCGGGTGCGGAGGATGATTGCTGGGTGCATGGCATTCTCGCATCCGTGTGGAGGACCTTGGTGTGGTGTGTTGGGTTGGTGGTTGATTTTTAAAGGCCTCAAGGTTTGAGGGGGTTGATTTTTAGAGGCCTCAAGGTTTGAGGTGCGGGTGAGGGTGGTGCTTCGTGGTTGGATAAGGTGGTCTATTAGTATATTTGTGGTGGGCGCTCTGGCACTACCAGCGGTGGTAGGGGTTGCGGATTGGAATGACGGTGATGGGCAACTTGATTCTACAGCAGTGATGCGTGTGGCATTCTTGGGGCATGGGGCATGGGGCATGTAAGACAAGTGTCAGGCTGCATGGATTTGCTATGGCTATTGATGTGATCCCAACAAAAAAATTGCTTCTATTCATATGTTGTAAAATTTTAAATTATGTTTGTCATCCTTTTGCATGCATTTTCTTTGTATTTAAGTTATCCTATTGTGATGCCAATCGGATGAAGTTGTCATTCATGATGTATGTTTATTGCCCGTTATGGGCTTGATGTAACTTGTATGCTTGGCAATTTTCTTGATTCTATATATTTTATTATTATTCAAAAAATGATCGGGATATAGCGGTGCATGTGACTAGTGAAAAGGTTCATAGAGTACATCTAATGCAGGGGGCCTAGACACTTTGGTGCATGTGACTTTAGTGCATGTGACTAGTGACAAGGTTCATAGACCAAATCTAATGCACAGAGCCTGGACAAGGATTCCTCTGGTATTAAAGGGAAATAAATAATGCAGAGCTAATGATCTGCTCCGGAGTTTTTGATGTGTTTACCGATCAATCATATAAGAACGGTGTAGACGGATGGCTTGGGTGACACAAGTCTATGTCTGTGGAAACACAAGTCCATTTATGCAAAAGTGTATGTCGAATTATGCTGATGCCCCAGTCTTTTTATGCAGAAATTGGGGAGGGGGGGCACAAGTGCTGTTTTTTCTTCGGTGGGTCTCCTAAAAAGGGGTGACCATGCAAGAACTATACAGCAGAATTTCCAAAAGGGTTGAGATTTTCCCGATGGATGCGGTTCCTCCGTTTTGTAATGAAAAGCAAAGTGTTTTGTCACCTCTCCATTAGGCCGCAGTTTGTCAGCCCGATTGCTTCATTGTTGTTGAGGAGAAAATGATCTGTTTCGGACTTGTTAATTTGTTGACGGATCAATCATAGAACAACGGATTAGATGGATGGCTTGGGTGACACTAGTCGGTTTCTGCGGAAGCACAAGTCCCTTTTTGCAAAAGTGCATGTCGGATTCTGCCGATGCCCCTGTCGTTTTATGCAGAGATTGCAGGGGGCGCAAGTGCTACTTTTTCTTCAGTGGGACTCCTAAATAGGGATGACCTTGCAGGAACTATACATCAAAATGGGCAAGGTGTTTGGGATTTTCTCGATAGATGCGGTTCCTCCGTTTTTTAATGAAAAGCAAAGCGTTTTGTCACCTCTCCATTAGGCCGCATTTTGTCAGCCCAATTGCTGACTTGTTGTTGAGGTGGAAAAGATCCACTTCAGAGTTGTTGATGTGTTTACTGATCAATCATAGAAGAACAGTGTAGTTGCATGGCTTTGGTGACACATGTCGGTTTCTGTGGAACTACATGTCGCTTTATGCAAAAGTGCAAGTAAGATTATGCCGATGCCCCAGTCTATTTATGCAGAAATTACAGTGGCCGCATAGTCATCCAAAAAACGGGATGACCATGCGAGAACTATACAACAAATATGCCAAGGGGGTAGGGATTTTCCCGATAAAATATAGTTCCTTCGTTTTGTAATAAAAAGCATAGAATTTTGTCACCTCTCCATTTGGCCGCACTTTGTCGGCTTGATTGCATCATTGTTGTTGAGGTGACAATGATCCGCATCAGACTTGTTGATTTTTTTACCGATCAATCATAAAATAACGGTGTAGATACATGGCTAGGGTGATACTAGTCGCTCTCTGCGGAAACATAAGTCCCTTTACGCAGAAGTGCAGTCGGATTATGCCGATGCCCTAGTCTTTTTATGCAAAAATTACAGAGGGTGCAAGTGCTACTTTTTTTTCGGTGGGACTCCTAAAAAGGGATGACCTTGCGGGATCTGTACAGAAAAATTTCCATGGGGTTTATGAATTTCTTGAAGGATGCGGTTCCTCTGTTTTGTAATGAAAAGCATAGCGTTTTCTCACCTCTCCATTAGGCAGCATTTTGTCTCCCCGATTGCTTACCTGTCATTGAGGTCAAAATGACCCACTTCGGTGATATTGATGTGTTTACCGATCAATCATAGAAGAACAACGTAGATGCATGGCTTTGGTAAAACAAGTCGGTTTCTGCGAAACTACAAGTCGCTTTATGCATAAGTGCCTGTCGGATTCTACCGATGCCCCTGTCTTTTTATGCAGACATTATACAGCAAAATTGCAAATGGGTTTGGGAATTTCCCTTATGAATGCGGTTCCCCCCATTTTGTATTGAAAAGCATAGAATTTATTCACCTCTCCATTAGGCCGCACTTTGTCGGCCCAATTGCATCATTGTTATTGAGGAGAAAATGATCCGCTTCGGACTTTTTGATGTGTTTACAAATCAATCATAGAAGAACGGTGCAGGCGCATGGCTTGGGTGACACTAGTCGGTTTCAGAGGAAACACAAGTCCCTTTATGCAAAAGTGCACGTCGGATTCAGGCGATGCCCCAGTTTTTTTATGCAGAAATTACCGGGGGGGACAGGTGCTGGTTTTGCTTTGGTTGGACTCCTATAAAGGGATGACCTTGCAGGAACTATACGGAAAAATTGCAAAGGGGTTTGGGATTTTCTCGATAGATGCGGTTCCTCCCTTTTGTAATGAAAAGCAAAGCGTTTTGTCACCTCTCCATTAGGCCATATTTTCTCGGCCCGATTGCTTCATTGTTGTTGAGGAGAAAATGATCTGCTTCCTAGTTGTTGATATGTTTACCGATCAATCGTAGAAGAACGGTGTAGACGCATGTTTTGGGTGACACAGGTCGGTTTCTGTGAAAACACATGTCGTTTTAGGCAAAAGTGCATGTTGGATTCTGCCGATGCCCTAGTCTTTTTATGCAAAAATTACGGGGGGGGGGGGTTGCACAAGTGCTGCATTTGCTTCGGTTGGACTTTTAAAAAGGGCTGACCTTGAGAGAACTATACAACAAAAATGCCAAGGGGGTTGGGATTTTCCCGATGGATGCGGTTCCTCCGTTTTGTAATGAAAAGCGTAGGGTTTTGTTAACTCTCCATTAAGCCGCATTTTGTCGGCCCGTTGCTTCATTGTTGTTGAGGATAAAATGATCTGCTTCAAAGCTGTTGATATGTTTACAGATCAGTCATAGAAGAACGGTGTAGGCGTACTGCTTGGGTGAAACTAGTCGGTTTCTACGGAAACACATGTCACTTTATGCAAAAGTGCAAGTCAAATTCTACCGATGCCCGAGTCTTTTTATGCAGAAATTACAGGGGGTGCAAGTGCTGCTTTTTCTTCGATGGTACTCCTAAAAAGGGATGACCTTGCAGGAACTCTACAGCAAAATTGCCAAGGGGGGGTAGGATTTTCTGGATGATACGATTCCTCTGTTTTGTAATGAAAAGCGTAGCGTTTGTTCACCTCTCCATTAGGCCACATTTTGTCGGTCTGATTGCTTCATTGTTGTTGAGGAGAAAATGATCCGCTTCGGAGTTATTGATTTGTTTATCGATCAATCATAGAAGAACGGTGTAGATGCATGATTTGGGTGACACAAGTCGGTTTCTGTGGAAACACTTGTCGCTTTATGCAAAAGTGCATGTTGGATTATGTTTATGCCCTAGTCTTTTTATGCACAAATTATTGGGGGGGGGGCGGCACAAGTGCTGCTTTTGCTTTAGTGGGACTTTTTAAAAAGGGATGACCTTGCGGATACTATACAATAAAATTGCCAAGGGGGTTGGGATTTTCCCGATGGATGCGGTTCCTCCGTTTTGTAATGAAAAGCATAGGGTTTGTCACCTCTCCATTCGGCCGCATTTTGTCCGCCCAATTGCTTTATTTTTGTTGACGAGAAAATGATCCGCTATGGAGTTGTTGATGTGTTTACCGATCAATCATAAAAGAATGGTGTAGACGCATGGCTTGGGAGACACTAGTCGGTTTCTGCGGAAACTCAAGTGCCTTTATGCAAAAGCGCATGTCGAATTCTGTCGATGACCCAGTTTTTTCTGCAGAAATTACAAGGGGGCACAAGTGCTGCTTTTGCATTGGTAGGACTCATATAAATGGATGACCTTGTTAGAACTATACAGAAAAATTGCCAAGGGGATTGGGATTTTCTCGATAGATGCGTTTCCTCTGTTTTGTAATGAAAAGCATAGCGTTTTGTCACATCTCCATTAGGCCGCATTTTGCATGCCCGATTGCTTCATTGTTGTTGAGGTGAAAATGATCCGCTTCATACATATTGATGTGTTTATCGATCAATCATAAAAGAACGGTGTTGATGCATGGCTTGTGTGACACTAGTCGGTTTCTACAGAAACACAACTCCTTTTTATGCAAAAGTGCATGTCGAATTGTGTCGATGCCCCAGTCTTTTTTGGCAGAAATTAGAGGGGGGGGGGCACAAATGCTGCTTTTGCTTCGGTGGGACTTTTGAAAAGGGATGACCTTGTGGGAACTATACAGCAAAATTGCCAAGGGGGTTGGGATTTTTCCGATGGATGCGGTTCCTCTGTTTTGTAATTAAAAGCATAGCGTTTTGTCACCTCTCCATTGGGGCGCATTTTGTCGGCCCGATTGCTTCATTGTTGGTGAGGTGAAAATGATCCGCTTCGGACTTGTTGATGTGTTTTTCGATCAATCATAGAAGAACGGTGTAGACGCGTGGCTTGGGTGACACTAGTCGGTTTCTGCGGAAACACATGTCCCTTTATGTAAAAATGCATGTCAGATTCTGTCGATGCCCTAGTTTTTATGCAGAAATTACAGGGGGCACGAATGCTGCTTTTCCTTTGGTAGGACTCCTATAAAGGGATGACCTTGCGGGAACTATACATCAAAATTGTCAAGGGTCTTGGGATTTTCTCGATAGATGTGGTTCCTCCGTTTTGTAATGAAAAGCATAGCGTTTTCTCACCTCTCCATTAGGCCGCATTTTCTCAGCCCGATTGCTTCATTGTTGTTGAGGAGAAAATGATCTGCTTCAGAGTTGTTGATGTGTTTACCGATCAATCATAGAAGAACGGTGTAGACGCATGTTTTGTGTGACACAAGTCAGTTTCTGTGGAAACACTAGTCGCTTTATGCAAAAGTGCATGTTGGATTCCGCCGATGCCCTAGTCTTTTTATGCAGAAATTACGGGGGGGGGGGGGGGGGCGTACAAGTGCTGCTTTTGAGTCGGTGGGACTTTTAAAAAGGGATGACCTTACGGGAACTATACAGCAAAATTGCCTAGGGGGTTGGGATTTTCTCGATGGATGCGGTTCCTCCGTTTTTTGCAATATCTTGCAATTCGTGAACTTGGTGGAGAATTGGTATGTCGTCAATCATGGTTAAATCATTATAATTAAAAATAAAAAATGTATTCGTACCTTCTTATTGAACTTTATATTTTTACTTCAACGCCTTCTAGATTTCTTTTGCCGAATCAAATGACTTGTAGTGCTTTTAAACACTACAAGAGTCACGACAAGCCTTTAATTCATCGCTAAAGACTTCTAGCGACAGACACCCCGTCCCTAAATGTATGTTACCTATAATCCCGTCCCTAAAAGTTTGGAAACAGAATTTTGAAATTCGTCGCCTTGAAATCAACTTTCAGCGACAGGCACATTAATTGAATTAGCGACGGGTTTTCTGTCGTTATATATATTTTCCCTATTTTATTTTATTTTAAAATAATTATTACGTAAAAAATATAGCGACGGAAAAGTTCATCACTAAAAGTTTTACCGACGAAACTTTAGCAACGAAATATCCGTTGCTAAATAATATACGCAAAATGAATGACTTTTAGCAACAGAATATCCGTTGCTAAAAGTATGTCTGTAAAACCTTTAGCGACAGGAATTTCCGTCGCTAAAGATTTTTTTGTACATCTTAGGTGCAGATCTTTAGCGACGGAATAAAATCCGTCGCTAAAAGTCAAACTAATTTTTAAATTTTTTTAATACTCAAACCTATAATTATAAATTCTCAACAACACATTCTCAATCCAGCAAATATTTTTCAATGCACATTAGGATTAAATAATTGATGATCTATACAATGTATATAAATTTACAAACTCTATACTAATCGAAAAATAAAATGTATACAAAGTTCAGGAGGGCACGGAAACGGGATACAATAGAGTAGGAGAGGGAAAGGGAGCACAAGCCGGGAGAGCACGGGAGCGAGATACAAATAGGGGGGCATGGGAAGGGAAGGGATCAGGGGTCGGCGAGTCCTGGATCTGGATCCTGCTAATCGTCCTCGTCCACGGGGTATTGTCATCCGGATCTAGCTCGGTATGTCCTGCAGCAATGCCCTGCATGTAAAGGCACGCATGCATTAATCTCGATAGCAATCGTATAAAGTGTTTAGTGAACGTATATTGGGTTTGTACCTGATCATCTTGAACACCTCCTACGTAATGCGTCGGATCTTGTCCTTGTGTAACAGTCGTACCGAGGTTGGTGCTTGCGTCTGTAGATGGGGCAGCGGGGGGTGGGGATGCTCCTATCACAGCACATGTAGTCATGTTGGGCAGGCTACGTACTCGGCCTTTCGGCCTATTGACGACCCCTGGTGTATCCAGTCATCGTTTCAATCCCCCAGTACTCATGGACGTTGATAGCTGTCCAGACTGCTGCCCAGACCCCCTGATCTGTTCATACGAGGCCTACAATACAGTGATTTGACATTTAAAATATTTAGGCAGCAAACATCGAATACATGGCCGAAATATAAACGTGAAAATTTTAATTTGTAACTTACATCGATCTGTCGATAAATATCTGAAACGAAGTCCCCCGCCCGATGTTCATCGTCCTTATCCTTCTTCCTCACGTGGGTCTGAGTGTACGTCAGAGCACAGACCTCATCTACCTCGAGTCCAGGTGCTCAATCGCATTCTTAGGTCATAGGACGTCGTGAGCCACCGACACCCCCCCCCCCCGGTGGTGTGCGTAGGATCTTTCTCATGTCTCTCCTCGCTCCCACTCTTACTATTGGCCTCCTAAGATGGATCGGTCCTCCACTGATCAACCATCTGCTCCCATACAGATGGAGAGATCCAATGAGGGGGATACCCATTCCACTCCTTCATCGGGGCACGCTTCGGCAGCATCTTCCTCGCTCGCTCCTGTGTGTCGTGTAGCCATCACCGGTAATTCTTGTTGACATAGGCAAAAAAAGCTTGCTACCCCAATGTCTGTTGCTCAGGCAACTCAAACTCAAGCCCCTCTTACAAGGCATCCAATTACACAGTCAATACAATTAATTTAAACATTAGGTACTAATTAAGCAAATAATGACCGACAAAAAGAAAAGTCATACCAACCGCTCCTCCCGTAAGGACTCCCGCACCATGGCATCCCAGTCCTTCCAATATACCTGCGGCTCAAAGAATCGGCCCTTCACAAGGACGCCGATCTTCGTCTTCGCCGGAGACTTCAAGATCCTGATAAAGAAATAAATAAATACATTAAATAAGTGGACCGTAATAACTGTCGAAATTGAAAAATGTAAGTACTGCATTATGTGATTTTTTTTACTTATTGGCCCTCCTATGTGAGATTAACTCTCTGTTCACGCTAGGTGCCGATGCGCAACCCGCGTGTCGGTCCACGGTTTCGTCGAGATCCTACAAAATACCAACATTAATATAGTTCAAATATAATTTAACTTTAAGTCTCACATTATGACTAAACGTTGTTATCAAATATACTGTGCCTCGTCATCAGTGGGAAATAACGAGGTGGGAGCCACTAGGGTGGACGCAGCTTGGCATCCACCGCGACCATGAATGGCCCGTAATCTATCCATAACTGACTTTGTATAGAGAAAGCCCAAAGAAATTAACACATTAAAAACAATGTATAGTCCATAACATGTTACAACACTATATGAACCAAGTATATGAACTGACTATAAAAATACTATATGAATCGAGTACTAAAACAATGTATGTTACAACTATATAAGTCAATCATCTTTATTTTGGGAATCATCATCATCGTTCAGACTCGTCATCCTCTTCTTCCTGGGACTCATCGTCCCCTTCATCGAGTAATTCATCCTCTTCGTCAGTAGACTCAGCCTTATCATTTTCAACACTTTCTATGTCTTCAGCGTCATCAGCTATGGCTTCTTCTCCTACATCAAATGTTGGTTGAAGAGGAAGACCGTCCTCCTCGTTGTTCACCTTAACAGGTACCAAGACAGGTGCTTGGTCAACTTAAAAGGTGTCTACCTCACTATCATATGCCACGGGCAATTTCTTGGACTTGATAACTGAATACCAATGAGATTTGGGATTTGCAACGTCTTTTGTGTTAAAGACTTGTGTAGCTTAACTAGCAAACAGAAACGGCTCATCTAATACAAGTCTTAACTTAACAATGACATCTACAATCCCTTGCGAGCTAACACGGATTCCTCTACTGCATATGACATCAAACCAGATACACTTGAACATTACTAGGCAGTTTTGGAAACCCAAATATGTTAGCTCAACAATCTCATTCAGCTCTTCATAAAAGTCCTTACAATTCTCGTCATAACAGTCGTCGTTGATAAAGACTCCACTATTTTGGGTTTATTTTGTTCAGTCATCATCTTTTACGTTAAACCTAAACATGTTGATGATATAGCCTCCATGACAGGATGATTGTTTACTAGGGCCTTGAGTTAGTAATTTCAAGCAGAAGGCTACTGGTTTATCGACCGACTGAACCTATTATGGAAGACGGTGAAAATTAAGGATAAATCAGCATACTAGTAAACCGCATAGCTATAAATAACACATAGTATAGTTTGGTTAAAGATTTTTACACGTCTTCTGAACCACTCTACAAATTGCAATTTTCGATAAGATTCAAGTCCAACAGGATCAGTGATTAAAGATTCCGCATCGAACTCACGACAAATCGATATAGTTAACCCATTGATCACATATTTCAATTATGTACAGTAATTATTTGAAGACAGCAACTTACTCAATGAATGCTAAAACTTCATCACAATTTAGAAGGGCATATATTGTTGCAGCACTGTACTCTTCATTCATTAGCCACCGAGTATAGGTTCATTCCAACAGACTACCTGACTGCTTGAATATTGAAAATGGCCCTTCCAAATTTGTGCTAGCTCCAGGCTCATTTCGGCCTAGTTGATTTAACCTTGTATCAACATTAGGCCCAAAATATTGGCTACAAAATTTGAAAAGCTCTTCCATTATGTAAACCTTAGCAATTGAGCCCTCAACACGAGCTTTATTACAAACTTTTCTCTTCAAATGGAACATGAACCTAGAAGTTTAACGAATAAAGTTAAGTGGAATATCAATGATAACAGGGTTTGCATTATGTGTAAACGAAAAACATAGAGTTAAAGGATTACCTCTCGAATAAATACATCCACCGATATTGCACGGGTCCACCCATCTTAGCTTCATATGCCAAGTGAACAGGAAAATGCTCCATTGAATCAAAGAATGACGGTGGGAAGACAAATTGTCAACACAATGTTCTTCTCAAAAACCTCCATGTTACTCACCCGGATTGTAGAAGAACATATATCTAAAAAAAAATGAGGTAATTTAGTTAAAGTCCCCAATACAACCATTGGCAACTGTCCCCGGAAGGCAATAGGAATAAATATTTTCATAAATACGTGACAGTCGTGACTCTTCATTCCTTGGAACTTGCATTTTGATATATTGCAGCAACGAGATATGTTGGACGCATACCCATCTGGAAGCTTCAAATTCTTAACCCACTGACAAACTTTCTCTACTTGTTTCTTGTCTAGACAGTAAGGTGCTTTCGGAAGTATCGTCCTCCCGCTGACTATCCAAGGATGCAGTTCATGGCGTACACCCAATTGTTATAGATCCTTTCTCGCTTTAAGGTGATCTTTCAATTTCCCATTGACATTCATAACTGTGTCGAACACGTTATCAAAAACATTCTTCTCAATGTGCATCACATCCATGTTGTTTTGAATAATGAGTGTCCTCCAGTAGGCTAACTCCCAGAAAATACATTATTTCCTTTAGTTCATGTGCTCTTGTATCCTGGAATCTTCTGATCCGGCACACTCTTCCATAAGGTGTGTCAGTATCAAGTGCCTCCAGGCGTAGAGCACTTCTTCACCAGATGAATAGTCCAGTGTGACAACCTTACACTTGATTGTCCTTTCGAATTTATCCTTTCTACCTATGAAACTGATGGTCTGGTGGCAAAAGCTTTCGGTGACATCTGAACCACGAGGGCTTTCCGTCGTGCTTTAACGTACAACCGGGTTTCACACCCATAGAAATAGGGCATGATAACTTTCCATGTGTGCTCCAGCCACACGTCATTCCCAATGCAGGAAAATCGTGTATAGTCCACATCAAAGTAATTCTCATCTGAAAGTTTTGTTTAAGGGATGCATCAAAAATTTTGACTCCATGATCCCGTAGCTATTTGGGCTTATCAATCAACAACCTTACATACACATCTATGTCTTTACTGGGACTCTTTGGCCCCCGAATAAACAACGACAAAAACGTGTATGGCTTTTTCATGCACATGCCTGGTGGAAGGTTGTACAGGACAATAATAGCATGCCATGTGGAGTAAGGCATGCTAGACTGTCTGAAAGGATTGAACCCATCGGTTGCCAAACCAAGTCTAACATTTTAAACTTCCGGAGCAAAGGTTAGATGCTTGCGGTCAAACTCTTTCCACGCCTCTCCATCAGCTGGGGGTGGGGGTGTGTCAGCACTTTGGCATCGTTGCTATGAGTTTCACATTGAGCCATCATATGTTCAGCTATATTGGAGGAGTAATACATCCTCTGAAGCCTTGGGGCAGCCAGAAAATATCACAATACCTTCCATGCAATATTCTCCCTTTGTCCGGTTTATACCTCGAATGATCATATACTGACTAGACACTGTGTCAAGTCCTTATTCTCTTTCCAGAATAATACACAGTCATTATTGCATGCATCTATTCGCTCGTAGCTCAATCCAAGTTTCATCATCATCTTCTTCGCATCATAGTACGACGGGGGCAGCTTTTTACTCTCCTGTAAAATTTCATTGATAAAAGTAACAAACTCGTTAAATTCTTTCTCACTCAGCCCGTGGTCTGATTTCAACTGTAATAACCTACTAACCGCAGACAGTGTGTGTGTTTCCAAATTTCATCCCACAACGTCTCTTCTGCGTCTCTCAACAAATCATAAAACTGATGAGCTCCCTCGTTCGGCTGTTGGGGACTGTCATCGCCGCGATAGTCCTCAATCAATATTAGCAGGCCCAACATCCATAATCATATCTCGGTAATCATAATGTGCCTCATCCCTAAGTTTAGCTTGACTAGCCGGGTTGGATGACAATACTATCATTTTCCCGTGCTGTGTCCACCTTGTGTATCCACCCATAAAATCGTTCCGGAGAAGATGCTATTTTACCACCATTCTTTTTCTCCATTACAACGACTCACATTTACTGCACGGGACACCTTATCTTATCAAAGTCAACATATGTAGGATACACGTAAGCGAACTCGAGAAATTCATCAACGCGATCCTCGAAATCATCATAATTTTTCCTTTTCATCCAACTTCGATCTACCGACATGACGACTGAGATTACTATATACCAATGAAATTAAAACTAATAATTAGGTAGGGTTAATATGAAAATGAATGCATGCATGCATGTGATAACATGTCTATATCCCCTTCATTCTCTAATAGGTAGTGGTCCTATCCTATTCAGAAAAACACATGTTTATAAAATAGTTACCAACTCATGCTTAGTCTTATGCCTACAAAAAATTCAGCAGCACTTCCCCGTATTTCTCCAAGTACACGACATCGATTAGGTGTTCTAACACCCGTCTAATCTTGCTCTTGCAAGATTTAACGGATGTTAAAACACCAGATCTGTGTGCACTTGGAGAAACAGTGGAGAACGTGTACCAAATATCCATGACATAGAACACAAAGCATCAGTCAATACAATGTTTTATGAACACTTAGCTTTTCCAAATTGTCCAAACCGGGCATCCAAAGGCTCATTACAAAGCACTACTTTGTAATGAGTACCTTTGAACGGGAACTAATGGTTTCTATGTATGCATGCGTTTAAAAATTGGTAACATATGCAACAATCTTTCTGAAATTTCAAAATTTCGAAAAGATGGAATTATTAGGTTAATTTGCAAAAACATACCATAACCAAAATGATTCACTTTAGCATTCGTTGACAACGAGTAGTAACCAACTTGTTGTCAATGGACTTCACAAAATAACAAGGAATATTCCTAATGCGGGAACGCGCTCACGGGGTTGATATTGCCCCACCTGTCATCGAGTCCAGAGTTTACGTATATAGTTAGGGTTAGGTTGTAATTATGATGATTAGGATTAATTAGAAATGTATTAGGGTTTAATTAGAGTTAATTCAGCTATTTAGGTTAATCAAGGATATTTAGGACTGGTTTAGTTAGGATTTATCATGGCTAAATAGGATTTAATTAGAGAAATTAGGGTTTAAATAGTTTAATTAGGGTTTGTCTATGATTTGTCAAGGCAATTAGGGTTTAACTAGGTTAATTAGGGATGATTAGGGCTAATTAGGGCCAATTAGACTTTAAATTAACAGTAAATTAGAATTAATCAATGTTAATTAGGGCTAATCAATGTTAGTTACGGCTAATTAGGTTAATTAGAGTTCGTTCAGTTTAACTAGGATTAATTAGTGTAAACTAGAGTTTAATTCAGAATTAATTAGGGTTAATCAGTTTCAATTAGGACTGATTAAGGCTAATTAGGGCTGATTAAGGCTAATTAGGACTAATTAGGGCTAATTCGAGATAAACAAGGTTAATTAAGAGTTAATTAAGGTTAATTAGGGTTAATGTGTCAATTAGGGTTATTTAGGGGCAATTAGGGCTAATTAGAGCTTATTCGAGCTATTTAGGGTTAATTATACTTAATTTGGTTTAATTAGACTCAATTAGTGTTATTCAAGGCTTAATTAGGGCTAACTCAGGCTACTTAGGGCTAATTGAGCCTAATTAGAGCTGATTAGGGTTAATTACCCTGATTGAATTTAATTAGGGTCAATTAGTGTTAATTATGGTTTACTTAAGGGTTAACTAGGGCCAATTAGGGTTAGTTAGGGTTAATTTGAGTTTAATTAGTGTTAATTAAAGTTACAACATGTAACAATGTACAATTAAGGTAACATTACACTATACATTACAACAAAGTAACTTCAATTAAGCAGAATTATGGTAAAATTAACTTCAAACTCAAACTCACATGCATAAATTCAAACTCAAAGTCAAAATTAACAATATTATATTGAAGTAAAACTTACATGCATTAAACCAAATTAGGGTAAAATGGACATACAAAGGTGGTGCGGCGGTGGTGGTGGCGCGACAGTGGAGGGCCTTGGGAGATGTGGAGGGGCATGGCGTCGTTTGGCGGTGAGGGGGGGGGGGGGCGTCGCCGAAAGGAGGGAAATTTCCGGTGAGTGAGAGACCGAGAGAGAAAAACGGGGAGAGAGAAAGAAAGGAAAGTGGGTTTTTTATAGCAGGACTTTTGGCGACAGAATATTCCGTCGCTAAAAGTAGCGACAGAACTTTTAGCCACGGAATATTATGTTGCCAAAACAGTTTTAAGCGATGGATGTAAAAATTTCTAAAATATTTTTAAAAAGGTGGCCAAAAATTGAAAATTTTTAAATAACTTTTAGCGACGGAATATCTGTCGCTAAAACGCCGTTGGTAAAATTTCGTTGGTAAAGTTTTTTATCAACGGTTGCCCCCGTCCCTTTTTCGATGGAATTTTACCAACGATAAATTATGTCGCTAGAAGAAACTTTTAGTTCGTTGCTAAAAGTCCGTCATAAAATACCCTTTTTCTTATAATTGACGATCCGAAAGTGCATTGAGAATATGACCACAACCCATAACTTCATCATCGTTCCTCCTTTGCCATTTTTTATAACCTTATCATTGTTCCTCCTTTGCATTCTTTCTTTTCACTCTCACTAGCATTATTATTGGGCTCCGAAAGTGGCTCGAAATTTAAAATGTAGACGATCCTTAGCGCTGTGAGTAAGAACTTGACTTTGTCTTGCCAACGACCAAAATTACTTCCATCAAATTGATCCAACTTAATGAAGTCTTGATTCATCATCTTGATAGAGGCAGTAGTTTTAGCTTCCATTTTCTTCTAAATAACGTTCTAAACTTGTTGGGAATAATTATTGGGAAATGGAAATGAAAAAAGGCTTTGAGGAATTTTTTTTTGAAACAAAATATTTTCTGTATGTTATAAACTGAGCTGGCTAGATGGTATTTATATGGATATACACAACCAAACACCTTTTGGAGATCATAAGAGAAGAGGACGAAATGCTCTTGCCGGAAGCTGTCAACAACGGTATGAATTTAGATTCATTTACCGTTAACAAATTCACAATGGTTTCAACCGTTGCTTCTCCCCAATGGGGTCTTCTCATTTCAGCTGGTGAATGAAGTGGCAGATGCCACTGCTTCATGAAGAAGCCTGCCCCTTCACTTTGAATTCAAAAGAAAACGGCTGGTGCTTCACTTTGAAGAAGAAGACTGCAGCACGGTTCCATGCCTGCTTCTCCATTCAAGTGAAGCCCGTTTCTCTATTCATTTGATGGTTGGTTCTCCAATATAAAAGAAGGCAATCCATTTTAAGTTTATCAAATACCCAAGTTAATTAAATAATCAAACACACCCATGAGATTCAAGTTTAAATCTCAACATCAACTGAAGGTGAACATAATTGAAATCATACTATTTTCAAGTTGTTTGTGTTAGTGGACTTTACACGGGAACCAGATCCCTTTACTATGGCCTACACATGGGTTTGCATGTGATTCTTGAGGATAATGCGGCAACTGGCTTTCGTTTTCACATACCGAAATACAGTAGTTCCTTGATACGGGGATTCTCTTCATACTTATCTCAATTAATCATAGATTAATTATGGCGGAAGAGTTTTGGCCAGTTGTTGCTAGTCTGTGGGTAGTCTACATGCAAGTGTACGAGTGTTCTCACACGACGTATCATGTTATTATATACCTGCATTAGCAATTCGATGATGGTTTGGTCAATCATTTGATGCAAAATTGAGGCGAGTGTAGAACTGTAGCTCTTTCTCGTGGATATTTTATTTACCATCTGAATCAACATGATGTATGATACATGTTAAGTGACCCCCCACTCTTACCACAAAGTGTATAAATAAACGAGATATTATAAACGGAACTAAATATGGAAGCAGAAAGAATCGAATCCAAAATACAATCATATCATAGAGCTCTCTAATACCATATTAAGTTACAAGCTATTATAAAAGCTTATTTCGAAAAGCTTAACATTAATATATCATACTTTAACAACGTACACTCTCGAATCCCGAGGGGTGGGTGAAGTGACAAAGGCATTGAGGAATAACTTCATGATCTCGAGTTCGAATCCACATACCAAGGGGCTATAATACTTGCAAATCTAAAATCATCAAAAAAAAAAAAAGGACACGCTCATGTTATATTATCCTAACTCTAAATTTAGAACTAGGTTTTTTTTTTTTTTTTGGAAAAACGCGATACTTGTGTAACTCAAAGCATTACAAATCTTTTGGGGAAAGAAATTGAAGACCCTTAAATTTCACAAAGGAAAGGATACAGAAAAAAAAAATTACATGATAGAGAGAGATAATAGAGGAAGCAAAGGACTGAAGGTTAATTTTTGAGAAGCCGAAGAAGATGAGATGAGAGACTTACTAACAATTCGTTTGGAACCGCAGAATTGATGGAACTTCATTTCAAAAAATCAAATTTAGTTGTTTGGAACATTATAGAAAGCAATTGAAATTGCATTTTATTGGATTCGATTGAATTTGTTTCTCAGTGTGAAATTCGATGAAAAACTGTTTAAAGGAACATTATAGAAAGCACAAACATGATGAATTTGTGCGAGGTAGGGTGGATGAATATATAATCTGACAGTCTATGGAGCACCGGCCTCTGTAGCCCCCTTGTTGAGGTGTCACTCCCAGCGAAGGCCATGGTGTTACTTGATGACATCATCATCTCAACCTTTCTAATTAACGAACTTGAGAATTCATGGAAACTCATTTCACATTTCACTTTGTCACTCTAAATTCCAAAGCTAGTGAAATTTAGAGAGAGAAAAACGCTAGACCTCGAAGTTATTTCCTTCATGCCTTCCCCCTTGCATCATTGTCTGAAAAGCCTTGATCTCTGCCCTCCTTCCTTACTCTTTCCCACATTAGCACACTTGACTTCTGACTCGGACTGTATTCTTTGTTGTACCTTACCCACTTCTATGGCATCAAAGTCTCCAGAACTAGAATATAAAATCGTGTAAGGCTTACAGATGTAGAATTTAACTAACTTATAGATAAAGGCTGCATCCAAGATGATATTGAAGAGTTTTAGCGACACTTTTGCGTTCAATATTTACTTTTAATGGCTCCTGTGATACATTGGACATATGACGTGATGATGTATCGCGCAAAGATATTACCATTAAGTTTCATTGTGTTTCTTTGTTTGCTTATCGTGTATTAGGTATAGACTGATATGATAAAGAACTTATAGTAAGTTTGCGCAATAAAAATTTGGAACAGGCTGTTATTAATATGACCGTTGAGTTTCGAGGGTTTGTTAGGCTAGTCTTTTTTAAAATGTAACATGTGCGGACGTAATTGCCGGGAAAATTGTGTTTAAGGAAACAGTTTATAACCCCAGCCCCAGATCTATGCAACAACCTCGCTCTATCAGTTCTGCTCAAAGGAAACTATTGAAGAACGTCCTCGGAGAGGAAAATGGAAGGAGGCATGGAAAGGAGCAGCGCCGAACAGATCAAGGAAATGGTGGAGACCCCACTATCTGTAGATTCAAGGCTGAACGAGGTTAATAGTCGAGTACAAGACCTGAATCTGTCCATTGGGACGATCGGAAACAACATCGAGATGTTGCTCCGGGGAACGGAGAAGCTCACCCGCAGACAGGAGGAGAAAGACGGGAACAAGCTACAAATTAGCTCTTCTACTACCCAAGCAGGTGACTACTTTCTGCCCTACCAAAGTACATAAGCCAACCTGTTTCTTTCCTCTTGACAATTTCCATCCGGGAGCGGTTGAGTCCACAAATTAATTTGGTATATCTTCCATGAATTTAGGAAAGATTGAAAAAAAAAAGGAAGTGATATTTGAGCTATATTTTTAACACTAGTTTTGACCCGTGCATTATACACGGACCACTATATTATAAATTATTAAAATATTATTAAATCATGTAGGAAGAGTTTCTTTCCACCTCATATTCCTCACTAAAAAGTTAAAAATCGAATTTAAATACGTTTTCAGCAACAACAAAAAAAGTGAAAAATACATGATAGACTGCCGATAGTATTCTTCAGCCACTTGATAAGAGTGTCATAATTAGCCCTTAAATCAATGTACAATGAAGTACCAATGACTCTTTAAAGAAAGATGAGATTTTTCTTTTTTGGAATTTAAGTAACATGAAAAATGATAATCTAACTTTTTAAACGGATAGACATACCACAAATAAAGAGAAATAGGATGTTGAGTGAGAAAGGATGGAAAAAGAGAAAAGAAGGAAAAGTGACATTTACTAATTTGATTACCAAATTCAAGAATGACATTACAAATAATTTAGCGATTGATTTTTTGTAACCTCGTATTGTAAAAAGTATATAGATCATAAATAAAAATAAAAATGCAAAAAAGTTGAAGATAAATAGGGATTAGTTACAAATTTGGATACGAGCTCTTTCATTTTGAATTAAAACTATTAAATTAACTTGTCTTATGGGCAAATGATATCTGAGAGAGTAGATTGTGGCCATAATTTTAGAGTAAAGTAGAAAGAAAAGAACTATACATGTCTAAAAAGTTACATAAAAATATATACATTAGTTACTGGGCATATTGTTGTTTGTGTGGTTCTGTGTGTGAGAGAGGGAGGGGGGAGAGGGAGCGCGTGCGGGGGGGGGGGGGGGGGGGGGGGAGAGAGAGGAAGCCGGTGGGGTTGGGGGGGAGAGAGAGGAATCGAAATCATAATTAAAAAAATGAGTAAATTTAAAATTGTTTTAAAATATTCAACATTAAGAAAGTCCACATGACAAGTAAACGGTGACTGGATAATATTTTTTCAGTTTCATAATTACTTTAGCTCAAACCTAATATATATATATATATATATATATATATATATATATAGATATATTTGAGCTTTATAAATGTCACTAAAGTAATTATGTAACGTCTCTTTTAACGATAAAAGTATAGTTTAAATTATCAAAAATAGAGCTCAGATCTCAACTTCCAAACAAAAGAGCCATTATAAATAGGAATAATTGCGTAAAATATCCCTGTGGTTTGGGGTCGTTGCAAAAAAAAACCTCGCGTTACAAAAATTGCAAAAGAACACCTGTGATTGTAATAGTGTTGCATCCGACGGTTTCTGTAACGATTTAAATAAATTGTCCAAAATACCCCTGTAGAAATAAGTCTTGGCCAGAACCCAAGCCCCGCCCTTCGCCGCCACAACACCATCAAAGCCTTCCCCTTCCTTTCGCCGCCCCTCCATTCTTGCCGAGTTTTAATGCGGCTTAGAAAGAAGACTCGGGACCAACAAACTTGTCCTCGAAACCGAGTGCCTTCGCCGAGGCGCCCCAGCCGCGCAATAAGGTCCGTGCACTCTGAAGATCTCACAGCGAGATCAGAGGCAACGATGATGCTCGTGCCAACCCAGCCATGATTCTTTCTACCACGACCTCGCGCGGTAACCTGTGTGGTTGATTTACCCAAATCGCAGAAACTCAGATCTAGGGTTTCAATCGCAATGTGCTATTAAAACCCCATATCTGAGTTCGTGCGATTAGGGTTGCGTTTGGGTGCGGCGCAGGTGGCTGGGCTTGATTGCGGGGTTGGCGACGGTGCAAATAGTGAGTTCGTGCGATTAGGGTTACATTTGGGTGTGGTGCAGGTGGTTGGGCCTGATTACGAGGTTGGCGACGGTGCACATGGTTCGATTGACGACGGGTCCAGCGATGCAGAGCTCGCGGTGGGTGGCGACGCGGCGACATAGGGTGATGGTTGGTGGTTAGGGTTCGGAGGCGGCAGAAATTGGGGAGGGTGGTGGTAGACGGGACTCTGTGGTGGTAGAAATTACAACTTGGGTTTTGGTTGAGGGTTGCGGGCTGGCGACTAGGTTTTTTTCTGGTGAAGGTAGCGGCTAGGGCTAGTGGCTAGGGTTAGAATTTGGTTGAATTGGAGAAGAAGTTGGGACTTAAGTGGGAGAGAAAAAAGAAAGTGAGGGTATTTTAGTCTTTTTAATGTATTAAAAACTACCAAACGAACTTCTTAAGAGAGTGAACATCACGCTCTGTCAATTTGGACGATTTATTTAACGATTGCAACACTATTACAATCACAAGTGTTCTTTTGTAATTTTTGTAACGCGAAGGGTTTTTTTGCAACGACCCCAAACTACAGGGGTATTTTACGCAATTATCCCTTATAAATTCGATTTATGTCACTGCCTTCAATAGGTAAATAGAGGGTGAAGCACGGTTTAAAGGAGTGTCTGTCACTGGGCCCTTGGCCACTAAAGGCGCCAACACAACTTGAACTTTTCGGTCAACACTTCTTTAACCTTTAGAAATTGCACCTTAGTGGATATATCAAAACATTATCCAAAAAAAAGGAAATACAAGCAAACATAAGATATGATGGTACGAAAAGGAGACAGGACAAGGCCTCTGAAGTTGCATGTTTACATAATCTCGTAACTTTGTATCACGATCTGGTCCTCTACAATCCTAAACGAGCTTTGCGGGTTAAATTTTTCGAGCAATAGGGGTAAATGGGCCGTTAGTAAACTCCAGGACATCTCAAAAAGAGCAAAAATGAAATGCATAAGTTAAAACTGCTTTGTAGGTCTTAAAAATGGTAGGTCTGTATATTTAGAATTGCTCATCATCCTCATTTCTAAAACCATCTAAGCCAATGGTTTGTGCATGTAAAGAGAGAGACTTTTTCAATATTCGACATGTCTTGCAGGAGTTGTAAGAATGCTACAAGATGTCTCATCGATTCAATACAAAATTGAAATAGAGAATTTCTCGGTGCTTCAGAGGTCTGAGCTAGAAAAGCATGAATCAAATTTGTTTGAAGCTTGTGACCATAAATGGTGAGTCCTAGACCTTCTGTTCTTCATCAATCAAATACTTTTATTTCTTTATACATAAAAGTGATTTTTTGACTTTTTTTTTGTTTTGACAAATTTAGAACAGTGTAAGTGCGGTGAAGTGATTAGGTGGTGAACATAGCATTATGAGATTTTATATTCTAGGTTAATGGAAAATTTATACCCCAAAATATATACTAATTTCAGCTTGATTATGTTATATTTCAATCGTATCAAATCGGTACCTATTTTCATGGACTCATATATATCGCTTTCTATTGAAGGCTAACAGCCGCCAGAAATCTAAGAGGAAACCTGGAATTCGTGAGAAAATCTCCCAAAACCAAACCAGAAAGCCAAGCAAGTACCACGTATACTCATTTGGTTGCCAAATGAGTATCTCTGTTTAAAACCAAAACAAACGGGGCTTTTGCTCTCTCTCTCTTGACCAAGACCACCAGCTCAACCTAGGGCTGTATACGAACCGAGTTCGAGCTGAACATGGGCGTGTTCGAGCTCGGTTCGTATAAGATTTCGTATGTTCGAACTCGGCTCGAGTTCGTTAAGGAGCCAAAAAATTTGTTCGAACTCGGCTCGAGTTCGTGTCCTTCAAATTCGGGCTCGAGTCATTTAACTCGTTTAATTAAACGAGCCAAACTCAAGCTTCAAAGCTCGACTCATTTTCTTGCACAAAATCAAATGAAAACCCTAGATTTTTCAGATCCGTCAAACCCACAAGCTAACAAGCAATTAATCACAAAAGATAGATAGACCTCAGAAGAAACTTAATGGAGATTCTCTTAAATCCAAAAATCAGAAAAATCACAACATCGATGAAACAACACGACGTCCAGATCGCACCATCTATCTTCCTTCTCCATGATCCCTGAAGGCTTGTCTTTGATCCGTGAAGGTGAAAGGAGAGAAATATGACTGAGAAAGTTTGCGCCGCCGTGTCCTTGGCGCTGCTGTGCGCTTGGCGCTGCTGTGCGCTTGGCGCCGCTGCTGCTGGAGAGTGCCAGAATGGTGGTGTGGTGTTGTGTTATGAATTCAGGGTTTTGTACAGATTTTAGGTTTGGGCTTGGGCTTGGGAATTTACAAAGGTATTGGGCTCTTTGGGCTATTTGACTTTAAGGCAATTCTTTGAGTCCAGACTTGTTGGCCTGTTTATTTAGATTAATAGTTGGTATTTAGGCAAATAAGATGCATTATTTATTAAATTAATATATATTACACATATACGAGTTGTTCACGAACAAATTCATGAACAATTGCATGTGTTCAAGCTCGGCTCGTTTAATAAACGAGTTCTAAAAATGTGTTCATGTTCGGTTCGTTAATTATACAAACGAACACGAACGAGCTTTTGAAGAACCGAACAGCGAACTGTTCGTGAACAACTCTGTTCATTTACGGCCCTAACTCAACCCACCACAACCACAGTAATAGCCACATCCACAGCCACGATTTTATATCCCCATTTTCTCTCTCCCTCACCATCAAACAACCTGGCACCACCGGTCCACACTACCTCCACAATCCTAGGCACCAGCAACCCACCCAACACCGACACCATTAACCACATTCACCCACAATCAATCACCTCATCACCACTTCCACCACCAATAACCACCATCATCTGGCCAAATGCCTCCTCTTCTTCCCTCACATCCAATTCACCACCTTCAGACCTACTGTCATACAACCACCACCATCTACGCTGCCCAATATTTTGGTCCTTTAAAAAATCCAAACCTAAATTACAAACCAAAAACAAAAGCAAATCACCAATAGAAGCAAAATCCAAACTATTTGGCGGCTGAGGGCGATTGGAGATCTGGCCGCTATAGGCGCCATTGGAGGACGACAAGATGTCACTGGCACCCTTTGTGCCGTACAAGTTGGCGGAGGAGAGGTCGGGCATTATTGCCATGTGCTTGATTAAGGGTGGTTAACGGCAGCCAAATGCCGGTGGCACTAAAGCATGGCTTGTGGTGGTGGTGGTGGTGGTTGTGGGTATGGAAAGGAAACACATGGCCCCTTATGGATTGGGCAAGAACATGTTTTTAGCAAAGGGTTTGACGAGTTGGTAATGGTGGTTGCTGGTGGACAAGCACCCAATTCTTGCCGAAATTGAGCGACGCGGTGGTGCTGCCGAAATTGAGCAAGGCTGTGGATAACGCCTGCTTAATGAGTGATCAAGAGATGGATGATGAGGTTGATGCAGGGTTAGACGGTGTAGGGTGTAGGCTTATGGTGGTGTTGGGTGGGTATGGGTCTGGTTTAGGGGGTGGGGGTGAACAAGGTTCGGATTAAAGGTCAAACTCCAAAATGAATCATTACCGTTTAGTTTAGAAAATTGTTAACGAACCTAACTCACTATCGGTTTGTATAGTTCGGTTTAAACGGTTAATTTAGTCGGTTTGATAAGTGTGCACTTATTTAAAGACATTGTTCCTATACACACTATTATTAAATCTGAATGTAATTAAATTAAAGTTATATTTTATAAATTGCACATAATCTTGTTATGTTCAATATATAAGTGCTTGTGTTAACATAATGTATAAGTTTTCATTTAGATATATGTTACAACAAAAACTCAAGTATGCCTTTGTTGTTCATGTATGAGAAAAAATAAGTAATTATAAAAGAGAGGACTTTTTGCACATAAAATCCTATAGTTTGAGGATTTGTGCGCATTTTACCTTACTATTTCAATTTTAGCACAATCCACCTTATTGTTCATTAATTTGTACTCAATTTACAAATTGACGGGCTGAAGTCCAATTTTTTTGACGTCCGTCAATTTTCGAAGGCTAAAATAGTAACTTCTACCATTTTTTCACTCAAATGCAGCCACAACAGCTCCCTACTTACATGTGGCAACCACATCATACATACTCACCACCACAACAGCTTATCTCTCTCTCTCTCTCTCTCTCTCTCTCTCTATGTTTCAACATTAAGCACCACCGCCGCTACCCACCTCTTTATCCATTTTGCCGAGACCAATCCTCTTCATCCTTGCATTCCTCATGCCACCACCATCAATCTCACCCTCCAAGTAGTCCCTCACTTCCTTTCTGATCATTTCTTGCATCACAGAAATAATCTCATCACTGAACTTCGCAGGTCCCTCGCAAGCTTCAGCCCTCGGTGGCATTTCATCATGAATCTTGTAAACATGTGAACCGGTCCCGGCCAAAGAAAGGGTGAGAGCAGTCAGCGGCTCCATTGATACCGGATGCGGTGGTGGCGATTCCACCACCGGCTGCATGACCGACAAATTTCCAACATTCACGTCCACCAGAGGCCTAACAAGATTCCCCAAATCAATAACCTCGGATCCAGTTTGACTATTTGCACTCAAACACATACCAGACATGCTAAGCATCACATCGCCGCTCTCCAGCCGTTTCAAAACCTGCCATGGCCGCTCATCCGACCCACCAATGCCCCTATTTGTCCTTCACTTCAGCGTCGAATTCCAGTGGCTTTTGATCGCATTGCCGGTACGACTATTGAGAAGCCTAGCGATCGTCACCCATTTATTATCAAAGCGGACGTGAGCCCGAACGATCATCTCGTCCTCCTCCGCCGTGAAGGGGCAGTGCTCCACCACTATGGTGGTGATGCTTTTCGGGTGCGTAAATATACGCGGAGAGAGACAGAGGTGTGATGGGGGATGGTTGGGTGCAGACGGTTTTTTCCCATTAGGTGGGTAAAGTGGGGGGGGGGGTTGGGTTGGGGGCTAGGGTGTGTGTTGAGAAAAAAGTGAGATGACTTGGAAAAAAAAGAACTGAAGTGACAATTTTACCCTTCAAAGATTAACGGGCGTCCAAGAAATTGGACTTCAGCTCGTTAATTTGTAAATTGAGCACAAATTAACGAACAGCGAGGTGAATTGCGCCAAAATTGAAATAGTAAGGTTAAACCCGGCAAACGGGTAAACCCGTCGGGTACGGGTAAAATTTGATCGGGTACCAGTATAAACGGGCTGGGTAAAATTTACCTAATTTTTCTCGGGTAAGCTTTTTGGGAACCCGTACCCTATCCCTGCGGGTAGGTTATTACCCGCGGGAAATCATGAATTTCTGATTGATTATTTTTTTAAATAAACAGACTTTAATTACCTACTAATTACACACATTTTAACCTCCAACAATCAAACCACTCATTGTTCCTCCATCAAAATTCATTCCACGAAAATATGAATATCTTTCCATCAAAAAAAAAAAACCCCAATTGAACTTTTTTGAATAATAATAATTAAAAAAATCAATTTGCACATCAACAACACACGACAAGTCAACAACCATGAAGATCCACTAACTAAAACTCTGAAAGTCTACCCAACACCCACAAAGCAACGGTCGGCGACAATGTAGACCGATTGATGGCGTTGGGGCAACGGTGATGAACGATCGGTGGCGTCGGGGCCACGGTGGTGACAGATCGGTGGCCACGGGCCAGGGTGGTGACAAATCGGTGGCGACGATGTGACACAGAGACCAACCGGTGGCAGCGGAGATGCGGTTGATCGAGAGTGACTAGCCAACGCGAAGATGTGGGTTGAGTAAGGTGGTCGTGACTTTGGTAGATCTATGAGAAAGAGAGAGATTTGAGATAAGGAACCTGTGAGAAGGGATTTGTGAGGGAGAGTTAAGAGGCTGGGGCAGCTAAAGCAGGTGAAAAGAGGAGTTGAATTAGATGTTTAACCCTAAAATTCATATATATAGACATATAACCGGGTAAACCCGGGTACCCGGTAACTGACCCGTACTTAACCTGATTTTACGGGTCGGTTCGGGTACGGGTCTGTTTTTAACGGGTATTCTAAATATGTACCCGTATCCGATTTTTTTGCACGGGTACGGGTAGACCCACGAGTCTGGATCAATTTTTGCCAGGTCTAAGTAAGGTGAAATGCTCACAAAGTGGCAAACTATAGGGTTTTATGTGTAATTTCTCCTAAAAGAGATATTAGTCACTAAATTTTTGTGTTAAAACTACTCTTATTATTATTTTTTTTTTAATTTCAATAATTTTCAAGATTTTGTTTACTTGGATTTGCTTAGTACAATGTATGTGAAAATTATCAAATGAATATTACTAAAATAAAACAACATATCAGCGATCGGTTCAGTTCGGTTTTCGATCGGTTTAAAAAATGTGAATCCTGAACCGGATCGAACCAATGTCGGTTTGATAAATATGAAACCGAACTGTTAAGATTTTCGAACGGTTCGGTTTGATCAGTTTAAGTGATTTCAATCGGTTTGAATGGTTTGGTACTTACCCTTACTCATTTTGTGACGTAATAAACATGTACTCATTTGGTAGTCATTTGACTTTTTGATCTGATTTTAAGAGATTTTATCAAAAAAAAATCGGTTTACTCCTATATTTTTTGATAGTCGTTAGCTTTCATTAGGTGGTGAACTGAATTGGTTCATGAAAGTTTACTTAAGTACTAATGTGGTACAATTGAAAAATTGAGTAATCGAGTCAGATTTAGTGTATACTTTAGGATACAGATTTGGTACTGATCCTTGTATTCTGAATAGTATATCCACTTGGTGTAGTTGGTTCCAAGCATGAGTGTTGCACTTTGTTGGAGATTTTGAGATGAGCACCCCTAGGACCTGCTTCGATACCAGTGGGAAGGTTCTGTATATCAATCATCCTACAAAGTAGACGTCTTAGTCATGTGTTGATTGTCCGTACGGTGGTTTGCTTGCTATATGTGGGCAAAATGTACTGTATAGTTGTTTGCTTGCAAGTGTTGTGTTTACCTGACTTGAGGTGTCGAGAGCTAGCACGTGTATCTAAGATTGACAATCGAACGTCGTCTTCACCTTTGTTTGCACCAAAAAAAAAAACGTCTTAACCTTTGTCGGACTTTAACTGTGATTCTTGTTGAAGTTGTACTCAGTGTTAGAAATAGATATATTTAATCCAAAATCCCATCTTTTCCCAATTTTCCCAATATATTTCCAACACTTCCAAAAGCATAGTTTCAAGTTGCTTCAAATGTCGAATGGAACTTTGTTTAAGGAAAATAATATTCTCTCATAGTTGCTGGCCCTGAAGTCATGTATGTCTAACTTTATTTGTTGTTGTCCCAGGAGATTATCTCTCTACCCAAACGGAAATACGAAACGAGGTGGGGAAGGTTACCTATCTCTTTACTTGGAAATAGCTGAGACGGAAACTTTGCCCGTGGGTTGGGAGGTTCACATCAATATGAAAATGTTAGTTTATGATCACAATCAGGATAAGTACTTGGCCTTCCAAGGTAGCTTCTCTCGAATTAATCTAATACAATTCTATTTAATAAGTGTTTTGTTTCCAAAGTCTCATATGGTTGTGCGCCCACGCATGATCGTACCATATGTGCTCAGTAGCCTGGGTAAACAGACAAGTGGGACATTCTTTTGAGCTCTAACAATATGCTTATCATTGTAGATGCCATTGGCAGCATAAAGCGCTTTCATCGTTTAAAAACCGAGTGGGGATTGGCAAAACTGATCCGGCTAGACACTTTTAACGACGCTTCTAATGGTTTCCTCGTTGATGACTCATGTGTAATTGGGGTCGAGCTTTTTTTAGTTCTTGATACGGCTAAAGGCGAGTCCATTTCCTTAGTCAAGGACCTTAAACAAAACACTCACACTTGGAAAATTGATGGGTTTTCTGAAACAAGAGATGAGAAACTTTGGTCTGAGGAATTTATTGTTGGTGGACCTGGTGGTGACTACATATGGTATGTGTTAACTTGCAATATTTCTGCCGCTTTCGGGTAGTACATCTATGTTTTGCCGGTGGTCATTCTTATGAATGCTGCAAGCTATCCTTGCAGGTTTATATGTCTATATCCCAATGGAGCTCACAATGCTAGAGGCAAATTTATATCAGTGTATCTATACTTGGGTGCTTACTCAAAAGTTCCTGAAGGAGGAAAAGTTTATGCAGAGTACAAATTGCGGATAAAGAACCCAAAGGGAAAGCAACACTACGTAAAAGAAGGTGACCAACACTGGTTCCTCTCTAAAAAATGAATGTTATTTTCTCCAGCTTATAGTATTTAACTTTTCTCTCCGTTTTGCAGGTCGCTATTGGTTTACCTGCCAGAAATACAGTGAGGGTGAGAAATCTGAAGCCTTTATTGATTACCCAAGCCTGAAAAGTGGCTTTCTGTTCAATGACAGCCTAATTGTTGAAGCCGAAATTATGACCGTTTGTCTTATAAAAGGTTTAAATTAGAGTTTCTGCTGCATTTGAATTTCAAGGTACCCAAAAATTATAATAACAGCGAAGAGCCTGTGCCAGTAGACTTGTGCTCTTTGAGATGTATTATTTCTTCAATAAAAAGTTCCATAAAAGTAGACATTTGCAGTATTTTTTTTTTTTTTTTTTTTTTATAAAGAGAACTTGAAGGGCTCCAATTACGCTCTTTATAAAGAGTACACGTGTAAATATTTTCAACCAACAAGTAAAGCACAGACGATGATAAGGTATATTCATCATGTGCAGATAAAAAATTGCAATTGACTGTCGTGATGACAACACAATTGATTAGCAGGCCTCCAGATGACTTCACGTACCCAAACCGAGCATCGATGAATGGCGTACATTTTTGGAGAATTATACAATAGGATGTAATGACAATTTTCAATCGTCTTAACTTTATTATATGGTGCATTGAGAACGAGTTAATAACTCGTGGTTGATATTAGTTAGCAGTTACTTTGGTGATATCTTATTACTACAATTAAGTTTATGATTCCATCTTTTAAAAATGTATATGTCATGTAACATATTTTAAACGTATCATCAATTCCAAGCCCATAGTCGCAAAAACATTTACGGTCCGTTTGGAACCAATTCTTTTAGGATTTGGATTTCAGATTTGGAATTGAATTTGGAATTCAATTCACTTTTTTTTATTTGGAACGAAAGATAATTCAAATCACGGAATTCCAATTTTGTATTTTGAGAACAGAGGAAATGGAAAAATAATACATTTTTAGACAATTATATCCTTGACTTACAATGAAAAATAAATTACGGTAAGTGGTTTCAAGTGTGCTAGTGCCACCACATGGTGGTGGTGGCGGTGGTAGTGACAGCACTGCACGGGGTAGCAACATCGACGGTGGAAGTGGTGGGGTGGTCAAGTGATGGTAATGATGGTACTGGTGGTATTGAGGTGTAACAAGGTGTAACTGGTGGTCGTCAACTGACGTCAATAATGATGCCAATCATAGTAGTTGTGGCGGTGGTGGCAATAGTGGTGGCGGCGGCGGTGGTGGCAGTAGTGGTGGTGGCAGCAGTGATGGTGGTGGTGGTGGCAATAACGATGGTGGCAGTAGTGGTGGTGGTGGCGGTGGTGACAATAATGGTGGCAGTGGTGATGGTGGTGGTGGCGGTGGTGGCAGTATTGGTGGCTGTGGTGGTGGTGGTGGTGGCATTATTGGTGGCTATGGTGATGGTGGCTGTGGCGGCGACAATGGTGGTGGTGGTTGTGGTGGCAATAGTGGTTGCGGTGACAGTAGTGGTGGTGACGGTGGTAGTTGTGGCAGTACTAGCGGTGCTGGTAGTGGCGGCGGCAGTGGCAATAGTGGTGGTGGCAGTAGTGGTGGCAACGGTGGTAGTTGTGGCAATACTGGCGATGGTGGCGGTGACGGTGACGGTGGCGGTAGTGGTGGGGGATGTAATGGCGGGGGTGGGGGTAGTAGTGGTGGTGACAATGACAGTGTGGTGGTAGTGGCAGTAGTGGTGGCGACGGTGATAGTTGTGGTAGTACTGGCGATGTTGGCAGTGGTGGTAGTGGTGGCGGTGGTGGTGGTTGTAGTGGTGGTGGCGGTGGTGTTAGCGATGGTTGTGGCAGCAGCGACAGTGGCCATAGTGGTGGCAGTGGTGGCGACGACAGTGGTGGTGGGGGTGGTGGTAGCAGTAGTGGTGCCGGTGGTGGTAGCAAAAGTGATGTGGCGGTAGCAAAAGTGATGTGGCGGTAGCGACAATGAAGATGGTTGTGGTGGGTTCATTGTTGGAGAGATCCTGAAAAAGGGTAAGCTTCGCAGGTAGAGGTAACACCTCATGTGGAGGGCAGAGTGCGGCCACCTCATTTGGTATTGCATCCGCGTCCATCTGAGCAAGCTCTCCATTAGTAGAACTAGATGCCGCCGAATCATTAGAATCAAATGCCGAAGCATTAGTGTCGGAGTCAGCATCCGAGTGGAAAGAGTCAGTAGTCGTTGCAAAGGAGAAATCCTCACTAGACGCCACTGAGTGGGCGGGGGAAAAAGCATCAAAATAATGGTTAAGGTGAGCGCCTGCATGGTCCTTGTATAGTGAAATTCGGGATGATCGGTTCCAGTCAGAGTTCGGCAATGCTCGTAAAGGGTACGCAAACATGGGCTGGCCATGTAAGTGGTAGATCGGGAATACATGCAGACCGGGTAGTCCCGCATTGTGGCGAGCAAGTAGAGCTCCTACTTCAGACAAATCAACATGGCATGAAATATTATCATGGCCAATCCATCCACAGCGAAAACAAGTGCGGAAAATTTAGAGAAAAACAGTTGGAAGGAGGGGAAGTTCCACAGGGACTCTCACCTTGATACGGAAGTAGTCAGTATTCGTCACTCGCTTTTCGGAGCAATCAATGGCAAGAAGAGTACCAGCTACCTCGCCTATCCTTTCTGCAACTGAGTAAATGTAGCAGTCGCTTGGTACGTTGTTGACCCGCATCCAAAGGTCAACAGTTGGGAATTTGACAGAGGAGTCAATGACACGGGGAAACCAAGGTTGGAGTACGAGGAGGGCGCCGAAGAAGTTCCAAGGCCCGTTATCGCAAACAAGTCGTGCTTCGGCCGAAGTGGAGAACGAAAACAGGAAGACATTGGGTAATTTGTTTACACGGACAGGGTTATTCAGCAACCAACATTCATTGACCCGGCTTTGTATTTTTTGTTCAGAGAATGTTTGAGAGTTAATAAATTTACCAATCAAAACGCAGTGTTTGCCCACACGCCGGTTGTGGACCAGAGTGGGATTGAGTGGAAGCATGAACGTGCATAGGTCCAAGTGGTCCTCGGCAACAAGATTCCCGTCAAAATGGAAAAGGTCAGCCATGGGAGACAAGTAAGTAGGAGGAAAGGCAGACTGCAACTTCAGGGTGGTCCAAAGGAAATAAAAGTTAAAGGAAGTCGGTCAGACAAAAGTAAAGGTCGAAAAAGGGGCCTGTGGACAGGGGCGGAGCCAGGATTTCACTCTAGGGGGTGTTAAAAATATATCGAAATTAATAAAAAAATTTATAAGTAAAATAGCTCCCAAAAAAAAAAAAAAAAAAAAACCAGAGTGCGTATTTCGCTAATACACAAAAAATACGAAAATTATTTTTGGAGAAACACATACAGAGAGCAAGGAAAGACAACAGGTTATAAGAAAGGACAACAGTTACACGAACAAACAAAATAGTTGCATAAACCAGTTTACTTCATTCATGCATTCATTCTTTATCCGCCAAATTACCATCGAAGTACTTTGTGTTTTTAGCGCAGATTACAACGAAACAAACAACCTTGCAACCCGCCAATTGATTTAGATTAGATGCTAGTAAAAAGTTTTTGGAAATATCGGCTCTCTAAACTTTTCCTGAAGTAGAATTGTATTCGCACATAAGAAGAAATCTACTTATGCCTCTGGTGAAATTGCAACTGAACGATAAACAAACCATAGTGACATGGGGAAAACAAGTTGAAGAACCTAAAATTGAATTCAGATAATACGTTTGCAATTTATACATATAACTAAATCATGTATATCTAGTTTGCTCGTGCAAAATTACCTGCAGCCAAATGGTTCACAGAGTTGTTGTAAGGAAGATGCAGCTTGAGATGCAAAGGAGCTAGTTCCAAGCTACACAAACGCAAGATATACAAAATGAAACTCCATCAAACCCTTAAATCAAACCGCACCTTTCCTTTAAAAATTAGCATAGAACAGGCAACTACAAAAGAGAACTAAGATAAGTTAATTCTGTTGACTTTGCACCCTGTAATACATAACTAAATGAAGTCTTCAACAAGCAGGGGCAGAGCTATCAAATTGAAGGATTTGAAGAATGAAGACATAAACGAATCAGTGATATTGAAGGTGGGATTTAAAGGAAGTCGCCGGTGGTGAATTCTTGGCCGCGCCGGTGGAGCGAAGACTGAAGATTGTTCGTCAATCGTCGCGACGCCGGTTGACTTGAGGTGTAGTGGGCTTGTGTCGTGGCCGCCGTCACCCGTCGTCGTCGACGTGGGACTCGCGGGACTGCGGGTCTGCGGGAGGTCGTCGGCGGTCAAGATCATGAGATCTCAGTCTCAGATCTGGTTCTTCAAGGGCGTCGCGGGAGTGAAGCCGTGAAGGAGAGAGTCGCCGGTCTCCCTTGTCGTCGTCGAAGCTACTGTCTGAAGGAGTGAAGGGGAATGAAGCCATGAAGGAGAGAGTCCACTGGTCGCCGGTGAAGCCGTGAAGGAGAGAGTCCGAGAGAGAGAGAGAGTCGATTGTGGGTCTCTCAGGGAACGGGGTATTGGGGATTGGGCCTCGGGGAACGGGATCTCGGGAACGGCGTCAGTGCGATTCCCGAAGAAAAAAAAAATTTCCCTGAAGCCAGGAGGGGCTTCAGCCCCCCCTTGTCCCAACGTGCGTCCGCCCCTGCCTGTGGATGCATGTGGAAGGTGGGCTTCTAAAAACTAAAGAACGCGTTCACTACTCTCTATAAAACTAAACCTGCACCCTTATTTTCACGGACTAACATGTATTGTCCGCAGATTGTCCAGTCCAGATTGAACCTCTAATTGATTCATCCCACGAAATCATCATACACGTGGTGGAGTATTATATTTAAGGCCGCTGGGTGCCTCCCCGAGCGCTAGAAGACCGCTTCCACACTTGGGAAAGACTATGGCTTGCTTCCAGAACTGTTCACAACATTCTTTCCCCATTTGAGGCGATACCTTTTCCTACTTGCATGCAGACATCGGAAGGACAAACCAAAAGCTTTCTAAATTCCTTAGATAAAGAGCGAAGATCCCATAAGGGAAGTTGAATCACACTTGTAATTGGTCAGTGGCCTGCTCGCAAATCCTCAAGGTAAGGACTGGGTCGAACTCCACTCCAGGATTTGTAGCCTTATGCAGTCTTACTGCTCCTAGGGCTTCAACGGTCTGCTTGAGAGAAGAACCATGCAAAAACATCTTCCTAAACCTAGTTCACGGTTTGGAAAGGGTTCTGTGGTTCTCAAATAACAAACGAGGGAAAGAATCTTCATCCTTGCAGTAATCACTTCCCCACCGCGTTCTTCAATCAAATTGCATTTCCAGCAGGAATTAGTCTTCTAACATAATAAAAGCGCCCATGAGTCTCACCATCTAAAATAGGGATCGACTTGAATAAGCCAAAACTTAGAATGGCAAAAACAACAAATCAAACAATGACAAAGCATGGCCAAGTAAGGAAGCTCAACAATTCAACTACAAAGTCTTTAAATGTAGTTCACTAAGAGAATCTTACTGCAATAAACAACCCATTGACAAATGGAAATCCATCAAAAACAAAACTGACAACATTAAACAGCATATTTCATTGCCCTATGAAAATAGTTCTCTTTCAACAAGCTCCGCCATCTAGTTTACAGGTCTTGCACGCTCAAGCCTGCATATTTGCATTAAATCAATAATGATCAGAATCATCCTGGAAAGTAATTCGTCAGAGACTGAAATTAACTGTAATCAACCTTAGTGGAGTAAAAGGACATGTAGCAACCCCAAGATTGGGACGAAGTCTAGTTGATGGTAAGAAAATTGTAATCACGAGGTGCTACAAGCTACAGCAAATTCAGATAACAATTTTACACAATATTTGTGAAGATATATCATTTGGAATATTACACCTAGCCCTTCTATGTATCTTCATATTCCTAGTTCATCTTTTGCAGGATATAAGATATACCAAATTCATTGAGATTGTGGCGATATTCTGGTTTTAACCCGTAACGCACATTTCATTCTGCATCACCACCCTCAATACTTCCCAGAAAATCGTATTAGGATCAAGATCAAAGCTGAATGCATCCTTGTTAATCCAGATGTGTCTTTGCCCAATTATATATATGAACTCGTATTATTGTCAAGGAGAACACGAGTAAAATTCAAAGCAACTACATACTAACCTGGAGGTAGGGATTGCTTTAGCTTGTCAGCCTTCTCTGAGTCAAACACGCAAAGGGTGTAGAGATACTTGGAGCAGCGAACCTTGAACTTTACCACATCTTTGCTCCTCTTGATCTTCACAGAGCGGGCATCCTTCCTCCTAGCAGTGAGGAGAAAATCCTTGATCTCGTGGATTTGCTTCGGCTGATGTTAGAGAGAGAGAGAGAGAGATTGAAGCAATCAATAATTATATTTAACCCACGCAGGAAGAGAAAACAAAATTAAGCCCCATTATGTAAGACTAGGTGGTACTTGGTCTTCGACCAAAACTACTGCAGACTTCACCAAGGAAAAACTGCTTCAAGGAAAACGCATAAAAACCTTAAAGACCACAAAGCATGCCACACCACTAACATCAGCAAGTGTAGCACCCATTGAGATCAGGCATTGCAAACATTCCAAACAACATAAGAATAGTGTCCAGATGGCACATGTCAGTCATTGTCGCCAATCTCAAACACTGAAGTCAACCCACTCCAACAACATCCTACATTATATCGAATGATATTTCCCGGAGCAAAACAAATTTGAGTTGGAGCGGGGGGGGGGGGGTTTCTTACTTTTTCGGGAACCTAGATGTCTTTCATTGAGATCACAATCTCTACCAAGGAAGCTTATTTCCTGGCTACAACGTGGAAATACCCATTAATGGATTGTGTACAAACTCAGTCTTTCAAGGACTAAGAAACATAAGCAAACAGTAGACCTGAACTTGAGAAATTTAAACTCTAATCCAACTATACGATTATACGTTCACAAAGAATATAGAGATGGGATGAATGCAGCATGGCCACTATTGGCTAGTTACTCGGGGTATACCTACCAAAGTTCGACGAACATAGTATCCCCAGTAAAGAACTTGGTAAATTTCACAGAAACAACCCTAGCATAGTAGTATCAGGTGTACTCCATTAGAAACTATGATATCATGCTTCCAATTCCGACAGACATAGATATTAAGCTCCTTACTTTTACCACTATCACTTCATGCAAATAAAAAAGGGTAGTGTTACTCCAAACTCGTTTAAAAAGAGCAAAGAAGTCCAGTTTTTTAGATGGAATGCCAAACTTGTTCGCATAAATATTCTAGCTCTGCCATTTCCACCAACTACCATACAATGCAACAACCGCACCAGTTCAGATCTATTCTCTTTCTTCTGTTCTCTCTCTATCTCAGTAAGCTTCAGATCACCCTGCCAAACACTGTTCTGCGCACCTCCTTCCCCCGCTCCCTCGCCGATGGGGTACCACTAATGTAAGGTAACTCACCCTGAAAACGGGGGTAACCTACGAATATCAGCTCCGTCCACGAGTCCCTCCGGATCTGGAAACCCATATAAATGCAGTTGAGATTTAATCTCAGAGTACCTATTCATCGTTCGCACTTCCAGTTACCCAATTAAAGATAACACACACGATAACTATGTAGCCAAATTTATGATGTAAAGGAGCAGGATTAAGCTTCTGATTGTGCCACGTACACACCATATTTCACAAAATGTCCTACCAGAACATAATCATCACTAACAACATTTTCCGACAAACCAAGCACAGACTCTGCAAACCCAATCCACAAATCATCACAACTAGACATGGAGATGTAAGAATACACCGATACACCCTTTATAAGCATCAAAAACAACAGATTACAAAAACTTAAAAACAGAACAAAATGTACAGATCGAGAAATGAACGATTTATCGAATCATAGAGAAAAGAAGGGGAACGAAACTAGAGAGATCTAAGAGAGAGAGAGAGAAAGAGTACCATTTTTGGGTTTGAGAGCTGTGGCTGCGTTCCAAACCCTAGTAGCTCTGTGGTGCTGCTGACCTTTGGTAATGAAGCTTTTAGCGGCTCGTAAAGCCCTAGATTTGTTTATCTTCGTTTTCCCTTTTTACCCCCTTTAAGTTAAGTGGGCTGGGTTTGTCTAAAATTGCAATTGTGCTCTTGCCTGTTGGCCCATCTTGTAAGCCCAAAGACCGTTTTCTTACCTATTCATAACTTATGTTCTCTTTCACGTTTTCACATTTTTTTAAATGGAAATTTGGGATCACCGCCTCTTCCATAATAGTGTTAGGTATGATTTAGACAGCTAAGAGTGTGTTTAGACGAAGAATTTTAAAGTACTTTGTATTCTAAAATTCATTCATTTTAAATTCGTTAATTTACAAATTTATGTAATTGCAAATTTATAATTTCGCGATTTTGTAGATTGAGTATTTTATATGTGAATTTGCTTTGAAAATTTTGAACTAGATAATTTTATGGTGTATTTTTCTTTTTTTATGAAAGAAGTTACCTAAAATTATGGAGACTCTTTTTGTGGAATGGATTTGACAAATAATTAGTCTACACTAGTTATTTCTAGAGGGGATTTTAGCACACCAAATTTATTTTTTAAATCCCTCCTAAATTTTGGTAGATCTATCTTATCAATATCCAAACAAGGAATTTTAGACAAAAAAGAGTCACTTTCTCCCTATATTTGTGAAAATAATTTGCTAAATAACTAGTCTGAACTAATTATTTCTACACGGAATTTTAGCACACCAAATTCCGTTTTCAAATCCCTCCTAGAATTTAATAAATTCATCTCATCATAATCCAAACAAGGAATTTGGTGTGATGTATTTTCAAGTCATCTATAAAAGTAAAATCTCCACTTCAATTATCTCATCCAAACACACTCTAAAAGTAAAAACTTTTGAACTTAGGTATTTGGCTTTGGTGTTGAATCAAAGATCTAATCTTTAATTGAAACCGCGTTTATGCGAATAGGGGGATCACAATTGTTATGATTAGATACCTTAGGATTATATCTTGTCTAGTGATAAAAGTACGTCGATTGTATTGTAATGGCTGCTTTGAGTTGACGTTTAATTAGTATGTTCATTCAAACTCATGAACAAACATTTGGGAACCTGAATATGTGAAATGAAATCGAAAAAAAATAAAAACATGACGGACATGCTAATAAAGTTTCATTAAGCGACAAGCCCAATGCCAAAAGTAAGGCCATGTTTGACACAGCTTTTTTTTCAGTTTTGAAAATTGGAAAAAAAAAGTTGCATTTGGTAACCATTTTTTTTTTCTTCTTCAGTTTATAAACTGAAGAAAAAAAAAAACTCCAAAAATGAGTTTTTTTTTTTTTTAGACCACCACCACCATCCTCCCACCGCCGGCAGCCAAAATAAAAACTAAGTTATCAAATACCCATTTGTTTTTGTAAAAAAAAAATTAAGCAGTACTTTAATTTTTTTTTTTTTTTTTGAAACTGAAAAAAAAAAAAAAAAAAAGTTGTCAAACAGAGCCTAAGTAAGGTGATTTTCTTGAGAAAACCATTAAAGTCGGCAGCAATGGTGATTACAGTCCACTTTATGTAAAATGGATCTCTGTCTAAAAGGGGATACTATAGTCGGTACTACTGAGGTTTGCACTTACACTAGGCTATGTGTGGTTTGCAAAATTGCACTTCATGCTATTGTGGTTTGTGCTGGTCTTACCCATGTCATTAGGTTAGCCGTTACTCGAACTAACCATAGAGAATGATGTCATATACCTAAGTCTTTGTTTGGCCAAATGGCCCTTAAGCCAAAGGACCCCCTAGATAATTTGCCAAATAAAACCCATCTGAATCAGAGTAATCTCATCAGCACTTTGGTAACGAATCTTTCTCTATCACCCCCAAACCCAAATTGTCTCACTAACCAGAGCCCCAGTACCATGGTTTCACCACTTTAGATCTAAGTCCACCGGGACAACAATACCCACTAATTGACCTTCCGGTCGGATGGAAAACCTAATTACCATCACTGTTTTCTTTTCCTCCAATCATATTCCTGAGGCGACAACGGGTTTGAAGCAAACCAGAATAAGTTTTTAAGATCCGATGGAGGGGCCCTAATGTAAACTAGTCCAGCAAAAAATCGATCGAAGCATTTTCATCCTTTCTAGTGTTGGTGTTAATACCCAACTTTTATGGCGGCGTAGATATGATGTTTTAGCAATAATTGTTTTCCGATATGTTTTGCTGATGGTTTGTTGTTGGTGTTGACTTAGGGTGGTCAGATGGTGATGGTGATGGTGATGGTGATGGTGATGGTGATGGTGGGATTGGATCAGAGATGATTATTGGTGATGTGCAGGTTTACATCTCGTTACGATGATAACAACACTTTGATTATGTTCAGATGTATTTTTAATAAATTTTTAATAGGTATGTACGTATACACTCATAAAGACACATTTGAGAAATCAAATGTGGATTGGAATTAAAGGAACTTAAAGTTATAGTGAACATAATGCAAATGCTAAATTACTCTCAATGGTGATGATTGATTTTTACAATTACCTAACTTGGTGCTTGGATTGACGATAATTGCCTAAAGTGATACTTGGGCACATTGTGTATTGCACATGAGTTTGTAACTTTCAAAACAAGTATGCTTCTTAAAAATGGGTGAACTTATTTTAGAGCTAATTTTTTATTTTATGATAAAACTTTTCATTATCTTTTTAACAAATCGGCGTCTCAATTCAATTTTTCGAGAGGAAGTATGCCCAAAATAAGGCAGTGGTTTTCATGAAGCAGTCGACCAAATGCAATCGTCCGCAATGGGAATTAATCAACTAAGGCAGATTCGAAAATAATACAGGTTTGCAAAAATCATGTCAAATCTTCCTATAATGGCTATATTTCATGTACACCATATAAAAATAATTTAAGGCTTCATCATACACCATAAAAACTATATTTTAGGCCTCCATTCATTAAAGAACCAGCAAGGCTCGTAGATTAGATTATCTCTTCATCTTCATAACATTACATCATCAAAGAGATATCTCTATGAGCAATGATTTGATTGAAAGTTCAAGTCATCAATTTTCGCATCTCGCCACTGCTTAAAACTTCAATTGTACACATCTTCGTCATAGAAAGAGCTTCAATTATACCACAAAAAAAAAAAAAAACCTTCATTTTATTTAGCATATGGCAAAGCTTGGGACTGTCATACTTTGGGGTTGTCAAAACTTGGTTCTTGGGATGTGCATAGCACCAAGTGAATCTAGGCTTGAGGTACTTCAAGCTAAACCATCTAAATCTTCTTGCCATGTATCTTTGACACTGTGTTGAGTCTAATTTTTTAAACCACGTGTATCCGAGTGTAATAAAGACAAACCTCAGTTTTACAAAAATTCGTACTTAATCTTCCAATAGCTAATATATCTAAATGGAACCAGTAAATTAATTTGGAGCTTTGTCATACGCCATGGAAACCACTTTTTGACCCTCCACTCTCCATGCATTATTCAACTTCCTGAACGGCCCGAGAATTTGTAGGAATGGAAGAAAGAATTGCATGTTAAATGCAACAAAACATCAAGGCTCACTTACCAAACTTTTCACACTTCATTTTTTTTTATTTTACATCATCAAATAAAGTAATTTGCTAAGTAATTCTTTGACTTAGAGTGACCATTCTTTTTTTTCCTTTTCTTTTATAATAAGATAATTTGATCTTAATAGTATAGATGCCTTACAACTTGAAGAAAAAATTACCCTATGTAAGCCTCGTTAAGACTAGCCAAACACATGTAAGCCCTACACATATTACATTCAAATAAAAGTAGAGCATATCCTACACTTTAAACTTAACACGTAACAATCGGCGAACGCCTAGTGGTTACAATGAAAAGAGCAATTAAACTACAAGAAATTAACACCAAAGGACATACCTTATTGGATCCAACTGATGTGGTGCAAGAGTGCTATACGAGTAAAATTAAAACAAGCTAGGCTATTCTCCCCCTAATTTAAAGCACATGCACTGTTATCTTCAAATACGTAGCCACATCAAACCCTTGCTTCTTTTCTTTAGTCAGCTCAAACACCACAACAATCATTAAGTTCTAAGAACTCAACAACATTCACTCTTACATCGGCACACCCGTTCCCTGCTGCACTAACTTGATTAGAGAATAAAATATGTCTACATTAATGACAAAAGTCAACCTGTCAACAACCAAAACTACCACCTTACCTTGGAGTTCCATAAACTAGGAAGCTTGTTGAACACAGAAGCAGAATCCGAATTGCCAAACCTAGCATCAACCTGCTCAAAATATCATGTCAACAGGCACAAAACCAATCACAACCACGTACGCCAAACACAAATCAACATCTAACAAACACATCTACCCTATATCCACCAAATAGCTACCGTAGACACCCCATCTTTGTAGGTTTATTTTATAATTGATTTGCTTATTAGTTATTGTCCTTTATTTTTATTTAGACTTGTACTATTAGTGGTCCAGGCTTAGTAAAAATGGTGATCTAATTACTTAAGTCTAGTCTAGTTGGTCCAATCCAGTTAGCAATCTAATGCTTTTAGACTAGATTAAAGGGTCCGCCTGGTTAGCTAGCCCAGTTAATTTAGGCTTAACCTAGGTCAAAGTCCGGATAAGATAGGAGATTGATGGCTTGTTTGAATTAGATCTGATGGTTAATCCCAAAATTTGGTTTATCACATGTGATTTCATATGTGTTTTATCGGAATTAGTGGTTCTTATGCCTTTAGATCTGGTTTAAAATCGCATCAGATTAAAAGAGAGAAACGGCAGCTAAGTTTTTAAAACTGACTGGTAAAGGTGAACAAACAGGTCAGGTCAATAAATATATTCAACTGGCGCATGGTAACTTAGACTTTACAGCTTTTTCCGATTTTATCTCTTAGCAATGATATGCACGACCAAATGGTCTCTTTTATCAGTTCCCTTGCTTCAGACCTATATAAAAAGGCCATTCAACTTCTCCAAAAGGGAGATAAAGATAGAAAGGCAGAAAACTAGAGAGGAAAGGCGGTAGCGATTTTGAGAGGCGTGGAGAGAGAGAGAGTGTGGATTTCCAATTATTTTCTCATTGCATTGTGGAGAAAGTCGGGCCTTCAATAGAGTATCCAAAACCAACTAAGTCAAGAGGTAATGCCGTCCTCCATTCCTTACTTGTTTTTAGGCTTTTATGATGAACTTCGGTCTAATAAGATAATAAAATACAAAAATGAGGTTCTATCACTAGAAGAAGATGGTTAGGAAAAGAATTCTAAAAGGAGTATAATTTTGTTAGCACAAAATTCCTACTACAGTTAGACTTCCTTTTCAATTAGAATTCTAAAGCTACTCAAGTGTTAGTTGGAAAGAATTTTAAGAATATTAGATTAGAAAAAGTTGAGTTCATTTAGTTCTCTAAGAAATACGACTAAATTCTAGGTCGCCCTCTTGTAGGGTTAGTCAAACGACAATGATTTTATCCCGACTAGTTAGAGATGTCAAAGGGCCGGGCTTGGGCCGGCCCAGCCCAAGCCCATCGGGCCTGCTGTGGGGCCGGGCCGGGGCCGGGCCTGTGGGGCTGCCAACCGGGCCGGGCCGGGCCGGGCCGACTGGGAGAAATGCTAGGCCCAGTCCAAGCCCTGGCCCTAGGCCCAATATTTAGGGCCGGGCTTGGGCCGGGCCCGGGCCCAATTTTTTTTTTTGGGTACTTTCTTTATTTAATTGGCTATAATTATCCCTCTTTACTCATAATGTTGTTTTATTAGAGATACAACTTCCTCATGAATTTATCTTGAATTGGGAAAAAAGAATTGGTTACTACATGAGTATTTCCTTTTAAATATGTCTAGTAACTTTTATTTTATAACGCTAAAACAATTCTTAAAATAACGTATGCAAAACGATTGTAATGCTAAAACAATTGTTAAAAGAATGCATGCAAAATGACACTAATAACATTTAGCGACAATGATGGTTATATAGAGCAAACTGTTGTAGGCTACTTTTACTTTTAATAATGGGTTGAGGCTCGAAAAACTTTATTGTTGATGCGCTCTTATATTTTACCATTATCATTCCTCAATACTAAAAAAGAACTAGAGCAAAAGCGAGAAGCAAAAAAATGTTTTCTTTTTGTGTGCCAATTCTTGTTGTTTTCGTAAGAGACGTGAATATGAGATTTGTCAAAATCGTGCAATCAAAGAAAATCTTGTAAGTATAATTCGAATAGTACACAAATCTCGATCTCAAAATATGTCCCAAGATTACGTTTCTTTGTCCGAAAGTCTACTGAAAAATGATTGCTAATTATCCTAAGTGCGGAGCAACAATATTCTTATAGAGACGTTTCTCAATAATATCACCATGACTCTCAAAGTTTGGGGTGCTTTTATAAATACGTAAAGTTTAGGGACATTTGTGTAATTTTATAAAAAATAATTAAAAAAAACCATGTTTTATAGTCTTGCCACCTCCTCCTTGTTACAACTTACAATTACTATGTTAGTTAAATGTTAAAATATGAGATATGTGGATAATGGATGCATTGGGTGGAAGATAATGAAAGAAAAAAAAAAGGGAAAACCTTTCCCTTATGGGAAAGAAAGAAGAACCAACAGAAAACAAAAAAACAAGAAAACAAGAAACATAGAAGAGAAATGAAACAGAAAATGCCAAACAGGCCTACAGGGCCAGAACCGGGCCGCAGAACCGGGCCAAGCCCGGGCCAAAACCGGGCTGGATTCGGGCCGGGCCAAAACCGGGCCGTTTCCGGGCCGGGCCGGGCCGGGCTTTTCGCAGAATCTGAAGGCCTGGTCCAGGCCCAGGCCCCAAGCCCCCTTGTGCAGGGCCGCTACTGTTCATGGACGGGGCCGGGCCAGCCCGGGCCAGAACCGGGCCGGGTCGGGCCAGCCCGCGGGCCGCCCGGCCCTTTTGACAACTCTACGACTAGTCCAATCGCATACGTAGGCCATTCGATCCCCGATGTTGAATTCAAACCAAATTTAGGATTAGTTTATCACTTGTTTTTTATGCACGTTTCATCATTAGTTATTTTGGAAAGAAAATTGAAAATTACATAAACAAGTTAGAGACCATTAGGATATGACAAGGTGTCTAACACTTTCCCGTTGTAAAAAGCCTAAATTGGAAAATATAAAGTCAAATATCATTTTCTTGTTTTTTCCGTGCTAATAGTTAATGACCTTGAAATGAGATGGTGACTCGAGTTACGGGTCTAATATTTGGAGGCAGTACGATACAATGGCGACGCTGCTGGAAAATAAATAAAAAAGACTAGACCCTAATTAACTTGTTTGTTTTCTATTTAGATGACACACACACACACATGTTGTCCCGACCCACCCTTTTTAAGGGTAATTGTTGGAACCCTCGAACTCCTTAGTTGTGAAGCGATCTTCGAGCATGCCCTTGCCTCCACGGCCTTTGTACCTAGAGCATCTTGGTTTCTCGGTATATTAAACAATTTTCTACCCATACTAAGTGTTCACAACCTATTCAGACCGCACCCAGGGCCCGCTAAGGGACCCCTATTGCACGACATGTCACCCGCTTGTCAGTCAAAATTGCTCAACATCATTAGTCGGTCAAAGCGCTTCGTGCATCAAGCATCAGGACGTCGATCAAACTCAAAGTGCAGATTCCCCCCGAGGGGTCGGCCACCCCCCTGAGAAGGGCATCGGCCACACCCGTGAGAAGGGGGTCGGCCACCCCCTGAGAAGGGGGTCGGCCACACCCCTGAGAAGGGGGTCGGCCACACCCCTGAGAAGGGGGTCGGCCACACCCATGAGAAGGGGGTCGGCCACCCTCCTTAGAAGGGGGTCGGCCACCCCTGTTTTTGGGGGAGGGAACTTGCTTGCCTCCGCTATCATCTCACTCAACGCATTCTGCAATGCTCACTCATCACCAGTGGTCGCGTGACGCCTATTGTCGCCCGCACATCGTAGCCGCAACAACCCTAAGGCCCTCGCCGGCACAATCAACCGACGGGCTCCGGCCCTCGCCGGCACAATCAACCGACGGGCTCCAGCCCTCGCGGGCACAATCAACCGGAGGCTCCAGCCTTCGTAACGGGGATGGGCTCACAACCCTAAGGCCATCGCCATCATAATCACCCGACGGACTCACGGGGGGCTCCGCTCGTAGTGCTCCGGCACGAGGACCCCTCGCCACGAACTCTAAATATTGAGATGTGAGCATGTACGCTCATGTTACCATCGATCATCGACACCGCCATGGCAATGACCCCCGGGTCACTCCGGGACGGGAGCAGGTCCTCGGAGGGTATTGCGCCTAGTCCGCCTAGCAGTTGGCTACAGGGGCAACCCTCGCCGCTGTCAGGATCTCCGCGCGTCTCTTGACGCATCTCGTGGGATTTAGTAAGGGCTTGGACTGGAGGCTAGGGCAACGGGCTACTCTGACCATGCTACCGCGGTGTGGTCAGTCTCCTCAGACAGGCAGAAGGACGCTGCAAGGGTAGGACGACACGAACTCGAGGACCGGCAATTCGACGGACAATCAATACTGTGGGACCCCCTACGGCGATGTGTCACTCCCAGAGGACGACACGTGTCGGCTGATGACACGCGTGCATTTGTGCCTATATATAGTGGACCTTGGAGCTTATTCAAGGACTTCTCTCTCATTTGGCATTTTCACTTTCTCTTTCTAAAACCCATTCTCTCTGGAGTTCTAGTGAGAGAAACACATTTGGACCCCTGACATCGAACTCTTGACGATGCACCCTTAACATGGACTGTCAACCGCCGGCCCTGTTCGTCGTCACCCTGCCTGCGCGGCGCTGCCAGCCCTCGCGATCTGTCTGGGGAACCTTGCTCTCAGCCCTTACTCCATCCTTGTTGTCTCCCACTTTGCATACTTGGAAGCCAACTCAGACTGCATCCGTTGTGGCGCCTCGACGTGGCAACGAACCCTCTTTCCTCTGTAACACTAAGGACCACCAAAGATTAACTATTGAAGTTAAGGGTGAGAGGTATATTGTACAAATTGAGCCTATACTGAAACCCAAAACTCCAGGTGAACACACATCCGACTAGCTTTGGAAGTGTTCCCAACCTACTCTGGTCGTACCCAAGGGCCCAATAGGGGTCCCATTTCGCGCGAACACGTCGACATTGTCAACGGTCAATTTTGCCAACGCATCGAACCGGTCAGCGTGCGCACGCTCAAGTCACGTGCGTTTTTCGGTCCGCGCGCCTTATGCGCGACTTAGGCACGATTTATTTCATGTTGACGTCACTCACGCTAGTGCGATCGTCACGCCAAGACCACCAAACACCTTTTTCACCAAAAATATCGACCGACGGCGCAACCGGAGCAACGGGGTCAAGGGGCAAAGGCCTTGGCCTACCCCTTGGGGTCGGCCTCGGCCTCGCCCAAGGCCATGGGGTCGGCCTCGGCCTCGCCCAAGGCCCTGGGGTCAGCCTCGGCCTCCCATGGGATTTGGCCTTGGCCTTCCCCCCCCCCCCGGTTCTTCACTCTTCGTGCAAAGTCCTTTTTGCACTTTGTTCGCTTCGTACGTTTCGTACATGGCTTTGACACCTTGATCATCACATGGGTACGGTTCACATCAACACGCTCGTCGTAACGCAACTTCTGGATTTGCCTTTTCTCATCAAAACATCTACTGTCGGCGCGCCCAAAGTTCACCAAAAGAGGGAGTGGCCTTGGCCTCCCTTCATGGGAGTTGGCCTTTTGCCTTAGCCACCCCCTGGGGTCAGCGTCGGCCTCGGCCTCAGTGCGGTCGCCCTCGGCCTCGGCCTCAGTGCGGGCGGCCTCGGCCTCGGCGCGGCCTTGGCCTTTTGCCTTAGCCACCCCCTGGGGTCAGCCTCGGCCTCGCCAAGGGGTCGGCCTCGGCCTCCCCAGGGGTGGTGGCCTTGGCCTTCCCCCCAATGTTCGGCCTATGGCCTCCCCTCCCGCGCGTACTTGTTTTCTCGAGTCTTTGCACCTCCGCGATGTTTACGGATGTTCGTACATCAACCTCGCGACGTCCGTCGTGCATCACCTTACGAACGTTCGTACATCAACCTCGCGACGTCCGTCGTGCATCAACCTTGTGACATACGTCGCCTGTGACCGCACACCGCTCCCGCGATGCCCGTCTCCCAAAGTCACACGCTACCGCTGAATGACCCATCGCTGACGACCGCATACCATCGCTCCCAATTTTGTCACTACTACATGTTGCATTCATTATATTGTTATGACAGGTACACTTAGCTCACATCCTGTCTTCGGGACACTCGACGCGCGCCCTTGCGCCATTCTCATGATACGTGCCTCGGCACCAAATATTACTCCACGACGTTCGTCGCCGCGCCCTTGCACCATTCTCATGACACGTGCCCCGGCACCAAATATTACTCCGCGACGTTCGTCGCCACGCCCTTGCGCCATTCTCATGACACGTGCCCCGGCACTGAATATTGCTCTGCGACGTTCGTCGCCGCGCCATTGCGCCATTCTCATGACACGTGCCCCAGCACCGAATATTGCTTCGCGACGTTCGTCGCCGCGCCCTTGCACCATTTACGTGCCCCGGCACCAGGTATTGTCTCTGCGACATTCGTCGCCGTGCCCATGCGCCACTTTCACGACACGTGCCTCGGCACCAACTATTGTCTCGTGCTGTAGGCACCGCGCCCATGCGCCACAATCATATTACATGCTTCCGGGATGGGCTCACAACCTTATAGCCATCGCCGTCTCAATCAAAGGGGGGCTTCGGCCCTCATACCGGGATGGGCTCACAACCTTATAGCCATCGCCGTCTCAATCAAAGGAGGGCTTCGGCCCTCGTACCGGGATGGGCTCACAACCTTATAGCCATCGTCGTCTCAATGAAAGGGGGGGCTTCGGCCCTCGTACCGGGATGGGCTTACAACCTTATAGCCATCGCCGTCTCAATCAAAGGGGGGGCTTCGGCCCTCATACCGGGATGGGCTCATAACCTTATAGCCATCGCCGTCTCAATCAAAGGGGGAGGCTTCGGCCCTCGTACCGGGATGGGCTCATAACCTCATAGCCATCACCGTCTCAATCACGGGGGGGGGGGGGGTCCGGCACGAGGACCCCTCGCAGCGGACTCTGAGCATTGAGCTGTGATTATGTCCACTCATGTTGTTGTCGATCATCGACACCACCAGGACAATGACCCACGGGTCACTCCGGGACGGGAGCAGGTCTTCGGAGGGCATCGCGCCTAGTCCGCCTGGCAGTTGGCTACAGGGGTAACCCTCGCCACTGTCAGGTTCTTCGCGCGTCTCTTGACACACCTCATGAGATTCAGTAAGGGCTTAGATCGGTGGCTGGGGCAACGGGCTTACTCTGATCATGCTGTCAGGGTGTGGTCAGTCTTCTCAGACAGGTAGAGCGACCCTGCATGAGGCAGGCAACGCGAATTTGGGAACCGACAGTCCAACGAAGAACCGGTATTTCGGGACCCCCTGGTGACGTGTCACTCCCAGGGGATGACATGTGGCACTTTATGACATAAGCACACTGTTTCCTATAAATAGTGAACTTTACAACTCAAAAAGGAACTTCTTCTTCATTCTCACAAAATCACTTTCTCACTCTAGAATTTGGGAGCTCTTGGATTCTAGTGAGAGAAAGACAAATTGGACATAACTTTGGACCGTAACATTGGACTACGACTCGGACCCTAACTTGGATCGTCGACTGCCGGCCCTGTTCGTCTCAGCCTTGCCTTCGCAGCACTGCCACTCCTCACGGCCTGTCTGGGAAGCCTTGCTCTCTGCCCTTACTCTGCCCTCACTGTCTCTCACTTTGCATACTTGGAAGCTGACATGGACTTCAGCCTTTGTGGCACCTCCACGTAAGTACGAACCCACTTTCCTTGGCATCAGGAAGTCTACCATTTAACAAGAGTACTAGTCAAAAATATGTTGTATTGGCTAGAGAATCGACCAGTACGCTTGATAAATGGAAAATCCACAAAAAAATGGCCACGACTGAATTGGCCGATACACAACAAGTGTACCAGACAGTTCACCCGTGCCCATATTTTAGGACTAAACAAACCGGCCAAAAATTCATTCTGAAAGTATCAAAAATTGGTCTCTGATCAACCGATCGTTAAACCGATTACCAGATGGTTTGTCAGTGACAATGTTTTGAAAAAGGAAAATCAACCAATACCCCTCAAAAAGGAAGATATCCCAAAATAGACTAGCTAGGTACAACTATAAACCAGTAGGCGTAGGTGTCGGCCAGTTCATAGGTGTACTGGCTGGCTTATTTTGAGGTCCCCCCCACCCTCTGGCGGTTCTTCTTGAAAACTGGCCCGTTAATTTGCCAAGTTGTGCAAAACTTTCCTTTCCTCAAATTCTATAATAATGGTTGAAAACTCTAGTGTCCGGATCAATTCAAAAAGCTCACACATATCCAAGTGGCCAAAACATGCCCTCAGGTTAGCGATTTTGTCTCAATCCTCAAAGACATGCTGAACAATTTTTAGAAGAGTATCATTGTCCTAGCTGCCCATCACGGAAAGATGGCTATTGAGGTAGAATTGCTCAAGGTAAACCTCACCGAGCAGACGAACGAGAAGAATGAAGAGAAAAACACAAAGGATCCCAAGGATGACGTCGAGTGGCAGTATGACTCAGATCGGGAGAAAAAGTTGACATGCCAGAATTGAGGGAAAAGTTGGTGACGCTAGAATCCCAAGTCGCTCGAATGAGAAAGGCAGATTGCCCTATGGATTTCAGTGCCATCACTTTGGGCCTCGATGTAAACTTCCACCGAATTTCAAAAATGCTTGAGCTAGATAAGTTCTACGAAACTTCGAACCAAAAGATCCATGTGAAGATGTATATCCATACACTGGCTAGTCTTGGAGTTAGTCAGAATCAGTTGATATATCTATTCCACCGTACCTTAATAAAGGATGTTGCTCGACGGTTCCTCACCCTTGAAGACTCATGAGTTTGCATGTGGGAGGCCATTGTCGGTAAGTTCGTCAATCGATGCCAATACAATGCGAATCGTAGACATCACCTGCCGTGATTTGGAGACCACCAAGCAAGATCAAGGGAGTCAGTGTCTGCTTTTATCATCAAATGAAGAAACAAATTGGCTCAGATGGTCAACCCCCCGCTAGAAAAGGAACAAGTGACTATCGTGAAACATCATTCTACCAGTCTATCATGAGTACATCTTTGGCCACTACCACACCACGCTCAAGCCACTCAAATTGAGAACACCACCAGTAAAAGAATAATAGCCAAAAATAGGAAGCTAAGAGGATGCAAGACTGATCCAAGGAATCCCAACGCTCAGCTGAAGGTGTTCGCGAACAATTATGTCAATGCAGTTAAATCTTAAGAAGTGGTTAACTTCGTGGGATTTAACCATTTCTAGGCGAAAGTTCACCAATCTGCATGCGCCTATAGCCAAAGTGCTTGAATAAATACTTTGGAGGGGTATGATTGTTAAGTCACTGCCTTCACCTACGCCAACTACTATACCCGAAGGATACAGCGTGCATGCTCGATGTGAGTACTACCAAGGATCTGAAAACCATACATCGAGGTTCCTCATTTAAGTCATGCTATCCAAGATCTTATCTTACATGGGTGAGATAAACACATATACTGGACCCAATGTGAAGAAAAAGCCTATGCTTATGCACCAAGTGAATACTATTGAGACATCTCTTTGGGCGTAAGATCCTTCTACATTCAATTAGGAGGAGGAGAAAATCGTTAATTTGTTGGCCAGATCACACTAGCTCAAGGCAAGACCTGTTTGTTGTCGAATTGATTGTCAAAGATTTTTGGATGCACCGAGTACAATTCTAAGCTTGAATCTTTGCCTGATTCCTATTTCTGATAATTTTTTTTGTAGATTTTCCAAATTGTTATATTATTGGTTTTGTCCAGACTATTTTTTGATGGATAATATAGCCATTTGTTCTGACTACTCTTTGATTGTCGATTTTGAAGTTTTGATGAACTAATCAATATGACTAATAAGGAATCACAACAAGTGGACTTATAAGAGAATAAAAAAATGAAAAGAACCTCATAAGGTTGCACATGTCCTCCCGAAAACAAGTATTTGTAGAGATATGAGGCCATCGGTTGGCCACCAGTTATCCTGTTAACCCTATGCTTAATTTCTTAACTTGTTTGCCCATTAGGCCTAAACAATTCAGGCTTTCTTTTTTAAAAGCCTATAATCCTAACCATGGGATATGTAGTCTCCTTCTGTGTGCCTATTAGATTTGACTCAATGTTTGATGATTGTTTGTTGAACTTTGAAAGATGAGAAAGGAAGAAAGAACAAATAAAGAAAAAGGGAAGTTGTGAAGCCATGCTTCCCCAAGACTCGAAGCATGGGTGGACAAAGAGTAATCCTTATATGTGTTGTGTCTACTCTTTAGAGATTGATCTGCAAATTCCAAAAGATTAAACTATATCAGACCTAATCCTCCAATGGGGATGCATAGACAGCTTAGTCCCCATCTAGGCTTGGTCTCTATAGGCACACCGTAGGGGCTTTGTATTATCTTTGGGTTTTTTAGCCTTACTATCCATTTTGTTTCTTAACCCCTACCCTGACCTGCATTATATCTCGTGTATAAAGTCTTTTCTTAAGATTATGATTGTTTACGAGAGTCCGGTACTCCATTACATTTCGATGAGGTTAAAAAGTAATAATGCTAACAAAAAAGGAGAATATTTCTAAGTCCAACCAGAAACCAAGGACAAGCTTTATTTTTTTGTTCTGTTAGCAGTGTCTCTTTCTCTTCTTAGGTTGGAGGGAATATCTCTTCCGTCCAAAAGAACATTGGACCCAAATCTCTTTTATATAAAGCCCTTAAAAGCTCAGTTATGCAAATACAGATTTCTTTCCCTTCTTAAGCTTCATTTTCCGTTTGCTAATCCTTTTTTTGGTGATTTTGCCTTATCCTCATTCACTTCTCCTACCTTTTTATTTCGTCAACGGTTGAATATACCCTCGAGTTGAGATCTATTCCTTTGGGCAGGAACTTTTTGTTGCGTTCAAAATTTTTTCCTTCGGTGGAAAGCACCATAAATGCAGGCATCTCTTTCGTTTTTTAGCTTAGTTCTAATCTTGGCATTGGTGATGGCCTCCAAAATCTCTTTCTCAACAAAAGGTTTGAGTCTCGATTCTTGGGGTTGATCGAGTAAAGGTTTGCAGTGCTTATTCAAGGTATTTGCTAAGATAAGTTTCGGATATTGTCTCAATCAGGTGGGAAATTAGGTATTGTCATAACGAAGAATATGAGATGCGATATAGAGAAGCCAAAGGCCAGGGCTACCTAATAGTCAGGTGGTGGGATGCTTGGTGAAGTTCAATTATAACATTGACGATCTCTATAAGATATCACCAGAGATTAGTAAGCCCATTCACTGTGTCCAAAGACAGGGCCTTGAATGGGATTAAATAGGCTGGATCAGAATGGATTCCCTCCATAGATTAGCCTCCCATAGTTAGCATGCTACTCTATAGATGCCTTTGTGAACTTGCACAAAATGCAGATTCCTAACTATTGTTAGGCAGAAGTAACTTTCGAGATGGATAAGTTTGAACTTGTTGATAGGATCTGCTAACAGAACTGAAGTTTGGAAAGTCTGGTAATCTTCTTCGGCTTGATGCCATTGGTTTGTTGGGTTAGTAGAAGCCAGGGGATTGGGCTTTTCACAGAGGAATTTGATCATGATACCAAGTAAGAATCCTTAACTGCGTAAATTTTTTCGGTATGGGAATGAACTGGCCAGTGTCAATTGATTTTAAAGATAGATTAGCAGTAAAACCAGTTGTTTTTATTATGAGAAAACAATCTCCTGGTGAACCGGCTCATACACTTGAGGCACAAACTTCATGTGGTTTGCTTACAACTAGTTGTTCCAATGTGTAATCTCGTGCTCATGTATACATATTCACATGTGCACAGTTAGATATATTTGTTTGCATTTAAGAATTCAGTCTAGAATTAAAATAGGAAGACTTGAGTTTTGAACAAAAAAACAATCAGAATATAATTTTTTAAAGATAAAAAGAAAAAGGAAAATTTTAAAAAAAATACTTAGAACTAAGAAAACTTTAGAGTCGCTGTGAATTTTCTAGCTCTGTTCCTAAGCTTCTCGACTCTAGAAGATAATCCCTATCTTGTTCAGTTACTCAACAATCAGTTGTCATTCGACATTGTTGGTTCCGGCCTTTAGTGGTTCAGTTCATGACTCTTAAGCTACATTCTTACCATTCTCGACTCTAGAAGAAAGCTAACCTATCATGTTCCCACCGCTCATCAGCAGTTGCCTTTGGGCATTATTGGTTCCTGCTTCTAGTGACTCCTCTATCCCTTCCTTATATTTAAGTGACCAGCCGCTTTCACGCATTGTTGGCTCTATCTCTCAGCTATGAGTCTCTAGTGTTCCTAAGCGACCAGCCACTTTCATGAGTTGTTGGCTCCGGCTCTCAGTCAGGCGTCAATATTGGTCACATTAATGTGTCTAAACTACCAGCCACTTTAACACATTGTTGGCTTCGGCTTCTAGAACATTTTTACTTCCTTGTATCTATGTGACCAAATATTTTCACGCGTCTTAGGTTTACCATTTACTTATATGACTAAGCAACCAGCTGCTTTCATGCGTTGTTGGTTTCAGCTCTTAGTCAGATGCCCCAGTATTTCTGAACGACCAGCCACTATCACATGTTATGGGCTCCAGGTTTTAGGAATGGACCCTCCTAATCGCTATTATTGTTGGCTCCAACTCCTGAAAATGTTCATTTACACTCTCCTTTTTAATGTTGCTTGAGACCAGTCATTGTTATTGATGGCTCGAGCTTCAAGGGATATCTCCACCAGTCATCTAAACTAAGTTGGAGTGATTTCTTTCTTTAGGATAGTAAGAAGCCTTTTTTTCCTATTTTTTGCTAGAAATATATGTTGTCGGTTATGGTTGCTCACATACGAGCTCTCTCACTGAGGGACTTTCTAGACACCCTATTTTTGCAAGTTTACTTTATAATTTATTTGCTTATTGGTTACTGGGCTTTTTTTATTCAAGCTTTTATTATTACCTGTCTAGGTTTAGTAATACTTGTAATATCCTGAACTTCGGGAGCCGGTTAAATAACCATCTGGGCTCCGAAAAATTTACGAGCAATAATTTTTAGCAATGCTCGAGTGTTAGTAGAGTATCAAAGCTTAAAAGAATTTTGGGGCAAAAATGTAATTTTAAAATTTTTTAGGGCATTTTCGTGAAAAACTTTGGGGGCATAAATGTAAATTATGGTTTAATGATGAAAATGATACAATGAGTGGCAGCATGTATTTTTTAGTGGAAGTTGGAATAAATTTGGGGCTTAGATAAAATTATACAAAGTTTGGGGTTAATTTGTAATTATGAAAATTCTTGGGGGTTAATTTGTAATTTTTGTAAATATGCATTAGGTGTCAAAATTTTAAGGAAATGTACCCTGAACATGCCACCTCCTACCATTTGGGCTGATGACTAATGGAGTTTTATATTAAACAAATATATGGGATAAAATTTAAACTAAGAAAATAAAAAGGGAATTCGGGGGAGGGAAATGCAAATAAGGAAAGAAACAAGAAACAAAGAAGAACACAGTAACAGAGAAACAGAAACAGAGAGGGAAGCAGGGCTTCAAGGGGCTGCAAAATCAGAGGAAAAGAGAGGGTTCGGGGAGGAATTCTCAAGGTTAACTTCCCTATTACTAGCTTGATGTAATTCTTGTTTAAAATCTAGTGTGTGATTTCCATAGTTTTGTGTGTGTGTGTTTAGTGTTCTTTAATGGGGATATTTAACTGTGTAAGAGGAGGAGGAGGGGGGCCGTGGGGGGGGGGGGGGGTGCTTCGAGGTGCAGTTGGATGATGAATCTGTATGTGATTCATGTGTTTGTGGGTGTGTAGAAGTAAGGGAGAGAGAGCGATGAGAGGTGCAGATGTGTTGCGTGAGTTTGCTGTGTATGGTTACAGGGTGTGTGTGTGTGTTCATGGCTGCCGCAGGTGTAAGTGTGAGATTATGTGAACAATCCATGGGTTTGTGTGTGTTCAGAAAGGTATCAGGTGGAAATTGTGAGTTTCTGGTGTGTTAAGAGGGGTAAGTGTGTGCTTCAGTGTGTGTCCACGAGTGTGTATGTGTGTGTGTGCGCGCGCGCGCTTGGGTGTGAGGGAGTGTGTGTATATGTGTATATATGTGTGTTAATATTGTGTATTGGTGTGTTAGAATGTAATTTATAGGTATAGAAATGGGAATGGTGTGTGGCAGTGGGTGGGGGTGTGAATTGTGCGTGTCTGTGTGCCGGTCATGAGGAAGAAGAAGATGTTGTGTGTGAAAAAGGTGTTTTAGTGTGTGATTTAATCTAAATAGTAACTGTTTTCGTCGCTAAAACGGGGGAGCTTAATTTAGGCAGTTTTCCATGAATTTTTATAAATATCTAGGGTCAAAATTTGACAAAGTGCGAAACTACAACCCCTAATATTTTTACGAGACGTACGCTCTGGAATTTTTAGGAATTTTTTATGTCCACGAAGGCCGCTAAATTAGGGTATCGATTATGAGAAATTCCCAATTTATTTAGCATACCAAACCAAGTTATTTTAATCTAAAATTTTAGAAAAAATATTATTTTATAGATATGTTTAATATTCTAAAATTTTGTGTCATTCTAAGGCCGATAAGTATTTTTTGCCAAACTTGCTTCTGAGCGTTTGGTCTGAACATCGGTTTAGGATTTTCGGGCGTGAAATTTTCTAAAATACCTTTTAGCCCGAAAATGACTTCAGGATACTTAAAATAGTATTTTAAGAGATTTTTTAATTTTTTTCCGCAGTGAAAACCCCCAAGGGTATTTTGGTAATTTGCCACCCCAATGGGGTTTTTTTGGTAATTTTACCCATAAAGGGTATATTTTTTTTTAGTAAATATGCATACGGTAAGGATATTTTAGTGATTTTGCTTACAGAAAGATAATTTTGATGATTTAAGGGGGTGTTTCGATAATTTACTGGTATTTTGATAATTTTACATATAAAAGATATTTTTGCACAAATTAATATACAAGAAGGTTATTTTAGTGATTCTACTTACGGGAAGGTCGCTTTGGGTGATTTTAGTCCAAGAGGGGTATTTTGGTAATTTTACACCCAGGGGTATTTTGGTAATTTTACATACCCGGTGAAGGAGGTTTATTTTGGGAATGTGCATGCTTCCGTATTAAGTTTAAAATATCTTAATTTAGGCTGTATTCTGATGGTTTGGTTATCTCATCTAGGTTAAAGCTAAAGACTTCCGGTTAGATAACTTTGCTTCGGATCCAGGTAAGGGTTTCTATCTGGACCCTGGGTAAAGACTTTCGTCTGAATCCTTATTTAATAACTTGTACTTGTAAGTACTCCTTGGATTTAATTATGACTAAGGTCGAACACTGAGTTATATATTGAAATCGGCATATTATTGTCCAGAAAACTCCAATATTGAACTTTGACCTATTATTTTGGAAATCTTGTTGATGCTCGCCTGTTATTGCATGCTGAGCAAATTTGATAAGTGTTTGTGTCCGTTCTTCTGAACTGTTGTGCCTAAATTTGATAACCATTCGTAATAATTATTGCCGTTTGTTGTGGTTATTCTGGAATTTCGAGTGATGACATATTTCAGTATATCTATTGTTATTGAAATTCGAATTGATTTTGGTGATTTGAGCTTATGTTAATGCTCATTGATATTGTTGTTTTTTGTGTTGACATGGGAATTCCGTTATGTGGGGAGGCGTTATAAGGCTAGCTTGAATCCTGCATGGAATGCAGACTAGTACCAGTGGGACTAGTAATTATATTCAGGTACATCATGCATGTGTACATCTGTGCTTCGCCAGAATGGCATCGCGACCGCCCAGGATCAACATTTTTTATTTTATCTGCACCATATCTTACCGTGACTGTTACGAAGATGACTGGAAAGGATTGTCTAAAATGATTTGTACTTGTGTTGAAACCCTTTGAGAAATCATTATTGTATCTTTGAATGATGACTTTGGAAATGATCTGTAATTGACCGTTTTGGAATCCGTCGTGTTTGTTATTGGTTATTCTGGTATCTATTTATGATGAATTTTGATCATTTTGGAAATCATTGAGCTATTTAGATCGTTTGAAGTGTTTTGGAAACCCTCGTTGCTTGGATTCTTTGGAATCCTTTCGTAATTCTTTTGGTAGTCCTTATACGACCTTACTGAGCTCTCAAAAGCTTACCCTTCGTTTGATTCCTTTCTATAGGTAATGGGTAACTGTAGAATGCTCGAGATTGGGTTTAGAGTCTGAGTGAGATTTCGATGAGCCCATCACCACTGTATGGTAAGACCCCTGCGTGGGTCAGTGTTGTAGCTGCTTTGTATGGAATTTAAATTAAGCTTAGAACTGTTGAGTTGTAAGACTAGCTTAAGCTAAGGCCCCTTTTGGAGTGTACATATATTGAAGTATTTGAGCGGATGCTGAGTTAGAACTTTGAAGTATGTGTTAGTGAACATGTTTGATAGGTTTGATGTGATCCGGTAGGTTAACGTTTTGAAAGTTCGGGGCGATGGACCTCTGGATTTCTGGGGCATTACAATACTGATAGGCTTAATATAATTAATTAAGTCTGGTTAGTAGTCTAGTGCAGTTATCCCAGTTTAACGGATCCGGTCCAGTTAGTTGGTCCGGTTAGAGTCTAGATGTAATAGGAGGTTAATGGCCTGATTTGAATTAGATTTGATGGCTAATCCTGTAATCTGGTTTATCATATGTGTTATATACAAAAAGTAGGTGTTCCATCCGAATTAGTGGTTCTTATCCCTTTAGATTTGGTTCAAAATCGCATGTGATACAAGAGAGAATCGGCCACGGTAACTTAGATTTTTAGCCTTTTTTGGTTTTATCTCTTGAAATGATATGCATGACCAAATGGTATGTTCTATCACTTCCCCTGCTCCAGACCTCTATAAAAAGGCCATTTGTGCTGCTCTAAAAGGGAGAAAAAATTAGAATGGATAGAAAATTAGAGAGGAAAGGATGTAGAGATCTTGAGAGGGGGAGAGAGAGAAAGAAAGAGAGATAAAAATAGTGTTTCCAATCATTTCCTATTGCATCGTGGAGCAAATCATGACTTCAATCCAGCGTTCAAAACCAACCAAGTCAAGAGGTAATTTCGTCCTCCATTTCTTACTTACTTTTAGACATTTAAGATATTTACATAGTCATAAAAGTGTATTACCTCCTTGCCCCTGGATTTCAGTCTAATAATAAAAGAATTCTAAAAATGAAGTTCTACCACTAGAAGAAGATGGTTAGGATAAGAGTTCTAATAAGAGTAGAATTCTATTAATACTAAAGTTCTACTACAAAATTAGACTTCTTTTTCAGTTAGAATCCTAAGATAACTAGACGTATTAGTCTAAAAGAATTTTCAGAATACTAAATTAGAAGAAATTGCTCATTTAGATCTCTAAGAGATATGGCCGAAATCTAGGTCGCTTCCCGTAGGTTCGTCGAACTACAATGGTTTTGATCCCGGCTAGTCCGGTGAAGTACAAAGGCCATTCAACTCGCGATGTCAAGTTCAAACCAAACATATGATTAGTTTAGGTCTTGTTTATGCATGTTTCATCATTTGCTATTTTAGGATAGAAATCGAAAATCACGTAAAACAAGTTAGAGACCATGAGGGTATGACGATATGCCTAATACTTTCCCATTGTATAATTTCGTCCTCAAGCATGAATTCCCGATTTCGTATAATTAGAGCCTAAATCAGATAATATAGAGTCACATAGGGTTTTATTGTTTTTTGACACCTTATTTTTGCAGTCATTATTAATTAAATAAATGCTAGGCTTCATTATTAATAAGAGTTTGTTATTGAAGGTTAGGCCTGGTAATATAGTTTAATTAATTTAATTTGTTCTAGTCCAATCCACTTGTCTATTCCAGTATAGCAGTCCGGTGGTCCAGTTGTCCAGTCAGTAATTGGGCTCAGTTCGGTCCAGCTAAGTCAGTTCAGTTCATGTCTAGATTGTGATTTGTCTAGAAGATTTAAGGAATTATTTGTGATTTATCCTTGATGCAAGTGATTAAATAATGGATTTATGTGAAGTATGTAGATAACTGTCAAATCTAGTACATCCAATTTGCAAAATCAGAGATAATTACCATTAAGTTAGAGTATGAAAATGTCTCGAAATTCGTGAAAAGTATTATAAAACATAGGATGAACCGATCGGTTGTCGTTAGTTGGCTTTTGTCAATTTTTTATTTTTATCAAATATTTTGTCTTAACATCAGATCACATATTGGCATGTCCATCTTTATGATTTCTAGCATTTTGAAGTTCTATAAATAGGGCCCTTTGCCCACATTTTCAAGCATCCAAGCTATTTCTCCTTAGAGCTTTTATATCATTTCTCCTAGAATTGATATATCATATCTCAAGAGAACTAGCCTTACAGAATTCACTCTAAAAGAGTCTTAAGTCTCTTGTTGGTCATTGTGGTTCCTTCGTAAAGTTCCATGGCTTGAGCTTCCAAAAGCTTAGATCCGAGCACATGAAGTATAGAAATATTATTTATGCTTACAAGCGGATGAGAGATCCCTTCCAAATCTGATGCGTGTCTCAAGACACCGGGTATAACTTCCTCAGCCAAACATTTTGGCTAAGAAAGTGGGAGACTTATGATATAACTCAAATATAAACTCTCAATAATTAAGAGACACCCGACATTCCCAGTCAAACTAGGTCAATCTACAAGATTGAGAATTATCTTATTACGAATTAGGATTCTAAAAGAGTTCTCAAAGATCTTGATGTGATCCTCAAGGATCCTAAAAGATATGGCCCACGGCCTAGTCTTATTAGGGGTCTTCTGTCTACAGCTATATAAATGAGACTACCCCCAGGTACGTAGATAACTACACACACAGACAAATAGTCTTTCATGCTTTTTCAGAGTCCTTATCCAGTAGTTGCACTCTGACTTAAGCATGAAAGAGTTCTTTGCTGGGAACCCCATCCGGCGTCACTCGTTTTCTATCTTGCAGGTCATCGTTCTCGGCTAGGGTTCCAGAGCATATTTTTAACAGCAACAATAGCTTTCGAGTTTAGTAGCCTAGAATTGTTTCCCATTTGACGCAATTGTGTTACAATTCTAGTACAAAAATTATAAAAAAGAATAGTTTCACTTAGTTCAAGTTTAAGCCGAAGCGTAGGTCGCCTGCCATAGGATCAGAGTCGAACTACGATAGTTTTGATTCGCGTTGGTCCGACTGGATAAGTAGGTCATTTGACCCCGATCGATAGAAATGAAGTAGAGACCTAAAGGGTATGGCGGGTGCCTAGCACTTTCCCGTCATATAACTTAGTCCCCGAACCCATTTCTTTGTTTCCAATAGATTAGTATACCTTTGGACATTTTAGAGTCATTTTTTGGTTTTTCTTGGAGTAAATGGGCTTCTAAATGCGGTATTTCATTAGTGACCCTTTCAGGGCCTTGACTTGTCATTTATTTTTCTTTATTCAATTAAATAAGATCGTGACTCCCTAAAATCCTTCTGGGGATTTTTTCGAGACAATTTCCTACAATGGCGACTCCATGGGAATTAAACTAAGAAGACTAGATTTGAAAATTTTTCAATTGCTCTTTGGCCTTTTTTGTATTTTCTATGTGTTGTATAACATTCACTGTAATACCCCGAACCTTTATGTTGTATAGCTGGTTAATTTAATTTTTAGTGACGATTTTCATACGCAATATGTAGCGTCGATTTGCATAAACATTATTTTGCAGGTAACCTTTAGTGACGAAATTTATTAGAATTATAAGTTGTAAAATACCGATAGCAATTATAGGTGATATTGATTGAGGCATTTAGTGACGATTAGCATAAACGGTGTGTGTGTGTGTATATATATATAAAGAAACCTTTAGCGATAATTAGTGAAGCAGGGTTAGTTAAAAATTTAAACTTAAATTAGGGCTATTGAATAAGTGAAAAATCATGTTTGATTTCATTTAGTCAACTCTCTATTTTTGGAAGCAAATAAAAAATGGAACAAGGGAGGCTAATTAGTGAGAAAATTTTAGTATATCTTTAAGTCATTTTCGGTTACAGCCTACAACAGACAGAGAGAAAGAGGAAGGGACGATTACAACACACGCACACACAGAGGAGAGAGAGAGAGAGAGAAGGGGGGGTCTGTGTGTGGACTCGTGAGAAAGGGAAAGAAAGGGATCTACCGACAAGGTTTCCGGCGAGGTGATTCGATATCTGGTATTTTTTTTAGCGTTATAATTACTATTTTTTTATATGCGTGTTTAGAACTGTGTATTTGTGAGTAAGATGCATGTGCATTGGTTTATTGCAGTGAGAAAATGGTGGCAGAGATAGAAGCAGATGTGAGGGGAAATATTTGTAACAGTGTGAAGCTTGTGCGTGAGCGGGAAAGGAAATGGAGGGGTATTGTCGATATGAAGTATGCCCGTGTCTAGAGAGGGTGTTGTGTGTATTTTGGGTGACCATTTGCGTGAGGGCTTTGGGTGTTCTGTGAGTGTTATATTATATGTGTGTACTCTATGTGACTGCCGTGAGTGAAATGATGTGTGGTGTGGGTGTGCCAAGATAGAGCAGCCATGGTAGTATGTGTAGGTTCGAATTTGCCATTGATGTGGGAGTCGTGGCTTTGGTGTGTGAAGATTTCAAAATGGGAATGTGTGTGTTGGTATATATTCAAAGGAAGGATATAAGGTAGGGAGGTGTATGGAAAATATTGAGTACATATGTGTGTGCATGATTGCCATTACAGCAGTGAAGGTGGGTGCGTATGTGTGTATATATTGGTGGGGGTGATGGATAATATATGGGTGAGCAAGTGTGTGAAAAAACCATGTGTAAGTTGGTGGGATTACAGTGTGTTTGTATTTGTGAATGGAATGTGTGTGCATGTGAGTGATGGAAGAGGAAAAAGGCTACACAACAGCCGTTAGGTGAGTGCAGTGTGAGAGAGTGTGTGTGTTGGGCAAGAAGAGAGGCAATAGCTTTAATGGATTTCGTGTGTGTGTGTGTTTGTTTTGTGATGATGTGTTTGAGTGTATAGAAATGAGTGTAAGGAGAGAAATAGGGGCTGCCATGAGTGACCTGTGAGAGTGCTGAGTGATTGTTACAAAGAGTTAAGGGAAGAAGAAGAAGATGGGTGAACAGTGATGGGTTTATGCGATGAAGTGGTACACTGTGCTTGCACAGTTGTATCACGTGGCTGTTGGGTTATAGTATAAAAAAGACTCAGTTTAAGTTGTTGAACTAATATTATCGGTATAGCATTTGAGTTAGTTAAACGGATGATTTTAAAATGGTTTTGATGTTTTTTAATTTTTGGTTTCAATTTCTGTATTATCCTTAACTAACTATGGCTCTTATACAAATTCTCTTACCGACTTCATGCAGGCGAGTTGCAGCCTGCAATCCTTTGAAGTTGCAATTAAATCCATTTTTGGGGGAAATTCAGATTGGAAAAAGCAACCCCAAAGATTTGGGACCAAAAGCGGTTAGCGACTTATATATTGTAAAGCTATTGTAAAATTTATGGGACTTTGATTTGATATGGAAATATTAATAGCTATTTTTGGGCTTTTCTGGTATTTAAAGAAATTATTTTAATTTGAAAATATTCAAAAATTCAGAAAATTCATATTTTGACTTTTTATTATGTTTTAATCTATAATAGTGTTTTAGTAGAATTTATTATGAATTTTTGGTATCATAATGCCTTACGGAGTGTGCGGGGTTATCAGTTAAGTTTGCCCATACATGGGACCCATTTCGATCTAGGCTATATGAGAGTGTCAGAGTGAGCAACGTTTAAGAATTAGTATTGGATCTATAGTGTTATGAGGCTAGATTTTGTTCTTATAAGTAATTTGTCAATTTAGGTTAATTCGAGGAATTGGAACGAGGTTGAATAGAAGCGAGCGCATAACTTGGATTGATGTAAGGTATTTCTATCCAAACACTAATTAAATAGGATTTGATCTCGTCTATATTTTATTTTGAATTGTAGTCAAATTCTTTGAACTCTATTATATTGCTACAAGAATGTTTTATTTGCCTTAAAAACCTTACTTTGAGCTTTAAGCGTTTGCTAAAAATTCTTATCGATGCTCATTATTTACTACTCATCGAGTATCAATTTGCACGTTGAATTAGCGATTATTGGATCTGAATATTGACATGAGATTCTGCATTAGTGTGTATTGGTGAGAGTTGGTGTGTATTGGGGGGAGTTAGTATGTATTGGAGGAGTTGGTGTATTGGAGAAGATGGTGTGTATTGGTGTGGGCTAGTACCTTAATGGACTAGCCGGTGTACATATGCATATGTAGTTACCAGTGTTATTGAGCATCATTTTTGTGGCTTTGCTAACTGTTACCCTGCACTGCCTGTATGGCTTTGCAATTCCCCATGTTCAATATCATCTGTAATTGTTTGCATCGTATCTGAAAGTGTTCCTACTGATATCTAGTTTAAGGCATTGAGTTGAATCTTCCCCATATTGCAATCATATTATTTCGATAAATTACGTGTATCCCTCTACTGAACTTTGAGCGACTTTACTAAGCTATCAAAAGCTCACCCTTATCCGTTTCGTTCTGCAGGTATTAATCTTCATTTGAATACTTAGGGTGATTAAAGCCTAATTAAGAAGTCGGCTGGAATTTTATTACTTCCTTTAGCTAAGCCCCTGCGATGGAAAGTAATGTTTAACTTATTTTCTCAAGGATTTAACTTTAGTCTTATCATTCAAGAATAATTAATTTGAGAGATTGACTTATTGTAGAAGCTCTGATAAGCTGATTACTAAATTGAGGTTATAGAATGACTAAGTATCGATTGAATGATTGTTTAACGCTCCAAAAATTCCGGGGCGTTACATATACAATGTGACATAACTATGGTAATTCTGCCTTTATTTCTATGCCTTAAGGCCATAGTGGAGATGCCCCCACCTAGAAGCAAGAATGAAATCAGTGGATTCTTTGGCATGATCCAATGCATTTTATATCCCAGTTAACTATAATTTGTGAGCTTGTATTTAAGTTGTTGAAGAAAGGTTCTGCTAAAGAGTTGAATCTCATGTGCCAAGAAGCTTTTGATAGAGATTGGACAATACCTGAGCAACGCTCCAGTCTTGAGCCCTCATATACCCAATAGTCCCCTAATGTTATAGCTAACTGTAACCGATACTGTAGCAGGAGAAATTTTGCCCCTACATTTGGAGAATTCATTAGTCGAGAGCGCCATTTATTATGTCAGTAAGAAGTTGACCCAGGGTGAGATGGATTACTCGGCTTTGGAGAAAACATGTGTATCATTAGTCTAGGTAACAGAGATGTTACAAACATCATGTTTTAGCTTACCCTATCAGACTGTTGGCCAGGATGGATCCGATGAAATATCTGTTTGATATACCGAACCTATCAAGTCGCACAGCAAAGTGGCTCCTGCTACTTTCAAAGTTCGACGAGACATATGTCACCCAAAAAGTCCATAAAAGGAAAGGTCGTTGCCAACCTAGTAGCAGACTGTTTGACGGAAGATACTAGTGATTGGGAGGCAAAATTCCCGAACGAAGAAGTTCGAATCATTGAATCGGAGAGCAGGTGGCAGTTATGGTTTGGAGTAGGAATACTGTTAATCTCACTGAATGGAGCCTATTTGCCCATAGCCATCAACTTGACTTTCGACGATAATAAGTCATCAAAATTCAAGCACGAGGAGGTTCAAAGCACGAGGTGGTGAGACAAGGTTGTGCCACCTAACAACCATGACAAAGCTAAGCAAAGCACGACGAGGCTCGAAGCATGACGTGTCGCAATAGTATGGTGACACGTTACAACACGACAAGGATATGTAGCACGAGGTGTCGATCAGAGAAGTAATCAACACTGACGCCTCAATAAGTGTGAGGTCTCACGATGGCATAATGACACTTAAAAGCACGACAATTCCAATCTCAATTCTCATTAAAAATCATCATCATTTTTCTTTCAATTAACCAATAATTAATTTGGGCACCTTTAAAACTGTCGGGGCGTTACACTAAGTCAATCCAATCCATGTCTAGATTGTGATTTGTCTAGAAGATTTAAGGAATTATTTGTGATTTACCCTTGACGCAAGTGATTAAATCATGGATTTATGGGAAGTATGAAGATAATTGCCTGGTACAACCCATCTGTTAAATTAGAGATAATTGCCGAATTAGGATCAGATAATATCTTAAAATTCGTGAATTTTTTTTTTATAAAAATAGGGGATGAACCAGACAGTTTTCGATAAATCGGCCGGTTAGTTGAATTTTGTCAGTTTGCGATTTTTATCGAATCTTATGTCTTATCATCAAATCACATATTGGCATGGTCGTTTTCATCACTCCTGGCCTCCTAGAGCTCTATAAATACGACCCCTGGCCTACATTTTCAAGTATCCAAGTTTTTTCTCCTTAGAACTTTTCTACCAGTTCTCCTAGAAGTAGTGTATCATCTCTTAAGAAAACTAGCCCCTCAAAGAGTCTAAAGTCTCTCACATCGTGGATCCTTCACAAAGCATTCTCGAGTCCTTGAACAAGCAGACTCGCGAGTTACACTTTACAGCTTTCTAGTTTAGTAGTCTAGAATTGTTTTCCGTTTTCTACTATGGCATTTCATTTCTAGTACAAAACTCATTAAAAAAAGAATAGTTTCATTACTTACGTCGAGTCTGCGATCAAAGTATAGGTCGCCTCCCCGTAGGATCAGAGTCGAACTGTGATTGCTTTGATTTCCCTTAGTCCAACTGGATAAGCAGGCCATTCAACCCCTGATGTGGAGTTCAAGCCAATAATGTAAAAGTAAAGTAAGAGTGTGATGTATTGCATAATTGCACGTGTTAAAAAAGCCAAAAATCAACAAAAATGAAGTAGAGACTGAAAGGGTATGGCAGGTGCCTAACACCTTCCTGACGTGTAACTTAGTCCCCGAACCCATTTCCTTGTTTTCAATAGATTACTAGTCCTTTAGACATCTTAGAGTCATTTTTAAGGTTTTCTCATTATCCTTTGTATAATTAAATAAGATGGCAACTCCCTACAATCCTTCTAGAGATTTCTCCGAGGCAGTTCGCCACATCTGGTGTTAATAGTTAATTACCCCAAAATGAGATGGCGACTCGAGTTAGACATTTTCGGGTCTATTTAGGAGGTAGTCCGCTGCTATTACCACTTAAACAAACAAGGTACAGATCCTCTAGAAACGGGAAGGGGTAATTATCTAATAGGGAAAGGAGTATGGAAGAGGGAAGGGGATAGACTGGGCGGATGGCCCTATCAACCCGTACAGATCACAAGCTTTATAAGCCTGGATCAAAGTTAGATAATAGGGGGGAGGGAAGGGAGGGAGAGGGGGGGAGGGAGAGAGAGAGAGAGAGGGAGAGGGAGAGCAAGGCGGGGGAAGGGAATGGAATGGAAGGGGAAAAAACCACCACGTAACTTCAACCATGAGGCAGAAAAAAATTTATTTGACCCATTAAGAATCACAACTATAAAATGATTTTAATGTTGGAGAATTTTAATAAACGAGAAAGAACAGATTGTCAACAACAATGGACCATATATACTAAAAGGAGAAAATTTAAAGTTTAAAGAAGAAACTATTGTTGAAAAAGACACCATGAATATACTAAAAGGACAAAATTTAAAGTTTAATGAAGAAACTATTGTTAAAAAAGACACCATTGTGTAATACCCCAAAATCGGATGCTGGATTATGGTAAAAATCCCAACTAATTATTTAGTGGACCTTTAGCGACAAATTATTGAACATTATACTTTACGATCCTTAGCGAATTTTTTTTAGAAACCATAAGTTATAATTACCAATGTAGGTCTTTAGTGACGATTAGCGCAACCGAATTTTATCGACAACTTTTAGTGACAATTTTTTGCCCGGGGTACAATACAGAAATAATGACAAAGGGGTGAATTGAAAATTTAAATTTAGTTGGGGATTATTCTTTTGGAAAAGATAATTTTAGAAAGGGAAAATAAGAGAGGAATTAGGAATGAATTGTGCAATGAGATTAATACCCATTCGGTTACAACCAAAAGAAAGGGAAGAAGAGAAAGGAAGAGAGAAACAGAGAAATAGCGATAGAGAGTCATATGAGAAAGAGAGAGAAATAGAGATAGAGAGTCATATGAGAGAGAGAAAGAGAGAAAGAAGGAAGCACGAAGGAGAGTGCGATCAGTGTCAGAATCCGACGAAGGGGTTTGATTTTCGGCAAGTCTCGAACCATTTGTTTTTCCTTTTAATTTTTGTATTTTAGTGTATAGTGCATGTAGTGTGCAACTGTGTGTGTAAAAGGGTGAAAGGGAATGGGACATCTGTGAGGGTGAGTGTGGGAGCAGAACCCATGGCTTGGGGAGAGGGTGTGTGTCTGTAGTTGGATATAATTTTCTGCATGTTTTCTCTATGCCTCTAGACCTATAAAGTGGAGAAAAGTTAGTATAAGATAGTTACAGATATGAGGAAAATAAAACTTATGCTAGTTTGAGAATAAATTGTTCATCATGCCATGTGAGACACCACAAAGGTTGAAGGTATAAGAATCACGAAAGCAATGGAGATATAACTTTTGCAGATATTGCATTGAAAAAAAACAACGAAGCAATGTTGAAACTCTATTGTTGAATGGTGACATAATGCCGTTGGTCAGGACTATTCTGTTGGCCATTCTTTCATGTGTATGTGTAAGGACAAAGAGAGCAGTACAGTTAGTGCGTGAGGAATGTGTGTTTAATGAGGGTGTGTATTGTATGTGTATATAGGTGTATGTGACATGTGTGTAACATGTCCGTGTATTGTATATACAATGGGTGTGTCACAGAGAAGGGAGAGGAAGAAGATGAAGTGGGGAAATGGATTTGCGCAATAGGGGTTGTACAATATGCTTGCATAGTTGTACCATGTGGCTGTGGGATATTATGTGGTTGTCGTAAATTACTAAAACTTTACAAAAAGTTTCTTAAGGTAATATTAGAATTACCAGTAAAATTTCAGATTTTTCTGGAATTGTTAAGTATTTTTGATAATTTTTGCAATTTTAGTTTGTCTAAAATTTGTTTGGAGTCTTTAAAATTCTTATTAAGTTCTGGAAAAATTGTTGTAATGTTTTTTGTACTATTAAGAAGTCTCAGTTTAAGTTTCATGAATTTTAGAGTTGAATTCGTACCTTTATTCATATCACATTTGATTTAGCAAAACGAATGTTTTTAAAATGGTTTCAATGCTTTTAAAATTCTAATTCTAATTTCAGTTTCTATTTTCTATATATCATAAAAATTATGGGACTTCAACTTGACCTGGAAATATTAATAGCTATTTTTGGGCTTTTCTTGTATTTAAAGAAATTATTTAAATTCGAAAACATTCAAAAATTCAGAAAATTCATATTTTAACTTTTTATAATATTTTAAGTTATAAAAAGTATTTTATAAGGACTTGTTACGAATTTTGGAATATTATAATGCCTGTGCGAATCTTCAGTTAGGTTTGGTTGTACGTGGGACCTGTTTCGATTTGGGTTGGGTTGAGAGTGTCGAAGTGAGCGACGTTTAAGAAATTAACATTGGGTTCATAGTTTATGAGGCTAAATTTTAATTCTAATAAATAGTTTGCCAATATAGGTTAAATCAAAGGTTTTGAACGAGGTTGCTTAGCAGCCCGCATAGCTTGGATCGAAGTAAGAGATTCTATGCGAAACCTCATTTCATCAGTTTGACTTTGTATGTGTTTATTCCAATTTGTTTTCAAACTTCATTGAACTTTGATTTTGTGATTGACACAAAAATGTTTTGGAATTGCCCATGAAGCCCTAGTTTGAACCTTAAAGCGATCGTTTGTTGAAATCCTTCTAATGCTTACATGTTTTGTTGACTTGATCATTCTACAACATATTGAATTGTGTTTATTTCTTTTGAATAGTGACACGAGTTAGTATAATCTGAGGAGTTAGAAGGATGATCTGCATTGTTAGAGTTGTAAGGATGGTCTATTCTATTGGGTTGAAACTAATACCTAAATGGACTAGTTAGTATACATATGCATATGTAGAGTGTATCTGAGCACTGCCGGGGTGGCTTTACTAATATAGTGGCTTTACTAATATGTACTACTCATGTTTAATGTCATTTGTTTATGTTATTTATTGTATCTGAAATGTGTTTTTGAAATGTCTATTGATTTGAGGGATTGAATTGATATTTTTCCCTATATCTGTATCGAGATGCTATATATATTTTTTTCCTTCTAGAATTGTCATTTGACGGCATATGAATTCTCGTTCTAATCGCTACGCTTTCAATCCTTAATTGACCTTACTGAGCTCTCAAAAGCTCACTCTCGTTTGACTTTCTTTCCGCAGGTGATAACCAACAATAGATCGCATTGGGTATGGATTAGAGCCGAGCGAGGGAAATTGAATTAAGTTAGTATTGATCAGTAGAACCCCTATATCAGTGAACTTCGCAAGCTCATCATTCATATTTAAATTTAGTTTACTAATTATGATTGTGCACTGAGGGTACACTAATTGATAGTTTGGTTGCTCTGATAGATTGGTGGTCTCAATTGGTTGAGTTAAGGGTATTATTGTCTTAGTGTATATGATCAAGTGAGTAGCTTAAGTTTCGAATTTTCGGGGCGTTACAATCAGCAATATGATTCAATGAAGGAACCCGCGAGATTTGGCATGTAAAAGATTCTAACATGAACTTATGGCATTTAGAATATCAAGTGTTTCAATTGTTTCCCGATTAATTTGGTACGGATATGAACACATGCTTCACTAAAATTATAACTACTTAAAAACAATGAAGAAAAGATTTTCAATGGTGATCTTATGAGAAAAGTGATTACGCCGTTATCAAAGTTGCATTAAAGTTAAATTCAAAAATTATGGAAGTCTTTAAATAAAATACTATTCAAAACCGCCAATCAAATTGATTTGTCACCCCATGACCTCACTATATTTTTTCCTACTCAAAATTTAAAATTTTTTCTTTTAAATTAACTTTGACTCTCCTTAAATGACGTAGTTATAGCACAAACCATGTCATTACCTGTAGACTCCCTACATATCATTTCCTTCGATCAGCGTACTGCAACAAGTTCTTAACTCTGCATATACAACTACAATGTATTTTGCTCGTAAATCTCTCCACAGTTTCAATTATAGAGGTACATGTCACTCATATTCCCTTTCATTTGTAATATACTAGTATAAAGCACGTGTGTTGCACGTAGATACAGTCGAGAGTAATATTTGAAGTGAAATTATTATCTTTTTTGGAATCAAAATAATGTAATTTAAGTATGTTCTTATTTCTTTTGTGACTTGTTTTAGAAGAAATGTATACTTGATCTTCGCAATTGTAATTAGTTTAATGTTTGAAAATATTCTTTGTAGGCTTCTGGATTGAATAAATGTTTGATGGTACTGCTGAAAATAAAAGCAAATAGAGAAATTAACAGAATAAATATACGTCTTTGTTTTTGTAATATATTAAGTTGATTTATTATTACGATTTGTAATTTTCAAGACCAGGTGCTTTGCATTTCATCAATAAGAAATGCAAAACATACGGTCTTTAACTGCAATAACTGAACATATTTTCAGCTCAAATTGGCACCATATTTAAGCCTTGTTTTTTGATGCATATTTAACCCATTTTTTCTGTTTTTGTTTTTCCAACAATTTTTTGTTTTTTAATTGATTTTTCACATATTTCACTTTCTTTATTTTGTTTTTGTTTTTGTTTTTCAGTTTTTCAATTGGTTAACTGTCTGCTAACCTAAAAATGCAAGGAAAAAATCACAGTTCTCATTAACCGGTTCAATATCTAATGTTTATTTTATTTTAATTAAATTAAAAAGAGAATAATAAAGGAATTCCGTAATTCTGTTTTTCATTCTCATCACACTTTTCATTTTCCAATGTATAGAATAAGATTCATTACCCATGTTCTTTTAATTTCATCAAAACTTAAAATGGAGTAATAAAAGAAGGGTAAGAATGTAATTGACATAATCGTCCAAAAATAATTTACAACATTCATACTTTTATAAGTAGTACACACACACATACCACACATTTTGTTTCCAATGTGTAAATGTAGGTTTAGATTAATTTTTATGACTTAATGTTCATTAAACGCATTACAAAAAAATAATTAGGGAAGGGTAGGGTTGTCATTGAAATAACTAACGGATGGCAAAATCGGAAATGATTACAAAATTAGTAATTAATAATAGTATTTATGAAAGGGTAGGATAATAATAGTATTTATGAAATGGTAAGATTGTTATTGGATTGATTAATGAAGGGCAAAAAATGGAATAAAATGTGTTAGCCCTACGGTTGGATAACCTAGGCTTACATCTTGTTTTGATGATAACTACACATTGATTATGTTTTAATGCGTGTTTTGAGTGTATTTTTAGTAGGCATATACATGCACACTCATGAAGACACATTTGAGAAGTTGGATAGATAGATTAAAGCCAAATGAGATTAAAAGCTATAGTGGACATGCTATGGAAGCTTCATCAAGTCCAATGTCAAAGAGCAAGAAAGAATGCAAAGGCTAAGTTACTATCGATTATGATTGATCTTTATTATTATGTAACTAGTCTTGGGTTGATGCTTGGATTAATGACTATGACCTAAAAAGACCTTAGGACACCTTGTGCATTGCATGTGAGTTCATAACCTTTCACACAAGTGTGGTTCTTGAAAATGAGTGAACTTTGGAGCTCACTCAGATTTTCTCAAAACCTATTTTGGTTCTAATATTTTCATATCTTAATAAAACTTTTTATTAGCTTTCCAACGCAAAAAAACGGCATCTCAATCCGATTTTTCTAGAGAAAGTTATGCCCAAAATAGGAAAGGGGGTTCCGTGAGGCAGCCGATAGGCAGTAGGGTAATACAGTCGACTGCATTGGTCAAAATTCAGCTCAAACGGCTATTTTTTAGGACAAGACTCCAACGGCTATTTAAAGGGAACCCAGTCGACTGCATTGGGAATACAGTCGACTGCAATTGCAGTTTTGGCCATATTATGCCTATAACGGCTATATTTCATTTGCTCCCTATATAAATTATCCACTCATTCATACTGTCGATGGTTCTCCTATGCCTGTTAATCATGTTGGTCATGTCTCTACATCTACCTTGTCTCTTCCTGATACTTACTTTATCCCTTCTCTTCAGTTAAACCTTATATCTGTTGGTCAACTTTGTGATCTTGGTTTTGACTTACACTTTTCTGGTACCGGTTGTCGTGTGCAGGATACAGAGACGGGGCAAACTATTGGGATCGGCCGTAAAGTTGGACGATTATTTGAGCTCATTAATTTATCCATCCCTCATCATCCTACCATTCCGCCTCAGTCTGCTGCCCCTGTTACTTCACAAAATTCTCTTGAGTTGTGGCACTCTCGTTTAGGTCATGTTTCATTCTCTAGGCTACATCCTCTAGTATCTAATGGTTTGTTAGGTGTCGTCAGCTCTAAATTTTTTGATTATTTACCATGTCAACTTGCTAAACAAACTGCACTTCCATTTTATTTAAGTACTTCAGTTTCTTATGCTCCATTTGATCTCATTCACTCTGATATTTGGAGGCTTTCTCCAAACACTACTATGGGAGGATCCAAATATTTTGTTATTTTTATTGATGATTATTGTCATTTTACATGGTTATATTTGATGCGAAATTGATCTGAATTATCTCAAATTTATCATACTTTTGTTGCCATGGTCAAAACTCAATTTTCTCGCAATATTAAGCTTTTTCATATTGATAATGCCATGGAATACAAATCAGAAGAGTTTCTCCAGCTTCTTCAAAAAGATGGAACCATTACTCATAGATCGTGTCCCAGCACTTCTCAACAGAATGGGCATGCTGAACGCAAACATCGACATATTCTAGACACTGTTCGTGCTTTGCTTATTTCTGCCTCGTGTCCTGAAATTTTTGGAGGGGAAGCTGCTCTTACGGCTGTCTATACCATCAATCGTGTTCCATCTCCCACAATTGGTAATCAGACTCCCTATGATCATCTATATGGGTCCTCTCTAGACTATATTATGCTTAAATTATTTGGTTGTGCTTGTTTCATTCTTCTCCAGCCCCATAAGCGTACAAAATTAGAACCTCGTGCACGTCTTTGCTGTTTCATAGGGTATGGTATTGAACATAAGGGGTATCGGTGTTGGGATCCCATCTCTAATCGTTTACATATTTCTCGCCATGTTGTTTTCTGGGAACATAAGATGTTTTCCTCTATCTCTTCTTTTCATTTACCTTCTTCATCCAGTGTTCCATTTTTTACCAATTCATCTGTTCCACTATTTTATGATTCTGATGAAACCCACATACCACCGTCTGATGACTTTACGGCCCCTCCTGAGACGACTGCCCGCCCTGCTGATCCTGTTACACCTGATCACGGACCATCATTTGTCTCTGAGGTTACTGAATTTACACATTCCCTTCATGATCGTCCACAGCAGGCACGAAAACCTCCAGCATATCTTCAGGACTTTCATTATTTTTCTGTTATTATTTCTTTACAAGAGCCTCAATCTTATCGCGAGGCTAGTTCTGATCCTGCTTGGCAGCAAGCGATGCATGATGAATTACAGGCACTGGCTAAAACCCATACTTGGGATCTAGTTGATCTTCCTCCTAGAAAAACGGCCGTTGGATGCAAATGGGTCTATAAAATTAAGACTCGCTCTGATGGCTCCATTGAGCATCCCCCGTTTGGTAGCAAAGGGTTTCACACAAGAATATGTTATTGACTACGAATAAACATTTGCTCATGTAGCTCGCCTTACCTCTGTTCGTAGTTTACTTGCAGTTGCTGATGTTCGCAAGTGGCCTTTATTTCAGATGGATGTCAAGAATGCATTTTTTAATGGTGATCTCATCGAGGAAGTCTATATGCAGCCTCCTCCAAGATACTCTCATCCTCTGAACAAAGTTTGCGGCTTCGTCGTGCAATATATGGTCTCAAACAAGCTCATCGTGCCTGGTTTGCCAAGTTTAGTTCCACTTTGCAGCAATTTGGTTTTGCATTAAGTGCATATGATTATGCACTCTTTATTCAGAAATCTGCCCAGGGTATCATACTTGTGCTTCTCTATGTGGAGGATATGATTATCACAGACAGTGATCTTGATGGCATTTCTATTCTCAAGCAAGATCTTAATCACCACTTTGAGATGAAAGATCTTGGTACACTCAGTTACTTTCTTGGACTTGACGTTTCCACTACCTCTGACGGATACTATCTTTCTCAAGCCAAATATGCTTCTGATCTCATTTCTTGTGCTGGTTTGACCGATAGCAAAACTGCCTCTACTCCTCTTGAGCCTAATGTGAGGTTTACTCCTCTTGATGGTACACCTCTTCGTGATCCTACTTTGTATCGTACATTGGTTGGCAGTCTTGTGTATTTGACCGTCACTCGCCCTGATATTGCATATGTTGTGCACTTGGTTAGCCAATTTCTCTCTGCTCCACGTACAACTCATTTTTCCGCAGTCCTTCATATTCTTCGATACATCAAGGGTACCTTATTTCATGGCTTACATTTTTCATCTCATTCCTCTCTTAAGCTACATGCATATTCTGATGCTGATTGGGCTGGGGATCCTACCGATCGACGTTCTACTACTAGTTTTTACTTCTTTCTTGGTACCTCTCTTATTTCTTGGAAAAGTAAGAAACAAACCCTCACAGCACGTTCTAGTACGGAAGCTGAATACCGAGCACTGGCTGATACAACCCAAGAGCTTTTATGGTTGCGTTGGTTACTTGAGGACATGGGAGTTACACATTCTACTGCTACACCTTTATATTGTGATAATCGAAGTGCCATTGAGATTGCTCACAATGATGTGTTTCATGAGCGCACCAAACACATTGAGATTGATTGTCATTTTGTGCGTCAACATGTTGTTCGTGGCACTGTTTGCTTACATTCGGTCACTTCGCACAATCAAACGACATATATTTTTACCAAATCACATCCTCCAGGGCGACTTCAAGAGTTAGTTTCCAAACTCCAGTTGGTTCATTCTCTCCCACCTTGAGTTTGAGGGGGGTGTTAAGATTATTTGTAAGATTGTATATAGTTAAGGGGTTATATTGTTATTTCCCTTAATCTAGAATATTCTTTAGGGTTTCCTAATCCTTATAGGATACTACATCCATGCCTATATAAAGGCTCTTTGTACATATTATGTGATACACAAGAAATATATCTTCTCTTCTAACAAAGTGTTTAAGTGAAATATCCCAAACGCGAGAAAATCACATGTGAATTGCTTTCTTCTTTCTTACCATTTCTTTGTTGTATGATGAAATCAAGGTAGTAAGAACATAGTATCAACAGTGTAGGATGGAAAGAGGTTATAGCTGACGACGTGTTTGGGTTATTAACTACCTTAGTTATTTATGATATTCAGAACGCCAGTATGACCCGGTTTTCTGTTGTAAAATAAACTCAAATAATAGTTTCTTGCATGTGCATTCGAAGTATAGTCGTGAATTGCCACTTGCATCACCATGTAATTTATCAGATACACAATATTTATTCTTCTATAAGTATTTTAGTGTCAATTTTTGTTTTTCCTAATTAAACATATTTGGTTGGTAAAAACAAAAAAAAATTAATGGTAAATTCTCTATTGTCCATATGCTATATTTGTTTAAACATGTGGCATACTTTCTTTTTTTTCATAATTAGGTTTATCTTTTAAATCGAATGTGTTTGCTTATCCATATTTCAATAATAGGGTGTATATATAATCCATCTTTTATGCAACTTAGGGGTATCTTAAACTTCTTCGTTCTTTGTGATATGAACATGTTGATTTATAAAATATTGTGGAACATCACAACTATTAGAAATATATAGCTTGGATATAGGGAACATAATTGATTAAGCGTGTCACCTAATATAATAGGGGGAGGGAAGGTTTGTGAAACCAATAAAATAACCCTAGAGAGTGGGTGAATAGGGTTTTAAGACTACTTTAAAATTTAACAACCAACAAACCTCAATCTCAAAAACTCAAGTAAACAAACAACCAATCTCAACACAATATGTAAAACAATAATGTAAAGAGAGAAGGGTTTAGAGATACTTGACAAGGAGAATTAAATGGTTCGGCTTGATATACCCACAAGCCTACGTCCACCCCTTCAAGGAAGTCCCTTGAAAGGCCCTAGAATCCACTAGTATGATCTTCCTTACGGGTCAAGATCGAACCTCTTACAATCCCTTGATGCTATGCCCACATCAAGAACAAGCTTTGACAAACCCAAAGCTCCAAAGCTTGACAACCCCAAGCTTTGATACAAGAACCTTTCAATGAATAAATGAGTACAAGATTTCACTCTTAAGAAGTAGATGAGTACAAGTTGAAGTACTAGAACAAGAGAGATGAGCGTATGATGACTTATGAAAGTGTATCTCTCTCTAATGTAAACTCACAATAAATGCTCTCTTGAAAAGGATGAGAAATTAATGAAAACAAGAGAGATTTGAACAATTGCTTTGATCTTTGGGAATATGAAAGATATGAGAGCTTTGAATGTAATTGATGAATGAAAACAATGCCCAAGATGAGTATTTATAGAGCTGGGAATAAATATGACCGTTTGGGGTTAGGTAGGGCATTAAATGCGCCAAACGGTAAATGCAGTCGACTGTAACCCAAAAAGTAGCCGTTGGAAATTCAAATTTCCAACTTGCAGTCGACTGCAATGCAATGCGGTCGACTGTAATAGGCTACTGGAAGTATTGCAGTCGACTGCATTCCAATGCAGTCGACTGTAATACCCTACTGCCCAAAATGCAGTCGACCGCATCCCAATGCAGTCGACTGCATCCCTGAAAATGCAGTTTCCTGTTTTTAAAGCATGAAAAACTTTTTATGCATGCAAGGGAAACCTATGGGCAAGTTCTAGGTATACAGTCATCGTAACGATCATCTCTCTATGTCTAGTTTACAAAGACGGAAATAAAAGCATGAAAACTTCAATCGTCGAATTTCCTCTTTGATGCGTTCCGTTGAGAGTCTTTGACCGTGTTGCTCGTCTAATAATCCGTTTGCATGAGTATGAGATTGTTCCTATTGCTTCATCAACTCAATGCATGTTAGACAGCATAATCATCAATGTTAGTTATCATCAAAATCAAATATAATCCTAGGTTAAATAACCGTAGGGTTAACAATCTCCCCCTTTTTTATGATGCCAAACATTGATTCAAAAAATATGAGATATATAAGATAATGTGCGAAATGAAGCATAATAATCTCAATTTAAAAACCATAAGGGGTCATGAGAAGAAATCATGACAAAACGCTCCCCTTATCTTAAGCAATGTAGGGCTCCCCCTAACTTAAGTAATATATGCTCATATCAAGTCCACACAAATATGAATCAACAGTATTTTCTCCCCATTTTGACATCATTGAAAAAGATCAAGGGTGTGTGTGAAAGTGATCAACGTATGTATCCATCCATGGATAATCATTATAGCCAACAAGGGCATTCAAAAACAAGAAAGCATAAGTACTTGAATAACCATCAAAAGGTATATCAAGACTGGTAATAATAGCACATAAAAATGTAATATAAATCAAACGTGCAGCAAGAGAAGCGAGAATCAAAGTGCTAATTTAAACAAAGTTTTAATAATACTACGCATAACATCCATGACAAGTTTTGAAATACATAAAGGAGTCTGAGAGCATAAGCAAATAAAGACATAAATCAAGTCCTAACGCCTAAGGACCCGATGGTGGAGGTGGTGGATGAAAGAAGTCCTCCTCAGGACACTGAATCCCACAATGATCCTCCATGCGAGAGAGGCATTGACTGAACTGGCTATGGGCGAGATCCATCCGACTGAAACCGGCATGCATATGCTGCTGCATCATATCTAAGCGTGCGAGGATCGCGTCATATCCAGAAGCAGAAGGACCGGAAGAAGTGCCCGCCTCATGTGTACTCGAAATGATCAACGGAGGTGGATCACGATCAATCTCGTCGCTTGCATCTCGATCAACATCAGCATCAGCATCAACATCATCATCCTCATCATCATCACCATCACCATCATCTCCATCAGCCTCATCCTCATCATCATCGACAGGGACATCGTCCATGTCAGGCTCCGGTAAGAAGCGGTCATGACCATATAAAAGGCCTTTTCTACGAAGGGTAGAGCTGTCTAGTACGATGTGCCTAGTAACCTCAATATACTCACCCAGAAGAGGTATGTCAAAGGCAGCAAGAATGCGAGTGAGTAGTAGGCCATATGGTATAGCTAAGGCAGGATGTGAGGCGCTCATAATCATGTTTAACATGATGAGACGAGGGAGGTTAAGCGGTGTGCCAGAGCGAAAGAAAGTCAAGAGCTGAACGTCTAAGTAAGAGACAAGTGAAAGACCTCCGGTTCTAGGAATGACGTTATGAGCGATGATATGATGGAACAGATGAGAGAGAGGTGGTAGGTCACGTAGGCTGGGCTTGCTCGCAACCCAAACCTGTCGACAATGAAGTGTGTGTCGAAGCTGCTCGTGAATTGTAAAAGGTCGGTCAAACCAATGTGACTGACCAGCGATAGGGATCATTTCTAACGAAAATGAGAAACCACTATCGGGGAGGTCTAGAATAATGGCTAGACGTGACTGTGAGAATGAAATACGGCGTCCAAAAACATAGGACGTGAGGGTACATGACTCAGTATAAATGCTCCAATTCAAATTTGCATAAAATAAGCGGATTGCATCAGGATAATATAGAGTAGTGTTCCTATCAGTGAAGCGATCTAGAAGACTATCCTGAAGGTATCTAAGAACACCTATGTTGAAAAGGAATGGAGTATCCAGTCGCAAACCTGGAGTCAAAGGGGAAGAGAGTTGTGCAGAAAAGCGATCGGCAGCCTCGCGGGTCTGATACCGATTTTGATCAAATTCTATCGCGATAGGCTCGGGCTCGGGCTCGGGCGCGGGTGCAGCTCGTGAGCGAGATGAACTGGCACGTGCACGTTTCTCTCTTGCCATTCTTGAAATAGTCAATTTCAAGCTGAATGCACGAGAATTGAGGCCGTATGAGAAAAAAGGGTTCGGTTCGAAGAGAGAGAGAGGAGAATCTGCTGAAATCTGAGATCTGGGCTCGATTTATGCCCTTTCCCCGTAATGCAGTCGACTGTATTGCCTAATGCAGTCGACTTCAATGCAAAAAATCAAGCAGTCTTGAACATGATTATGCATACGAATATTGCAATAGAAGTGTGTGCAAATCATAAAAATCAATAAAAACAACATTTGTTTGGAGAGAGAAAAATCAACCAAAGCATACTATAAGCATATGAGATAATGCTCAAGCATGTAAAGAGCAACAAGCATATTTATGCACAAGAGATATAACATTTAGTCACATAGGTGAAGACATGCCAAGTTCTCTTCTAAGAGCGGTAAAACTTTTCGAATCTAAAGGTTTAGTGAAGATATCCGCTAATTGGTGATTTGTGTCCACGAAATCTAGAACAATATCACCTTTTTGCACATGATCACGGATAAAACGATGTTTGATTTCTATGTGCTTTGTGCGTGAATGTTGGATGGGATTTTTGGTCAAGTCAATGGCACTAGTGTTATCACATAAGATAGGTATGTGATCATACTTGAGTCCAAAGTCCAAAAGGGTTTGTTTCATCCAAAGAATTTGTGCACAACAAGCACCAACCGCCATATATTCGGCTTCGGTGGTAGAGAGTGCAACCGAATTTTGTTTTTTGGAACTCCAAGAAACAAGAGAGTGACCTAGGAATTGGCAACCTTCACTAGTACTTTTCTGCTCGGTTTTACAACCGGCATAGTCGGCGTCGGAGTAACCAATTAGGTCAAAAAATGAAGTGTTTCTAGGAAACCATAACCCTAAATCGTGAGTGCCCTTAAGATATCTAAGGATTCTCTTGAAGGCAATCAAATGAGATTCCTTAGGACAAGCTTGAAATCTAGCACATAAATAAACACTAAACATTATATCGGGTTTACTTGCGGTAAGGTAAAGGAGTGATCCGATCATACCTCGATAGCGCTTAATATCAACATCCTTACCCTTTTCATCTTTATCAATTTTTAAAGAAGAGCTCATTGGAGTGTCAAAAGCATTTGATGCTTCCATGTCAAATCTCTTGAGTAGCTCTTTGGTGTATTTGGCTTGGTTGATAAAGATTACATCCTTGCTTTGTTTGATTTGCAATCCAAGGAAGAAGGTGAGTTCTCCCATCATGCTCATTTCAAACTCCTTACTCATACAAGAAGCAAACTCTTCGCACAAGGATCCATTAGTAGCACCAAATATAATATCATCAACATAGATTTGTACCAACAATAAGTCATTGCCCTTAGATTTTATAAAAAGAGTGGTGTCAAGTTTTCCTCTTGAAAAACCATTTTCTAAAAGAAAATTACTTAGCCTTTCATACCAAGCTCTAGGAGCTTGTTTTAAACCATAAAGAGCTTTACTAAGACGGAAAACATGGTTTGGAAATTTTTCATGTTCAAAGCCGGGAGGTTGAGCCACATAAACCTCCTCCGAAATAAAACCATTTAGAAAGGCACTCTTGACATCCATTTGAAAGAGTTTAAAATCTCTATAGCAAGCAAAAGCTAATAGCATTCTAATAGATTCAAGTCTAGCTACCGGTGCATAAGTTTCATCAAAATCAATTCCTTCCTCTTGGTTATAACCTTGGGCCACTAATCTAGCCTTGTTTCTAACCACGACTCCGGATTCATTAAGTTTGTTTCTGAAAATCCATTTTGTGCCTATAATCCTAAAGTTTTGAGGTTTAGGCACAAGGGTCCAAACTTGATTTCTTTCAAATTGAACTAGCTCTTCTTGCATAGCAAGCATCCAAGATTCATGATGTAGAGCTTCAGAAAATTTCTTTGGTTCAATTTGGGAAAGAAACGCTATATTAACATGTTGTTGAAGAGAGCATCGAGTTCTTACCCCACTCGAAGGATTACCTAAGATTTGATCGCTTGGATGATCCTTTTTGTAAGTCCAATCTTTTGGTAATTCTTGAGAGTTGTCCAAGTTTGAAGCATCATTGATTGCTTCCTCGTTTCCCCCTTGAGAACTTGATTGTTGCTCCCCTAGATCAATTTCTTTGGGGTTGCCTTCGAGTGTTTCACTTATGTCCAAAGTTCTCAAGTCATTATCCATGTCATCTACATTAACAATGTTAGTCCTACGAAGAAAAGGATTAGTCTCATCAAAAGTAACATTAATAGATTCTTCAACAACCAAAGTACTTTTATTATAAACTATATAAGCCATACTATTATTAGAGTAACCAAGAAAAATACCCTCAAAGGTTTTGGAATCAAATTTGCAAAGGTGATCCTTGGTGTTTAAAACAAAGCATTTGCAACCAAAGACTCTAAAAAAGCTTACCTTAGGTTTCTTATCATTAAAAAGCTCATAAGGGGTTTTTAACAAAATTTTACGCAAGATAACTCTATTAAGAACAAAACAAGCACAATTGACCGCCTCCGCCCAAAAGTATTTAGGTAAACCATATTCGTTAAGCATTGTTCTTGCCGCTTCTTGCAAAGACCTATTCTTTCTTTCGGCAACACCATTTTGTTGAGGAGTTCTAGGAGCCGAAATATTATGTGATATCCCAAAGTCATCACACAAGGCTCCTATTTTTGAATTTTCAAATTCTCTACCATGATCACTTCGAATGTTTGTAATCAAATAACCTTTTTGATTTTGAACACGTTTTGCAAATGAAGTGAACACATTTAGAGATTCATCTTTGGTAGCCAAAAAGAAAGTCCAAGTATAGCGAGAAAAGTCATCAACAATAACAAAACAATATGATTTACCCCTAAGACTAGTAGTTGGAATTGGTCCAAACAAATCCATATGAAGTAATTGCAAGGGTCTAGAAATAGATACCATTTTCTTCGGTTTGTGAGAGACCTTCTTTTGCTTACCCATTTGACGAGCATCACATACTTTATCTTTCTCAAACTTGATCTTCGGGAGATCCCTCACAAGTTCTTTGCTTGAAATATCTTTCAAGTGCTCCATGTGCATGTGACCAAGTCTTCGATGCCAAAGCCAAGATGTTTCACTAATAGCACTAAGACACTTGACATTCTTGGTTAGCTAAATCATTTAATTGAATGGAGTAAACATTATTATCTCTACTATCAACCAAAATAGTTTCATTGTTCTTTAAGGATAGTATAGTGCATTGAGAAGCCTCAAAGATCACTTTAAAACCTTTATCACTAAATTGACTAATACTAAGCAAGTTATGCTTCAATCCTTCAACATATAACACATTCTCAATTGAATGTGGTTCCTTACCAATAGTTCCCTTACCTTTGATTCTTCCTTGAGAATTGTCACCAAATGTCACATTTCCTCCTTCTTTAAGATCAATCGAGGTGAAAAGAGATATGTTGCCGGTCATATGTCTTGAGCATCCACTATCAAGAATCCACTTCTTGCTACTAGATTTTGCTTTGAGACATACCTATAAACACAAATCAAGTAGTGACTTTTGGTACCCAAATTTTCTTGGGTCCTTGGATGTTAGTCTTGCATTTGTATTCTTGACCTTTCACAATCCACATTTTCTTTCTACCTCTAACAAAAACAATTCTACAAGGACAATGATTAGTCGTATGCCCTTTCTTGTTGCACCAACCGCAATGTGTAAAAGGTGTGCAATAGTTCTTTGGTCGTTTTGTATGAATATTCAACATAGCTTGTTGTTGCAAAACTTTAGGAGGCATGGCCATGGGATCTAATCCAAGACCACCTTTGTTTAGGCCAATTCTTTGCGTCCAAGCATGACATCCAAATTGTTTTGACCATCAACAAATGTTTCAAGACATTTTCTTAAATCACAAATCTCAACTTGTAAATCTTCATTTTGTTTTTCTAAAGCCAAAGTTTTTGAAGAGATTTGTTGTGAGCTAGGAGTGTTAACAAGTAATTCAACCAAATTGTTATTCACATGCTCTACATATAAATGGCTAGACATGCATTCATTCTTGGCATGCAACTTATCATTTTCCATTATCAACTTCTCAATTTGCTTATTAGCTTCAAGAAATTTCTTAGACAAATTAATATTTTTCTTGGATTCCTCATATAAGCTATCATAAGCATCTTCAAAACTTTCATTATCGCTATCACTACCGGAAGAAGAGCTTACCTCATCATTAGCCGTGAAGCACACATTTGCTTGATCATTCTCTTCATCACTTGAATCAAAGTCACTCCATGTTGAGGTATGTTCGGCATTCATTGCTCTTTCTTTCTCCTTGTTCTCTTTCTTAGAGAATTGTCTTCTTTTAGCTTTTTCCCATACATCTCTTCTTTCCTTCTTCTCCTTTTTGTAGATAGGACAATCCATCTTCATGTGTCCCGGCTTGTGGCATTTGTAGCAAAGTAGCAAAGTAGCAAAGCCTCTCTTCGTTGCTAGCATTTTGTTGCCTTCTCCCATCATTTCTTCTAAATCTTAAGAACTTCTTGAAATTCTTTGCAACCAATGCCATATCCTCTTCATCAAATTCTTCATCATCACTTGACTCAAGGTCTGAAGATGAAGCTTTAAGAGCAATTGATGTAGGCTTCTTCTTGACGTCCTCTTGATCAAATGTCTTGAGTTGCATTTCGTACGTCATGAGTGAGCACATCAATTCATCAAGAGGAAAGATGTTGAGATTCTTTGATTCTTGGATGGCGGTGATCTTTGGATCCCAAGCTCTTGGTAAGGACCTAATCACTTTTCTCACTAGATCACCATTAGTGAATTATTTACCCAATTGCTTCAAAGGGTTCACAATGTTAGTAAAACGAGTATTCATATCCGTAATAGATTCATTTGGAAGCATATGGAATAACTCATAATCTCTAAATAATAAATTCATCTTGGAATCTCTAAGAAGAGAAGTCCCTTCATGAGTGACTTGAAGAGTATCCCAAATACTCTTAGCGGAATTACACATAATGACTCTATTGAGTTCATTAGTGTCTAAAGCACACACAAGACAATTTTTCGCTCTAGCATTCATACAAATCATCTTTTTGTCATGATCACTATACTCCGATTTGGATTTAGGTTTTTCAACCTTGTCAACCACTTTTACCGGAACGAATGAGCCATTCTCAACAATATCCCAAATCTCATAGTCTTGAGATTCTAAGTAGATTTTCATCTTAATTTTCCACACACTATAGTTGGTCCCATTAAACAATGGAGGCCTAGTGGTAGAACTACCCTCCATACCCCCAACATAAGCCATGATCGATTAACTCTCTTGGCGTTACCCAATATACTAAAAGCCGAGGCTCTGATACCACTTGAAACCAATAAAATAATCCTAGGGGGGTGAATAGGGTTTTAAGACTACTTTAAAATTTAACAACCAACAAACCTCAATCTCAAAAACTCAAGTAAACAAACAACCAATCTCAACACAATATGTACAACAATAATGTAAAGAGAGAAGGGTTTAGAGATACTTGACAAGGAGAATTAAATGGTTCGGCTTGATATACCCACAAGCCTACGTCCACCCCTTCAAGGAAGTCCCTTGAAAGGCTCTAGAATCCATTAGTATGATCTTCCTTAGGGGTCAAGATCGAACCTCTTACAATCCCTTGATGCTATGCCCACATCAAGAACAAGCTTTGACAAACCCAAAGCTCCAAAGCTTGACAACCCCAAGCTTTGATACAAGAACCTTTCAATGAAGAAATGAGTACAAGATTTCACTCTTAAGAAGTAGATGAGTACAAGTTGAAGTACTAGAACAAGAGAGATGAGTGTATGATGACTTATGAAAGTGTATCTCTCTCTAATGTAAACTCACAATAAATGTTCTCTTGAAAAGGATGAGAAATCAATGAAAACAAGAGAGATTTGAACAATTGCTTTGATCTTTGGGAATATGAAAGATATGAGAGCTTTAAATGCAATTGATGAATGAAACAATGCCCAAGATGAGTATTTATAGAGCTGGGAATAAATATGACTGTTTGGGGTAAGGTAGGGCATTAAATGCGCCAAACGGTAAATGCAGTCGACTGCAATGCCCATTGCAGTCGACTGTAACCCAAAAAGTAGCCGTTGGAAATTCAAATTTCCAACTTACAGTCGACTGCAATGCAATGCGGTCGACTGTAATAGGCTACTGGAAGTATTGCAGTCGACTGCATTCCAATGCAGTCGACTGTAATACCCTACTGCCCAAAATGCAGTCGACCGCATCCCAATGCAGTCGACTGCATCCCTGAAAATGCAGTTTCCTATTTTTAAAGCATGAAAAACTTTTTATGCATGCAAGGGAAACCTATGGGCAAGTTCTAGGTATACAGTCATCGTAACGATCATCTCTCTATGTCTAGTTTACAAAGACGGAAATAAAAGCATGAAAACTTTAATCGTCGAATTTCCTCTTTGATGCGTTCCGTTGAGAGTCTTTGACCGTGTTGCTCGTCTAATAATCCGTTTGCATGAGTATGAGATTGTTCCTATTGCTTCATCAACTCAATGCATGTTAGACAGCATAATCATCAATGTTAGTTATCATCAAAATCAAATATAATCCTAGGTTAAATAACCGTAGGGTTAACAGTTTGTACTTAATATAATGCTTTGAGACAACATTGCTTCAAAGTTTAAAGCTAAAAATTTGGCAAACCTTCAACCACATTCAGGCTATTAAAGAAGTTAATCCATTGTTCAACTTCAAATTTTTTTGTTTGCTAAAACTTCGTATTGTCTTATTTGAGAGAGCTTCATGATGGATCTTGCTTCCCAGAAACATACGCACTTATCTCTCATAATGAAAAATATTTTCTCCTCTTGGTATAGAGCAAATCTTATCTCTTGCTTCCTTTGAACGTCCACCAACTAAATCAGGAAAGCTTAACATGCTTTCTCTAACTTGGAGCTTTTTTTCTTCTTTTTTGGTGTTTGGATTTGACATTACATGAATGCAACCCTAGATGGTAGTAAGCATCTTTTGTTTCTAGGTAGCATGTAAGTCGTATCAGGTTTAGAAATCAGCCACTACTTAGAGGAAAAGGCAGGCATGGTTGAACCTCTATTGTCCGACCTTTAGGAACTTCAAGATTTTATAGTAGGTCGTTATAACATACGTATTGGTGAGTCGATCTTAATTAGTCTAGAGTCTATCAGTTTGTTTAGAGTCTATCAGTTTGTTGTACAATTTTGTAGGTTGCTTGATTCAAATAAAGAATAATATGTTTCTATTCTTCTATTTATATAGTGAATGATAGGTTGGGGAGCTGTTTGTGATTGTCTGTGTTATCAGTTAAAGTATCTTTAGTTGATGCAAAACAAGTACGATGTTAGCTTTTGTAGCGTTTGACAGAGTTTGCAGTTTTTAGTTTTTTTTTTCTTGAAAACTGCAAGGACTTTTGTTTTGTTTTGTTTTTTTATCGGTTTAAAATTTTGTTGAACGTTTGATAGAGTTTCAATTCTAATTTTTTTTTAGAGAAAATCAAAACCTGAAAATTGCATTTGATAGGACAATAAGTTTTTTTTTTTTATATAATTGGTCACAATTAAACAAATATTGCCAAAATATCACATATCAAAAAGTCAACAATAACATTATAGTGGTAGCTTCCCCGGAGAAAGGAGATGGGGGCGCAGCCTAAGAAACCTCATCCACTGTTCCTTCTTCTTTGCTGCTACAAGAACCCAAGCATCGATCCCTTAAAAAACTCGTTAAGACAAGGAAGTTGGCCTAGGTCGGTCCAGTGTGGAGGTGGTGGGAGAAGGATGCGATGGGAAATGGAGGCGATGGAGAGCAGTAGAGATGGAGGCGATGGAACGGTGAAGGCAGAGATGAAGGGTGTGGGCGATGGAGGTGGCAGAGAGATGGACGCTGTGTGGAGATAGAGGCGGCAGAGCGACGGAGGCGGCGGAAGCTGGAGGCGACGGAACGGTTGAGGAAGAGATGAAGGCGGCGGAGCCAGTGGGAGATGAAATGGCGGAGGGATGGAGGCGGTGGGAGATGCAAGCGGCGGAGCGATGGAAGCAGTGGGAGCTAGAGGCTATGGAGCTGTGCCTTGGAGTTGAGCAGTGGAGTCGAGCTGTGCGGCGGAGAAGAAGAAGTCAGGAGGAAAGACAACCCTAATTTCAGAAGCTTTTATAGTTGGCCCAAAAAATTCTAACTTTTTGCTGCCAATGAGGCTTGATGCCTGGATCTCATTACAAGAGGAGGAGAGAAGCGTGTTTCTCCGGTTTGCAAAACTGAAGAAAACACCAAAATTTGGATTTCAAAAATAGGCTTGGTTTTTGCAAACTCTTGTCAAAGTTTCAAAAACTATAAAACTACCCCAAAAGTTAGGGTTCTCGAAAATTTGCAAACTGAGGTAGAAAAGCTGAAAACCAAATAACTTTCAAACATACCCTTTATCTTTTGTTTCTAGTGACTAGTGATAGTAGTGTCCTCAGTAAAGTCAATACACTGAACTTAAATTTTATTTTAATTTTTTTCAATTTCATCTTACACCAATGGGCAGGGATAGGAATGCACAGATCTCCTTGCCAGATGTTTGGCAGGATGGAGAAAGATGAACCTCCTCCCCTATAAAAGTGGAGTACTTACTTATAATTGTCAGAACTTCTTAATTTTTTTTTTCACTTAATAAAGTGGCTTATGTAAATTTGTAATCGTTAGAAAACTACGTCCTCTTTGGAGCTCTCGTATTTAGAGAATTGGTGATATACGCTCTATCAACACATGAAAGAGGCGTTCATAGTGCTTTTTATTATTGATGTTCCTCGTAATTGTGTATTTAGTTTTTTTTACTCTTATTAGGCTTTCGAGTCTCATTAATACTACGCAACTAAAATATGTTGTTTCCCAGAATTGCGTACATGGCACGGGTGAAATGATATTTGTCATTCTAAAGATGTTTATTGAAATGGACAAAATATTATGTAAAAAAATCTAATAACTTGTCAACACTGACAACGTAGCTAAGTTGTCCGGTCATTCATATTATCGACGTGGGCCACTCAGATTCTCTCTTTTTCTATGTGAATTTTGCCGTTAGTTGAACTCTAGTGCGGACGTCCGTCCCATTATAGGGCGAAAGACGGTCAATTTTTAGTCAAAAGTGATCTGATCAGTCCACATGCGATGGGTGAACGACAAGATATTAGCTCATGTAAATTGCTAATCAATTGGCTAATTTTGAGAGGACTTACATTCATGGACTCAAGAAGGTGCATGTACTAAAAGCTACACTTAGCGTGTAATTATAGGTTGTCCGAAGCAAAAAAAAAATACTAGTAAGGAAAGCTCCAAATGATTCAAAAGAAAGAGCAAAAAGCTAAAATTCAGTAGTAATGAATTAGATTGAACAACAAAGAAAGAAATATGCCACACCTTTTTTTATAATTTCAATGAGAATACGTCTTTATCTATATCTATACTACTTATAAATAGAATTGCCCCTTTGGTGTAACACCTTCTTTGGTATTATATAACTAATTGTCATTCATTGGATTGGATGGGTGTTTTCTAAAGGGTCATTTCCCCTCACAGTTATTATCTACTGTTGGGATAGATGCAGATAATTACATGTTCCCAATTGCATATGCAGTGATGGATGTAGAGAATAAGATTTCATGGACATGGTTTATGGGACTGCTTGAGAGGGACATTGGCATTGTGAATCAAAATCAGCATGAGTGGACATTCATTTCTAACAGGCAAAAGGTAAATTACAAAAACCTTAAATTTTAATTATGATTTTCATCAACTATTACTGTGATCCAATTTTAATTTGAAAAAAAAAATTAAAATGAAGGGTTTGGTTCCAGCAATGCAAGATGTATTTCCAAATGAGCACAGGTTTTGCTTGTTGCACATGTACAAGAATTATAGCAAGTTGTTCAAGGGACAGAAGTTGAAAGATTATATGCAAAAATGCAAGCAAAGCATATGCAATGAGGTACTTTAATAGAATAATGGAGAACTTGAAAAAAAATGACTCAGCAGCTTATCAATGACTAATGAATGTAATCCCCAAACACTGGAGCAGGGCTCATTTTTCTACTTCCCCTAAGTGTGATAAGCTATTGAATAATTACTGTGAGCAATTCAATAGCTTCATTTTTTAAACTAGGGATAAACCTATTTTGACTATCCTTGAAGGGGTTAGGGTTTTTCTAATGAAAAGAATGTACAAGAAAAGAGATGAGGTGAAGAAGCACAATGGGAGGAATACACCTCATATTCAAGAAATAGTTGAGAAGAACAAGGTTAGGTCAAATGAGTGTATTATCACCTGGAATAGGGGATATGAATACCAGCTTAAATGTCCATTTAGTGCTCAATATGTTGTGAATTTGAGAGATAGGACTTGCACATGTAGAAGATGGGACCTCAATGGCATCCCTTGCCATCATGTTGTTTCTGCCATATACTCTGATGAGGCAAATGGCAGAAACAAAGGGATGAGACCAAAGGAATTGGTGCATGGTTGTTACAAAAGAGAGACTCAGATTAAGATATATGAGAACATCATCCACCCAATCAATGGTCCTGACCTTTGGGAATCTAGTGGTAAGCCTGAACTTCTTCCCCCAATTCATCATACTCAACCAGGTAGGCCAAGGAAGGTTAGGAGAAGGGATGAATATGACCCTAAAGGTGCTACTAAAAAAGAGAGTGGGAATGACTTGTGGTAAATGTGGGAAGTATGGCCACAACCAAAGAACATGCAAGAGACAGGGAAGTGTGCCCCAAAAAGCAACTGCTCTGGCTGAAACAAATATGGGTGATGCAACTGCCATGCGTGTTGATGCAAGATAAAGACAAGCAGGAAGGCCAGAGAAGTTACTTGTGAGTATATTTTGGTTGGTCAGGGATTATTATCATGTATTTTCTTTACAATATGTTAACTTCACATGTCTTTTGGCATCTGTAAATAGGCCAGGAGAAATGAAACAACAACTTCTATGGCTAAAACAACCGTGGGTGATGCAACTGTCTTTCAAACAGATGTTGATACAGGGCAAAGGCATGAAGGAAGAACTTATCATTTATCTGTGAGTTTGCTTTTCTTAGGTCAATGACTATTACCCTGTCCAATTTGTTTACAGTATGGTAACTTCCCATGTATTTTGGCATCTTTAAACAGGTTAAGACAAATCAAAGCCCAAGTACTATGAATGTGGAATGCAGTGAAAGAACAGAGAAGAGAGCTTTCAGGAGGAAGAGCTTGATTACACAGAATATGAAAAATGCAAGAGCAACAAGAGCACAATAGATGCTTGCAATAAATGATCAAGTAACTGCAAATGATGTGGCTGCTCAAGAACAACACATTAAAGAGATGGTTGTAAAGATGAGTGTCCATTAGGCTGCCGCATTGAGGAAAGGCATACTTGAGAGAAAAAAACAAATGCAAGATTGGATGTAACTGCAAGGTGCCAAGATGCTACTCCATCCAAGTCTACCAGTGCCAGTGCCAGTGCCAGTGCCAGTGCCAGTGTTCCTGCTGCTATAACTCCTACAACCCCTACAACTCTTACTACTCCTGCTAGGATAGTGACAAGAAGCCAGGCTGCAACTCCATCCAAATGTGCAAGTTTTAGTGCCAGTGTTCTTGATAGCACTTATCCTACTAGGGTAATGACAAAAAACAAGGCTACTACTCCAGCTAAGTCTGCCAGTTCCAGAGCCAGTATTCTTGATAGCACTCATCCTGCTAGGGAAGTGACAAGAAGCAAGGCTGCTACTCCGTCCAAGCCTCTCACTGCCAGTGTTCTTGCTACTACTCACTCTCCTACAGCTACTAGGGTGGTGACAAGAAGTCAAGTTGCCACTCCCACTAGGGTTCTTACAAGAAGTCAAGTTGCTACCTCTACCAAGAAGAGGAATCGTAGGAATTGACGTGTCCTTGGATATGTGTTTAGGAATTGAGGCCTTGCTACATGTTTATGTACCTAGTTATGTTGGTAGCTGGATGTGTGATTAGAACTTTGTCTTTTGTGTTGTGTCTTTTAATGTAATGAATTGGTAGCTTGTCATTGGTAATCTTGAGCTTGATTGGAACTTTAACTTCCTGTTGTGTGTTTTGATGTAATGAATTGGTAGCTTGTTAATGGTAATACATGTGGTGCCTTTTATGTTGTTTGATAGTGTCATTGCTCATAGCGTTATGTCTTTTGTGTATGTACTACATTTAACCATGCATTCCACTTCCCATTGCATAAAAGTAACTCATTTCAGGCACATTGCATCAAAACAAGCTGGAGTCCATTACATTAACTTTAGGCCATATGCTTGCATCAAAACAAATCGGAGTCCATAATTTACAATGCCATTTGGGTATACAATAACTAGACTCCAGGAACACACCTAAGCACTACTTTAGACACCAAAACACCAGTGCCATCAGATATGACAAGAACAGAGCCATTCAAAGCTTTTTTTCCCTTTGATTGCGCCTTGTAATTTGAGCATCCATGTGTTTAATCTTTCGCAAGAGCTCAGGAATCAGTTGACATGATCTACGGCACATAGGGGGATCATACCACTTAAAATATACACATGAGCCGTTCTACAAACAATTGGTGTGCATTACAGTTAACGCAGCTTTAAAGCTACAAAATGAAAAAAAAATCAACTCATTAAGAAAAAAGAAAGAATATCAAAATAGAAGTTTACCCCATTGATCTCGCAAACATAAAACCTCCTTCCTGGATTGAGGTATGTCCATGAAGTGCGCAACTTTGCACTCACTCCACAAAAGCATCAAGCTTCCATATATCGATGATATGGCCACAAGCTGGCTTATCTTCCAGGGGTTGGGTTGTTGGTCAACAAGTGTGTAAGTATTTCTTGGTGAACTTGAGCGCAAAGAGAGAACCAACTGGTTTATTTTTGGAGGGAAACCAAGGAGGGGAAGGGACGAAAATACCCCCACCAAAAGTCACATCAACGGCTGAAAACATATGGCCGTGTGAAAAAGGACTTCAGTGAGTAAATTTAAAAAGTATAGGGACTGATCTTACCAATTTTAAACTACAGGGACTACATGTGAGAACGACCAAACGTTTAGGGATCATATGTGCTGCTACCTCATCTTAAAATGTTGATACTTGACATCATAAGAATATTTTTAAGGTTAAATACATGTTAGTACCCTGAAAGTACCCCGAAGTCTCACTTGAGGGTCGCAAAGTTTATTTTTTACACATAAGGGTCTGTAATTTTAAATTTGCAATAAGTAAGGATATCTGTCCAAATTCCTAACGATCTAGCCCTTTTCGTCAAGAGCAATTTCATCAAGCCATATTTGGTTTTTTATTGTAAAACACCTTGATTTTTGGAACCTAATCCATCTCAACACATCAGCAAACGAAGAAAGGAACAGACTTTTAGCGACCAGAAAACCCACAGATCCGACACCAGCAGTAGAATCTTCAGCAATGTAGCTGCAATTGTCAACATATATAGCACCAAAGCCACCATGAAGGCCCTCTCAGGCTAGCTCTGAATTCCTCTACCTTCTCTCGTCAACTCCCACAGTGGCATCGGTGGTAATAACCAACCACACAATGGTGGTTACGGCAGTGAAAATGATGCACGTTCAAGCAAAATGGAATCGCCGGAGCTCCACCCGCTGCCGTCCCTCAATGATCAGAGTTTTCGACAGAATTATTCGAATGCCGATGTGGGTCACACTTGCAATGACGACGATGAGGAATTTTACTCTCCTAGAGGGTCTTCAAACGGCCCTGAGAGCTTGATTGGCACCGGATCTGCGTCAAGGTGGATGTTCGCCGCCATGGCGATAGAGAATCTGTCCAGTTCGTCATCGTATTCATTTTCCAGTTCGAATTCTCCGGTCTGGTCTGTTTCATTGGGTATATATCCGCTGGTTAGCTCGAGTCCGGTAAGGTCAAGGCCAAAATCGCCAGAATTAACTGCAGTTTAGACAGCTCCCCTGTCGTCGTCGCCGCCGCCACAGCTATCGACACCATCTTTTATGGCCTCATCGCCACTCACTTTGTCAACGGAGAGAGATTTGGTAAAAAGTCAGGGGACATCACCGAGACTATCAGATGTTTTCGATCAAAGTTCAGGTTCTCCAGCTAGAATTTCCGTCTCACCACCTCCGCCGCCCGTTTTCACTCCTCCACCTCCACTGCCACCATTATTTATGGCCTCATCGCTACCTACTTCTTCATCTCTGCCTCCCGTGATTGCAATCACAGTATTCACAAGGATTGCGCAGTAAAATTTAGGGATTTTGCGCCGTTTTCGTATTGTGGTTCGAATTTAGGGTTTTCGATATGTATTTGATTGTTGGGTGCCAAAATTATTGAAGAATTCAGTTCAACCATGTAGGAGGAATAACAAGGGCAAGATATGAGGGTTGAAAAAGAAGAAGACAAGTGCAAATGAGGTGTTGAGATGGATTAGGTTCCAAAAATCAAGGTGTTTACAATAACAAACCAAATATGAATTGACGAAATTGCCCATGACGGAAAGGGTTAGATCGTTAGGAATTTGGACGGATGTCCTTACTTATTGCAAATTTAAAATTACAGACCCTTATGTGTAAAAAATAAACTTTGGGACCCTTAAGTGAGACTTCAGAGTAGAGTTGTCAAACGGGCCGGGCGGCCCGCGGGCTGGCCCGACCCGGCCCCGTCGATGAACAGTAGCGGCCCGCGAAAAGAGGGCCTGGGCCTGGACCAGGCCTTCAAAATCTAAAAAAATGGCCCGGCCCGGCACGGCCCGGTTTGGCCCGGTCTGCGGCCCGGTTATTTGGCCCGGGTTTGGCCCGGTTTTGGCCCCACTTTTTTTGAATCTTTTGCTTTTCCCCCCCTTTCTTCCACCCCTTTTCCAAACTTCCACTTTTACCCCCCCAACAGCTATATAACGGCTAGTTTGGGGGGTATTTTAGTCTAACCTATATTTTTCAACTCCTTTACACTCTTACCCTCCCCAACAACTATAAACGGCTAGTTTGTAGGGGTATTTTGGTCTTTTGTGAAGTTTCTAAAATCTATAAATTCACACCATTTCTCTCTAATTTTTCACACCAATCTTCTTACTCTCACAACAAGCTTTGCTACTATTTTTCTCTCCAATTACTACTCTTGCTAATTACTACTAGTATTTACTAATTAGTACTCTTGTTTATTAATTATTAGTCTTGCTAAATTCTTTTTAATTACTAACTCTCTAATATTTGTTACTCGTTCATTCTTTTAATTGTTATTTCTTATTACTACTCTTATATTTAGTTACTCTTATTATTTCTTATTATTACTAACTTTGTATTTAGTTACTCTTACAAAGTTTAGTGTGAAATATGTCTGGAATAATTAAGAGAATTAGGCGTGCATCGTCATCACGAAAAACATCATCATCATCGCAAGCACCACCACCAGCACAAGCGCCAGCGCCACGGCCATCAGAAACACCAATCCAAGCACCAACACAACCATTCGTTCGTGGACGAATGAGTACAGGCTCTATGATAGATACCCAAGCCAATTGGGAGTTCAATCAAAACATTCCAGATTTTGAATACACGCCTGATGAAGACCCCCCCGCATTATAGTCAAGGACGCAGCTCGGTTGGCGAAGCTACTACTCAGTGGCATAATCTCAACCCTATGCCTGGTCATGATGAAGAAGGGCCGAGCAATGCCTCCGATAACGTGCCAGAAGTCCAAAAGGGGAAAAAGAAGAAAGCCGAGTGTTGGAATCATTTCGACGTAGTTACGGTGGACGACACCTGAAAAGCTCGATGTAAGTACTGTCTTAAATTATTTTCGACTGGCAGTGGTAATGGACATCTTAACAGGCATTACCCTCAGTGTGCACCTCGACAAGGCCACGTCGAACCTACCCAGACGCAGTTATCTTTTGATGGTAAGTTATTTGTTTATAATCAGCGAGAGCAAAGAGACGGTCTCGCTGAATTTGTTATTCATGATGAACAAGCCTTTTCTTTTGCCGATAATCCTAAGTACTCTAGATATATGAACACATACGTCCAACCTTTGTACAAAAAGGTTACTAGAAACACAACTAGATCCGATGCACTCCGACAGTACAAGGCTGCTAAAGCACGCCTTATCGATTATTTCGATAAATTTGACAGTAAAGTTAGTCTTACTTCTGATATTTGGCAATCTCCTTATACTTTTGTTAGTTATTCTTGTGTGACCGCTCATTGGATTGATGCAGATTGGGTTATGCACAAGAGAATCATCGCTTTCGAGCACTTCCCTTATCCGCACGATGGAATGAACATTGCTACTCTTATATTAAAAGCATGCACCACATTTAAAATTAAGGATAAGATTATGAGTGTTAGTTTTGATAATGCTTCTAATAATAAAGCTGCTGTTGCAGCTTTAAAGGAGACGCTTCAACCTGTACTTCATGGTGAATTATTTCATGTTCGTTGTGTTTGTCACATTATTAATTTAATTGTTCAAGATGGTTTAGCTGCTGCAGGAGATATTCTGCTCAAAATGAGGGGTATGACAGCGTATGTTAATGGCTCGAGTTTGAGAACACAACAATTTAAAACGTTGTGTGTTCAATATAATATGCCTCGCAGGAGAGCAGTTACAGATGTGGTCCACAGGTGGAACTCTACATACCACATGCTTTTACACATTCTGGCATACCGAGAAGTCTACACGCATTTTCTACTAACCCAGTTCCCAGCCGGCTTGCCAACTCAAGAGGAATGGCAGATGGCCACATACCTAGCTGAATTTTTGGAGGTATTCTACACGTCTACCAATTTATTGTCTGGTACGTACTATCCCACCTCTCCTCTCGCTGTAATAAAAATTCTGAAGATGGCTACAATGTTAACAAAATGGAGATATATAGGACCCTTTAGGGAAATAGTACAAGTGATGGATCAAAAATTTAATAAATATTGGAGTAAACTGCCTGCTATTTTTACTGTGGCTACTCGTTTAGATCCTAGGTTAAAGTTGCATGGCGTGAACGCCTCGATACAAGAGATATCGAAATTAATGCACTACACAGCAGAGGACACAACCTTGCTCACAGTAAAAGTGAGCAAGAGGTTTGAGGACTTGTTCAACCTCTATCGTAATTCTGCTGACGTGCGCGGGCGAGCTACATCATCATCCACTGCTGAGAGGTATTATGCGCCATACCTTCAAGGCTTTGAACATCTAGTAGCAAGACAACTACCAGGTGAATGTACTTCTAATTCGGGAGGTTCGTATAATTTTTCCTCTTTTAATGAGATTGGTGTATATGCAAATACTGATCATTATTCTGATTTATCAAGGCAAGAACATGTTAATTTTAATTTGTTAAATTTTTGGAAACAAAATCAAAACATGTATAAAACTTTATCCCAAATTGCACGGGATGTATTGCCAGTGCAAGCCTCCACGGTTGCTTCAGAGTCAGCATTTTCAGCAAGCGGGAGGGTTTTGGATGACAGGAGGAGTCGTCTTAACCCCGAGTCGCTCGAGCTATGTGTATGTTGGAAGGATTATCTTGATGCGAAATACCGCGAGCAAGATAAACCGATTGATGATAGGAAGAGCAGTGACTCGGATATTGAAATACTTCCGGATGATTAGGTAATTTGTTTTTATTTTCCTCTTTTGATCCTTTTGGTTGACGTTGCAGATTTCTTGATCTTTGATTGCTGATATTTTGGATAGAAATGCATTATTATTTTGATTGTTAGAGTTTTAAGAATAAATTTTTTCACAAAATATACTTTTTTTCCATATATATAAAATAATTTTTTACAAGCAAGATATATATTTTTTCGTATATATAAAAAAATAGGTAACTTCGCCTGTTTGTTTACAAGCAGCCGGTCCCAAGCCCGGATAAAAGGAGGAGGGCCTATGAACACATTTATTATTTTTCTATATAAATTGTTATGTGTTAAGATTTTATTAATAAAGTTCACCAAGAAGAGAATGAAAATGTTTAACATATAATAAAATATATAATNGCTAACAAATATTATTATTATATACATACAGACATATGTATATTACTTATAATGAAATAGAAGGATAAAGATTAGGTTCGTTAAATTGTGAATATTGCCTAGAGATGAAATTTAAAATTGAATAACAAGAAGAAAAAAAAATTTGGGCCCGGGCCCGGCCCTAGATATTGGGCCTAGGGCCAGGGCCTGGACTGGGCCTAGGTTTCCCTTCGGCAGGCCCGGCCCGGCCCGGTTGGCAGCCCCACTGGCCCGGCCCCACAGCAGGCCCGATGGGCTTGGGCTGGGCCGGCCCAAGCCCGGCCCTTTGACATCTCTACTTCAGAGTACTTTCAGGGTACTAACGTGTATATAACCCATATTTTTAAGAAATTACACAAATTAAAATTTTTAAATAGTAAATAACCACCTATGACGACATATTTGATTTTTATTGTTCGAACTTCATTTTATCGAATATGACAATAAGCATTTATACGCGATACTTGATTATTTTTTTAAAAAAGTAACCAATAATTGACTATTTAATGATCTATGTCTATATATTTATATCTATACTATATGTAAGGAGAATTTCTTTTTGCGGTAACATTTTTTTGGTATGATATAACTACCTATCTAAATGACGGCATTTGACACTATAAAAAAATTCATTAAAAATGACACAAAACAAAAATATCAAGGGTCAATTACAACAGTGTCCCTGAGGTTTCGGTGTAATTACAATCAAGGACATTAAGTTTCAAAAAGTAACAAATTATGACCACAAACGTTAAAAAAGTAATACTTGTGTCCATCCGTCAGGTATCGTCCAAAAAGTGTATTTTTTTATCATGTTAGTAATGCATAGTTTCAAAATGACAATACTACCCTTACAATGTATATACATTTTATATTACTGTACAAAAATCTAAAACTCCAATTTCCTAATTAGGGTTAAAAACATAATTTTCAAACAAATGGGTTTCTCTCTCCATGTTTCTTTAAAAACCCTAATTTTTCTTTCCATATTTGAAATCTCAGCCGTTAAGACTTCCCTCACCCACCCTGTTGACAGCCCCCTTCTCTCACCCCACACGCGGCAATTGATTAGATTTAGGACCCATTGCTACTAATTATACACAATACCTTATCACTACCATCTCCACAAACAGTACCACAACCGTGCCCACTTCACACCAACCCACCTCTGCCGCAACCATCACTGATCATCTCTACATCATCCTAAATCCATCATTTTCACTTCTCACACATTGCCAAGGCATAATAGTTCTTCGTGTAAGTGTTTTGGGCAGTGGGTGATGCAATGGTAAAATGTGGTGCTTCATTGGTGGCGATGATGTTGTGTGGTTGATGGTGGCATTATGGAACTCTCAGTCCAGTGGTGGCACTAATGGTGTGTGGTGGTTCTACGATTGATGATGCTATTTTAATTTTCTTTTTGGATTGTGCTTTAATGTGACTTTTGAATGGGCCAAAAGTTTGGGCCGCTATAATGTGTTGATGGGTGGTACATGGTGGTCGTTTTATGCGACAGGTCTGGTGGTGGTGGTGAGTTTGATGTAGGGACGGTGGTTGGGTGATGGTGAAAAGGGAGAGATAAAAGGAATGTCATGCCAAAGACTTTACCTTTCAAGTAATAGACAATATGGTCTTTTTGTTCAAAATGTTTATGTATTGTGGTATTCCGTTTGGTCAACAAGCATAAGAGCTCATTTTTAAGCTCTTGGACACACGTGTAATTATCACAACCTTAGGGACACTACTGTAATAAATTTAAATATTAAATAGTACATAACTATCTTGAAGACATGTTTGGTTTCTACATTTCTTAATAAAAAAATGGATTTAATAACTTTATCTTTGTATGCGCATCGCGTGTGCCACAAAAACTAATTATTACTCATTTCATTCCACATAAATTGATCACATTTATTATTACACATAGATTAAGGATTTAAGTCAAATATTATGTGTTTCTCATTCTACCATTTAGAGAGGAGAGAAAGAAAGTGGACAATAGAGAAAAACTAGATTAGTGGAGTGTTAAATGTAGAAAAAGAAATAGAATAAAAAAGTGCAAGAAAATGGGTCAAGAGAGAGAAAATGAGTTGGTGGAGAGTTAAATGTGGAGAGCGAAATAGATTAGAAAACTATAAAATAGGGTAAATATATAAAACACACAAAATCTTTTTCAAATTGAAAATTGAGCAATTTTTGTGGGACGACCCAAAAAGAAAATATGATCAATTTTTGTGGGACAAGTGACTATTAATGATAATAAAAATGAAACAAATATAATTATTATTATATATTATATATAAAAGCTGAATCTAAGAGAATGATGCTATGTCACCACCAACATGAACATTCTCTCCTTTGCCTCGTGGATTTTATTTATTTCTTATATAAAACCAATTTCATTAACTTTAAATTATCACTTCCCTTTTCGAATTTGATTCTCTCTCATCAATATGTTAGAGTTTAACTTATCAATTAAATGTAAAAACTTTAATTAACCTCATCATTCAAATTCCGAAAGTAATTTATAATTATAGTAATTTAGTTGAGTTTCCATTATTAGAGCTTCCTCAATTAAAATTTGATTTCACAATCAATTGCAAAAACTAACTTTTCGATATATCTCTTGCTGGAAGTACCCTGATTTGCACAAAATCGAATTTTTGAATAAAGTATACCTATTTATCGATATATCCTTCGATATTGCCAAGTAAATGCTTACTTGAAGGTCCTCCCTTTTCTTACATAAACTCTTCCATTTTGAAGAAATGATTACATCTTTTATCAGTGTCCATCCCTCTCATATCCTACTCCTTCTCTCATTTTTTTTAAAGCTTTGGTAACAAAAAATGTATTTATGAATATCACTCTTAAGCTAATCCCCAAAAATCACTCCGACAACTGTATGTTTTCATTATTTAGAAAACAATACCTTCATAAAGTCAAAAGATAAATACGATTCACATCATTTTCTTTTAGTCCTGTGTAATCTTTTCCAAGCCCTTTTGCTCTTCACAACCAGTACGTCATGATATACATGTTTAAGTTTGATGTAACATAGGTGTACACACATATTTTCCTAATTTATGTAAGTTCCTTGGTAACATTTGTCATGTTTTTTGTTTCTTTAAAATTTTAGCATATCTTCACGTTGATTTATTAACAGGTAATTCCACATTGGCAAATTCTAAGGTGTTATTTAGGTTTTCCTCTATGAGCCAGAGAAACTATAGTCTGGCAAGATTCCTTATATGCATTCGATATTTGACCTCAAGTTGTTCATACCATTCTATACATCTAATTTTGCATATTTGTCTATCTTTTGTGAAGATCGACTAAGACATCTCATCTTCTTCTTCTTTTGCTACCGTTTTACAATTAATACGATTGTCTTTACATTGGAACACAACAACAGTTTCATATCTTAAGTTTTTCTCCTTCTCAATGTTACGATTTTTTTTTCCCGTGAGGTTTAGGACTGTTTAGATTCTATAGTGATTATTTGGTCAATTAACAATATTCGTATGTGTGAGAGAACTTACTTCGTTTCTCTTTCTCAATAGTTTTTGAACACATGACCCTTTTTTATAATAAATTTTGGGTTTTTCTAGATGGAGCTCCCATTATAAATCATGCCTATGTTTGGTTCGAGATTAAAGGCTTATGGTGAAATCTTTGGTGTCTATGATCAATCGCAATGTCCAATTTACAATTAGTTATCGCTAATCAATTTTATATTGTGATTATTTCTCGAAAAGGTCAAAAGTTTGCCGGTGTATTGTTCACTCATATTACTTACAAATGTTGACCAGTAGGTTGATGTTATTACTGCATGTTCATTTGATTTTATGTACATGTAATACCGAATTGTATTAATATTATCATTAGTGATAATTTTAATTCAGTACTTTGATAGTTGTTCTACAACCTTCTGTGTGCACAAAACGGAAAAATATCATCTCTACGATCACATGATATTATCATTTTTCCCTTCATTTTGGATACAAGAACTTCGCCAATAGAAATCAACTTTTTAATAGCATATTAATTGTTCTTGATATTGTCTCACTTCATTATAATTGATACGATGTAATTTAATGAATACATTTGTACTTAACATACGTCCTTTTTTGTGTGAAACGTACGAGATTAAAACTAGTGTTAACGAAATGGCACGTAAGAGAACTGCTATCCAAACCGCTGGCGGCCCGGTTGCACTACCCGAAAAGAAAACCCGGGTCAACGAACTAGGAACCGGTCCGGAAATTCGCGAGCGGAGCGACGGGTCGCCACCTTCCTCAGGAGGACCAGAGCGAGAGTGTCGGGTTATAAACGCAAAGTTGGAAGAAGGGCAAGAAGAGTAGCAGAGAGTCAAGAGAGAGACAGAGATGGACGAAGAGGAGATAGAGAAAACGGTGATAGCGTATCTGAAGAAGAAGGGCTTCAAGCAGACCGAGCTCGCCTTCCAGCAGGAGCAGCACCACAGCACCAAAACAGCCTACTCTTCCAACTCCGCCAATTCCCATACCGACCCAGACATTGCCCACCAAATCCTCTCTTTCTCCGAGTACGCCCCTACTATACACATGTGTGCGTGACTTGTGTATATTGTGGTGTGCACTTTATGCAGATTTTTGTGCTCCAATTTGCTTCACATCCCTTGAACTTTTCTGGGTTCTTGAAATTGGGAAAATTTTGGGTTTTTAAGCTAGAGCGGGACTGAGAATTGGGGAAATTTTAGGTTTGTCAGGAACAGCAAGATTTTTTGAATTTTTTTTATGTGCCCGGTTTATAAGGTTTTGACTGGGTGTTGCTACATTAATCGAATTAGGAGCTTTGAGGGATTTTAAGTGGTACCATTTTACTTGTTGCGAAGTCCTAAAAAGAACACGGAATAGCTCATTCTGAAGCGTCTTTGAAATCTCACTTTAAACCCAATAAAGCTCCAACTTTTCACTTTTCCAACTGTTGTTTACAAGCTTGTATGTTTGATGGATCTAAGCTGTTCTATGCAAGACAATTGTGAATTGGTCATTGCCAGAAAGTTTAATAGATGTCCTTTCTGGGTTGCTGCCAGTGTGTTCACGCATCCTTTCATTTCACTGTATTAGAAGTTTTTAGATGAGGACTCCATGGCAGAGTATGAGCTAGGTCTTAATTCTTATTGCAATTAAGGAGTAATTGATCCTCATTATGTTGTTTTATTGTTGTGTGCTCCGTGACGGTGAGAATAGAAGAGGAGGTTACTTAAGGTTGTCGCCTACTTTCCCATTTAGTTTCAACAAATACATCCTTTACTGTGATTCTTATGGTTTTTTCATATTTATGTGGGTGATATCATATTGTGTACGATATAAATTATTGTTTCTTTTTCTGGTATAAGTAGACGTTTATGAGAAGGGAGGGAATTTAGATGTACTACCCAGGATGTACAGAGAAACTGAGCTTTCTAACGACATAAATAAGATAACCCAAAAGCTCAGAAAGTCCTCAGAAGTAAGAGTGGGCTAGGTGTCCCTTATAAACTCAACGGCCCAACCACTAAGGAAGGAGCACACAATCAATTGCATGAATACTCCCATCAAAAACTATTTAAATATCTACAAATATGCATCCACTTCCTGTTGCCCGCCTACCTCATTGGATTCTCCTCTCCTGCTCACTAGGTAAATCACTTCATCTAGAAACTTGAGAACGCTTGCACAGTGTCCAGTCCATAGCCTTGGCAAGTTCTCCCATACTGCAGCCGTCTCATAAGCCGCAACACAGGATTTAACGTCCAAGCTAAACAGATCCTTAGCTTGAAAGCAAGCACTCCATTTCCACACCACCAATTAGAAGCTTCTTCCATGCTTTAGCAACACCTTTTCATGAGGACCAAGTTTTTCCAGATATCATACTAAACATACCAATCTTTCCAAGATGCACTAGCGTCCTTAAAGAACCTTCATAAGCATTTGCCTGAGACAACCCCATTGAACCAACTGAACTCCCTGACCTCAAGACTACGAGGGTGTTTGGAATTGATTATGTGATGGTTAAACCTGATTTAATCTAGATTAAATCAGGTATGTGGGTGTTTGGCAAAAGACATTAAGAGATTTAATCCATCTCCAGAAGCTAAAAACTGATTTAATCCATAATCCTCAAAAGTGAGGATTATGAAATAATTACTTTTTTCATAATCAGGTTTGACCTTCTAATTTACTATCCTATCCCCATATTTTGCACAAAAAGACCTCTCATACCCCTTAATTAATTATCTTAGATATTTTTTGGAGTTTATCTCCTCTCTTATTGCTAAACTCTTCTCCTACGGCTAGATATATTTTTTTTGCTTAAGATAAATTTTAATTTGGGGATGTTATCGTACTATAAGCAATAACATGAGATTGTTTGTGTTTTTAATTTAAAATAAAAAGTAACAACTTCTGTAGGTGTGTGAAAATAATTATTTTAATAATTTATTTGGGCATTATAGTTACTTACGAATAAAAGTTATGTTAACGTTGCTTGGATATTAGAAAATTGTTTATTGAGTGTCCTCTATGGTCATTTTGTCATAGTGAAACTGATTTAAGTACTTTTTATCCAAACACTTTTTATAGATTTAATCTAGTTTACAATTAGTTTTGTCAAACAGCAAACTGATTCTAATTAAATCAGATTTTGAAAACCGATTAAGATTTAAGTTGAATCTGCTTTTTTTAATCAATCCCAAACGGGCTCTATCAACAAGAGAAGATACTATCCAAAAATCTCTAATTATCAGTCTTTTGTATCTTCAAATTGTTTAAAAGCCCGTAGAATTTTCATTTTTGGAGTTTCATATAAATAGCCTATAGAGGAAGGATTTTTAGAAGTTATATTCCTAATTTGTTACATTATTTGTACTTAATAGTGAAAGAATGAGAAGCTGCCTGTTGAGGAAGTTGAGAGATACCTCTAGTGATGAACCAATGCGCTAGAGAGAAAATCCTATTGATTGTTTCTTAGTATTTTTGGTCGACTTTAGAGTAGTTAGTGTCTTAGACATTTCCAAGATAGACGAGCGTAATACTAATTGAAACAGTGGCAACGCGAAAATGGGCGACCTTGTTCCACTTATCAACATTTCACTTTTTATATCAACATCATCTGTCCGAGATTGCATTTAATTGGGATTATGCATATTTCAGATTGGAAAGTGTTCCTGCACAATATGAAGATGGTTATAGCAAGCTAAGGTCATGGACTTATAGTTCACTGGATTTGTACAAGGTAATGAGTTATTGAGTTGCGTTTCTGAATTTGTTTCTAAATTGGAAGTTTGCTATTGTGACGAAATATACAAGAAATTGGCTGGTAGCTTTGCTCATAGAAGCTGGCAACTTTATTCTATTTACTGCATGGATGTCTGATGATGAGATGCTTTTTTATACATTCAGCTTGGTGAAATTTTGATTGTGAAGAAGAAAAAGCTGTACTAGGAATGCCCTTGCGTGAGATAAGGCTCAACTCACAAATACCTTATATTTACCTTGAGCATGTAGGAAATGCTCCCTGTTACCATCTTCTCAAATACTTTTGTATTAGATGTTTGATCCCTTCATTAATGTCGAGCATGATAACATTGTCGGGCTCATTCTCTAATAGCTTAAGCTTTTAGCGCAGATGGTAACATAACATGGTATCATAGCTAATTGTTGAGCAAGGCCTTTGGTTCGATACTAAAGAGTACAACGTTCAAAAAACTCTTGTTAAATTTTCTATTAAGCTAGCATATATTCAATTCGATGCTGAGGCATGCCTGATTAGCATCATCTTCCACGTCAAGTCAGCTGAACTCCAATGAGTCCTTGAATCGAGTCTTAAGAAGGTAAATTTGGTGTTTCCAGAAAGGGACATGAAGTATGTAATTACACCGTGAATTCAAAAACGTGAAAAAGCTTTTATCATGTGTGAAAGATCCCTCTTATCCCTATAGCCTGGCCTGGTCAATACCTAGCAATAGAGATGAGAGTGGTCCATTTGAGAGAATTCTTTCATGGCTTAATGTGACTGCAAATGCCCTTCTCTTCGGGCCTCTAGTTGAACTGGAACAATGAAAAGGCTATTCAACAGCCTAGGTTTACCTTGAATTGACAGACTGGGTTCCGGTGGAGCTTTAATTTTAAATAAGCATTTTGGGCTCTTATATGTGCTTCTGATATACAAAACATACTATGCCTGATAGGGATAATTGGGAACTGGTATGCAGTTTCGTTTATGTAATGCATATTGCAAGTTAATAGTGTTTCCTCCGATCACTTAATTACCATGAATTACCACAATAATGGCTTTCTCATTGATTGTGTTTGTTATGTTCTTCACTTTCTGGAATTCATGTTAGTCTTGGTAATTGATTGACCTGGCTTCTTTTCAACTATCAGCATGAGTTGCTTCATGTCCTCTATCCAGTATTTATCCATTGTTTCATGGATCTCGTGGCAAAAGGTCATCTTCAAGAAGGTACACTCTTTTGTTTTCTGATCCAATGTTATTCTTTATCTTATGCTTATTCATATGAAAGTGGCCCATGGAGTTAACTTTGAAACAATTATTCTTGAATCTTCAGCTCGAGCCTTCTTCAATAGCTATCGCGAAGATCATGAGATGATGCATTTACGTGACCTCCAAAAATTGGAAGGTGTTCTTTCTCCCTCTCATCTGGAGGTCAATTACTATCCTAGAACATGATACTAGATTATGTACTTTCTTACATATTTATAGTGCCATGCTCATCAAGTACATGTTAACTACAATTTAGGAGATGGAGTTTGCTCATTCTCTGAGGCAGAGCAAAGTCAATATGAAGATATGCCAGGTAACATATTGATCCCTTTTAGATATACTAGTAGCAGCGGCATTTGCAATGCATGTGTATTGAGAAAAGTGTTTCAAATCCTGAAAAAGTGGGAAGTTACCACATGGTAAATGCAGTTATTTACTACCTTTTAGTGTAAAAGTTTGATTGCGAGGATTCCATGTGTATTTTTCTTGGAGAGTAACACTAAAAGTAGTTATGGCACCAAATACCTGGGCAATCCCCATTATGTGTAGTACAGATGTATGCGTGTTATGCCTATGCGCATGTCGCCTGTTCATTCTAATCATTACTAGACACTTGTCCAGCTCAAGAAATACTATGAAAAAGAAAAAAGGAAAACCTGGGGCATTAATGGATTTGGTTTTCGACTACATCTTTTGTCTGCTAAAGCATTTTTATTGCAATGTGTTATCTAAAAGCTTCATTGCCAAAAATAGTGTTGCACATTGCAGGTTCAGCATTGACACACTGGTCCCAAACCACTCTTTCTTTGTTTTGTCGCTTGATCATTGGCCATCTATGTCCCTTGACTTTAATTTTTCTGGCTTAGTATGTTTACTTAATGTAGTTTATACGAAAACATTCTGTTCTATTACTATACACTTTCCCCTGTTCACTACATGATTTGTCTTGGGCCCTCTGTACACTTCGTACTTGGGGCCTTATAGCTAGATTGCAACTCCTAGCATTTTCTGATGGGAAGAAAAGATGGGTTATCTAAATGTGTGCTGTCTGTTACCTACCAAAAATGGAATTGATAGTACAAGTATGTATTTTGATATGCTTAGCAAAATGGCAAAGTTTACACTACTAGCTTATCAAATTCTAGTACGTTATTCACTAAAACCTGTCATATATCATAAGATTGTGTCATGATTTTATGCACGACATGTGATACACAGTATATCGTTGCAAAAAACTTATGTGTCTTTTTTTATTAATCAAATTATAAAATCATATTTCACCAAGCATAAAAGGAAAAGAGATTTTAAAGTATAAAGTTACCATCTCACCACATTGTTCACCTAGTATGTCAATCTACACTCCACCATCCTATAAAACATAAGTCGGTCATTAACAAGAAATAAGAAATCTAGGGACAGTTTTAGCTGGTGTTACTAGCGGGGCAGCCCAACTCTCCTTTGACTTGTGTGATGTGGCCTTGTGAGATTTTACGAAGGACCCCAAGTTTCTTTGTTAACAGTAGGTTACCAGGAAGGGAGTGAATATGAGGGATATTTATATCTGTTTGCTTCGAGGCAGCCAATGGGTCTGTGAAAGGTCCCGAGGGTTGCTCTATGCAGAATGGTGCTTTTGCCTCCTTTGTGATTGTTATGCCCGCTTTCTCATCGTCTTCCTTCAGTTTTGGAATAAGAGTTCAAAATGGGGTTTGGGAGTACCGAGGCTTGAAGAGGCAGATGACAGGTTTTTGAGAGGCAGCAAGCAGTAAGCGAACTGTGTGGTTCCATTTGTTGAGACATTGGTTGACCAGCAGTGAAGTAACAAGGTTAGTTGGGTTGTGCCTTTGGCTGTTTGGAAAAGATTGACCCTTAGTTGCACGAAAGAGCGCCGGGGGGTGGGGGGAGGGGGGAAGGGGTTAGGAGCGGGAACAGGGTCAGGGGAGCTTAAGCACCAGGAAGAATCTAAGGTTAGGAGCGACTTGAATAAATAAATGAGTAAAGAGTATTACCATCGGCTTAATATATCTTAGACTGAATTATGGTGTACACACGTTTTTCCTTGAAAGTACCATAGGCAACTGTAAATTTTTACTTTGTACTCGTCACATCAAGTGGCTACCAGCTACTTGCCTTTGAACATAACAAAGGTAAAAGTAGTTCTGCTGCTGCTGTTCACTTCTCTAGATATTTCTAGGCGGCACATGTCCCATCTAATGGGGTTAGACATGGGGCCGAAAATGAATTGAAGAGAGAGAGAGCACAGATTGTCAAGTTCTGTTCTCTCGAGGGTAGTCAACAATAGAGAAGGAGGCTGTAAGGACTTGAAGGAAGAAGGAAACAAGGAACTGAGTTGAAAAGGAGGATTTTGAGGTACTCTCTCACTTGTTCCATGCATCTCTGTCCAGCTGACGAGACCGACTTCCCATGTTAGCTTGGGAATGCGATCCCGTTGAGCTCCTAACTTGGGATCGCATATGCGAGTTTCCACGAGAGAAGCGTCACAACAAGTGGAGTTTTCTGCTACTAAGGATTGACCAGAGGAGTACATTTGGGAGGAGGGGTTGGACATATCTGGTGGGGTTCGGGTGAAGTCTAAAACGTTCATTTGGTTGAAAACGATGATGTGGACTCAGAGGAGCATTGTTTGCTATATTTGCTTCATATCCCTCGATATATAACTACAAAACATTTGTACAGCACATGGATGAATCTTATCAGTCCGATTTTAATGAGTGTTTTGCTTTGATATTATTTGGAACCTCTTGGTTTTTTGAAGCTATAGAAAGCTGCGGCGAGCATATGGGTATAGGGTAATGAGGATAACACTTGGAAGCTTAAGAGAATTTTGCGTTTAGGAAGAATAAGGGCGTGGAGAACACTCTTAAATTTCTTGTGGTGATATATGGTGGAAGAGAATGCTCGGTGGAGGAGGCTGATTGTGGGGAAGTTTGGGTTAAGGGAGGGGTGCTGAAAACCTCGTGTTGCTCTGGGTAGCTGTGGCTTGAGCTTGCTGGTCGTGATTGGTAGGGGCTGGAATAATTCAAGCAAAACATTCATTTGGAGGTGAGTGTTGGATCACGTGTGCGTTTATGGTTGGATAAGTGGTGTTGGTGAGGATGCGTTGAATAATTCCTTTTTGTCCTCGTTCAGGCTGAGCCGAAACAAGGAGGCTTTAGTGGCGGACTCTATCTCTTCCGATAATGGGGGTTTATCTTGGAGTCCCTCTTTCGGACGCAACCTCCAGGACTGGCTTCTAGATCCAGTGTTTCCTTTCATTGAACTTCTTTATTCTGTAAAAATTGATCAGGGGAGAGAAGATAAGCGCTGTGCGGGGGTCGTAAACGCTTTTTCTCTGTGAAATTATTCTAGTCTGTGTTCACAGCTAACTCAGATCCTTCTTTCCATGGAGTCGAGTGTGGCTTTCCTCGGCTCCCTTTCGGGTTTGTTTCCTCACTTGGGAGGCAATTAAAAGTGCTATCATGACATGAGATAATCTTAGGACGAGGAGGAAGATCTATGCAAGTTTATGTCTTTTGTCTCACTCGAGAATTGTAGACATTATCCTTCAGCTGGGTAGGAATTTATTGGGTACTTCCCCCCGTTAGTTGGTGGAGTTGCTTAGGAGTTGGCCTTTATTTAAGAGGACGGAAGTAGTTGAAGCTGTGGGATCTGATTCCTCCGTGCTGTTTGCAGTGAGAGAGAAACTCCAGAGCTTTTGAGAGTGTTCATTTGTCCTCTAATCAATTAAGTACTTTGGAAGGGATGGAAGAGAAAGTTCAATGAGGTGGTGAAACTGATTTTCCACCATAGGTGGAAGATGTTTTGTTTAATTGACGGAAGAGGGGAGAAGTCAGCAGCTTGCCATCTGGTGGAGAGAGGTAGAGGAGTGGTCAGAGAGATTCGGTTCTATTGTAAGGAGCTTCCTTGGATTTGTAAATGCTTCCTTGAGGTGTCATCTGCTTCCAAGGGTTTTCCGAAGAAGCTATGGGGCAGGAATTGGGCCATATCGATCAACCTTCTTTCCAATTGCGAAGGAAGATTTCTGTGGTTGGAAAGCTGGTTTTACGACGCTAGCAGATATGTGTGCATTTTAAATGATGAACCGTCGAAATGGGTGGAGATCTATAGATGAAAAAGTTGGGGCTTTCTTCGGATCAGGAATGGCAGATTTCAAACCACCGCTCTCTTTGTAGAAGTCTTTCCTTTCAGCGGCTGAGGTCCAACCTTGGCCGGATTTACCCCACGTTGTGGGAGGACCATTTATGGGTGTGTTGATTTTGTAATCAATTGAGCATCGTGCTGAGAAAGAGAAATCTTCTTGAAGTGTTGTTTTTGTGGGTAGAGCGGAGGATGTGAACAACCTGGAACTCTCTTATGCAGCTCTGAGTCATAGGTGTTCAGCTAAGTGGAAGATGGCAGGATGGCTACTAGTATCAGATCTGGATGAATATACTACTAGGAACACTATCTTATAGTGTTTCTCTTACTTCGTTATTGCTTTGAGATGAGATAAGTATCCAATTAAAACAACGTGCGCCACGTAAATTACCATTTTACCTTAAGAACAACTAAAAAGTAACAGGAGGTATAATTTTTTTTCCATGTCTCGTCTTAGATTTTGAAGATTAGATGAATCCGATGCTTGGACACATATCTGACCTGGACACTTGAATCGAGTCTAGACTTGGACTGGGTTTCTATGCCTGGATTGCATTTCAGGCAAAACCAATGGGGCCCAGGGTTGACTTGGGTTTTGTTATGTGATAGTTTTATTAGATTCGGGGGCAAATATGATTCTTTTCAGGCACTAGTCTTTTGACTTTTTTTCTCTCTCTCTCCTTTCTCTCATTAATTTTCTGACTTGTTTCTCTTTCTCTTTCCTTTCTCTCATCAATTTTCTGTCTCCTTTCTGACTTGTGTCTCTTTCTCTCTCCTTTCTCTCATCAATATTCTAACTTGTTTCTCTCTCTCTTTTCTCTCACCACTTTTTTTTTCTCTCTCATCCTCCTCTCCCCTCCTTTCTTCTTTCTCCACCACAATATTTTTCTGAGTTAAGTCAATCAGTAGGTTCTCCTCAGATGCAAACATCGCAAGAAAGCCAAAGCTCAGGCGCTATCCACAGCTTGTACCACCAGCCTATGCAGCAGATTGAACCATATTGCTTCTCCCATATTAGCAGTCAAGGAACCTCGATGACATATCAAACTTATAATGACCAATTCTTCACCTTAGAATCATCCCCAGCACCTGGTTATGTCGTCTATGATTCACCTTCTGCTGTAAGCATTTCATCTAACCGGAGTCCCTATTCACCACATTGTTCACAGTCATACCTGTCTGATCAGCATCAATCCCCTGAATTTACTTATGGATCGCCGCTAAGTGGGTCCTCCATGGTTGATGATGGCAACGAATATAGGCACATGCTGAGAGAATTGGAGATGAAATTGCTGGGACCCAAATCTTTCACCGATGATCACTGCAATTAGCCCACGCCAGATGCCTCTTTTGCAATGAAGTATAATCACATATTACAAATGAACCCAGGACTAGACTTGAAAGAAGTGCTCCTTGCCTGTGCTGAAGCAGTATCCGAAGCAGAATCAGAGGCTGATATGGCAACTGTAGAGCGAAAGAAGAAAGGAGGGGAGAGGAGGATGAGAGAGAAAACAAAAAAGTGGTAAGAGAAAAGAGAGAGAAAGAGAAACAAGTTAGAATATTGATGAGAGAAAGGAGAGAGAAAGAGACACAAGTCAGAAAAAGACAGAAAATTGATGAGAGAAAGGAGAGAGAAAGAGAAACAAGTCAGAAAATTAATGAGAGAAAGGAGAGAGAAAGAGAAAAAAAGTCAGAAGACTAGTGCTTACTCACATCCGCTACATAATGTAGCGGATGGGCACTGTAGCATCCTATCTCTCCCTCAAGCTGGAGGGTATTTTTGTCAAAAAGTCATCCGCTACATTATGTAGCGAACATACTTAAAGAAAACGTAAAAAAAAGATCTGGACCGTCCACAGATCGCGTATGGACGGCCAAATAGCGCGGACAACTTAATCCAAGTTGCCCGCGCGGTCAACGAATCAGCTCCCATATATATATATATATATATATATATATTATGTTACTTTTTGACTAACTTTTTATCAAAGGTATATATACAATAAAATTTTGGTTAGGATATCAGTCTTGCTGTAAATACGTGCTTCAATTTGCTGGCTTTGTTTTTTGCTTTTCATTGCTTGTTCCATCGTGTGCATAGCTTAGAAGATAGAACTCATTGTTTTTTTTTTTTAATTTATATTTTTTGGTTTCAGTACTCTTATGAGCTTCTGCTGCAATATCTACACAAGACGCAATCCATTACAATGCTTGGGATTATTAATGAGCGTATTAATTTCCAAGGTCTCTCTTCTACTGCAACTACTTATTATTCTGTTATGTTAATTTGATCCAGATTAGTTTTTTCTTTTAAGTGCTCCTTCACTAAATGAACAACTTGAGAGCTGAGGATCTATGTATTGGCAGTTTCACCTGGACAGCCAAGCTCCATATCTGATGATGCTGAAGTTTTTACGCTTGTTGGGAGCGGCCAAGATGAAGCTAATCTAATAAATCAGAAAGAAGTTCATTGGGGGGTATGTCATCAAGCAGTTCAGTTCATGCTTCTACTTTCTTTTACTAAATATCAGGAAGCATTTTAGGTAGTTTCACACATGAATATTTCTTATGCAATGTGCTGGTTAGCTTTTTGAACAAAGCAAACATTACACTCATTTTATTACCCTAGCAAAGTGCAAACTGAGTGGTCATAAAAATTAGTGGTGGTTGATGCTCTTTTGAGTATACTCAAAATTCACAAGCCATAATGTCATGCTTCTACGTATAGAAGAAAGCATAATGTAATACGATTCCATATGAGGTCAATTGTAAAACAGGAGGAGAACTGAATATGCTGGCCTAAGTTTATTACTTGTTATTATTGAGGAGGGGTATTTGGTACTAAAGCAAATTATACAGTTTCATTTGTGTTTTGTTCTCAAAATTGGGTATGAGTTCAACTTTATTACCTGAATATCAACTTCTTGTGATGAGGTCCTGAGAAAAGTTTCGGCTGTATTATCATTTTCAGAAACAGAGTTAATAGATATTAGGTGTTACTGACTCGGACATTAAATAAATGGAAGTCTAGCCAGGCAATGAGAGAAACTGAACTATTTATGTACAGAAAACATGGAGCTTTCAGGTTTTGTTGAAATCTTTTGTGATGCGCCTCTGCTTTTCCCCAAATCCTGCCGTGGTTTGAGCCTCGTGAATTCAGTGGCCTTTTTACCTATTACATATCAGAAATGAATGGAACTAGATGGTTCTTTATTCATTTATTTTCCTTCTGGTTCTTTGTTGGGTGGGTGGGTGGTCATGGAGATCGTAGTTTCCAGTTCTATTCTTGTAAGTTGCATTGTAAATTAAGTTGGTTAATGGGTTTCTTGCACTGCTTGAATCTTTGGCTGCGAGTCATTAGTGAAACGTTCATTTTCTTTTGTGCCTTTAATTCTGATTTTTTTCATAGCAAAGAATACTACCTTAGTTAAAGCAGCTTTAGTTGTTGAAATGTATGCAGTCCATATGTTTTCTCCTTGTCTGGTTTTCTTTCCTTCTTCTATGTTCTTTTAACCCATGCTATCTTAACAGTTGCTTGAAGATACTATAGAAGAACGCTTGGAGAAGGCTGGGGGTCTGCTTTCAGAATCAGAGAAGACAGATGGAGAAGCGAAGGAAGGGGAACTGGAAGAAAATAAGGTACATAATATGATTCCAGGGCTGCAGTTTTTGGTTTTATTCCCTAAGATATGCCTATAATATTCCTTTATTCTTGATGTGCTACCACTTTCTTGATTTCGCTCTTCGTTTTGATCTTATTTGGCACAGAAACACTAAATAATGTGTTTGTGTAATCCATCCGAGCTTATTATACGTTTAACACTTCCCGTTTCAAATCTATTGTTGCCTCTTGTTCAGAAAAGATCAGTGGAAGGAGGAAAACAAGGGGCTTCACTCAAAAAGATGAAAAAGGACAAGGTTGTTGGTGCAACTGGAAAAGCTTCTCGCACAGAAGGCAGCACAGTTTCTTCAGCACCACGTGTCAAACCGGAGCTTAGCTTGCCAGCAATGTACTTTTCTATAAACCCTATGACCTTTTTCCTATACGTGATACAACAGCTTGTGGCATGGTGTTGCTATTGCACTGCTTTGTCTTGTTAATTATCAGTTGTCTGACTGCACATATTTGAACCTTTGGAACAGTAGTCGCATGCCAAGAAATTAGAAAATCACCAGTATCTCCATTAATAGGGAGGTCATTATGATACATTTGCCGAAAAGGCAGCTTTATATTTTTTCCTGAACGTTTTTGGGCTGTTGTGGAAAAGTAGAACCCTGAACTTTAGTGAAGTTTAAAAACAGTTTCCTGTAAGATTATTCACGGGTCATGTGTAGATTGGGGCGCGTGTTGTTTATACAAGCTTGAAACCAGGGCTTCGGCTCCTGCTCAAAAGGCATACAAGAGATTGTTGCAGGGATGTATTCAAGCTCAATTGGTTAGGATTTGTTAAGGCATGGTGAGCTATCATAGAAAACAAATGGAAGAGAGCAGGAGAAAGGCAAACAATCAATTGCACAGAAGGGAAAACGTATAAATTCTTCAAGCTAAAGCCAGTGTGTCAGTTTATTGCACAGCGTTCCCCCCCCCCTTCCCTATGGACCTTTTCTCTGTTTAGGCCTTGATTTTTTGCCCAACGCACCTGAAATTGTGTAACATGTGAGGCACATGATGCACTTCTTTTTGCTTAACTGCAACTTTTGGTATGTGTTTTCTTGTGCACTTGATCCCAAAAGATGAGTTACTTTGTGACTCTGGGTGCGGACTACGAGACAAGAGAGAGGTCCAAGCAATCGCCGTTACAATCACTTAAAGACTAGTTTCCGGTAAAATGAATAGTTGGCCCTACTTAAGATATCCGGATGTAAAACCACGATGGATGGCACACCATCCCAAGCATGCTATCACAACCATGATGTGCGCACAAGAAGGCCTTGATTAGGGAGTTAGAGTAAGCCGATCTTACTCTGCTCCTTGAGAGTAAGGGGAGTGGTGACCCCTTACTCTCATGCCATATATAGCGCCGGTGGCTCCATACGGGGAAGACGAAGAATCGGATTCTTCTTCCGCTAAGAGGAAAAAAAGAAGAAATGTGATTAAAATTAACAAATTTCCCTGTCAAATAAGAGCCAAAAATGTAAATGCCTCAAGATAACAAATGAATGCTTAAGAAAACAGCTCGTCTAAGTTAGTGACGCATAATGCCCCACCTCCTAGGGGAATAGTGCTTCAATGTGAACTTGATACGAAATGGACAACGTTTAGCAAGATGACTTCAGTTGTGAAAGTTGTATAAGAATAGAATAAAGGAAATTAAGAGATAAATCTATGTAATCCTTCTCAGTATAGTTTTTATGAAACCATATTCCAGTGGTTGTAGAAAATGTATTTTGACTATAGTGGCTGGGATTTTGTACCATCTCTAATAAGGAAGCTTTACAATTGCCTCTGAGGCAGGTGCACTAAGATATGATTATGTTGGATAAATGATCATTTTGTTTTATTGGCTGATAAGAAAGCAGTCTGTATATATCTACTTATTTGTTCTAAATGTCAGACCTACAGAGGTAGAACACTCTATTCTTGAAGACCTGCGGAACCGTGTACAGTTGAGCAGTGTGGCACTGCCTTCAGTCAGCTTCTATACATTTATTAACACACACAATGGGTACATCTTTCAACTGCATAAGTTTCCTCATTTTTAAGTATCATCTTCTGAAGTTCTGGGCTATACTCAATTTCTGATCACTGCCTCACGTTTATAGTCTAAACTGTTCATCCATATCCCATGATGGATCATTGGTTGCTGGCGGATTCTCAGACTCATCAATCAAGGTATTTTTTTGTTCTTTTCCAAATGCTAGTAGAGTTGATTTTGTTGTTTTCTAAGTTCTGTTGTCTTATGCAGGTCTGGGACATGGCCAAGCTTGGGCAACAAACAGGCAGTTGTAAGTTCAAATGCCCTTTTTCCCTATTGGCTCAGTGAGACCAATATGATGGAAGTTTCTATCTCAACCAGTATAAACTAGTGTTTGAAATTCCCTTGTTGAGAAGTCTCATAGAATTATTCTCCAAATGAATTGTTTCCGTAGTTGCATTAGTTTGTCTAGTACCACTGCTACCATTGAGCTTTTATTTACAGGGCGCCGGTGGGTGGGGTGGTGTGGGGGGGGGGGGGGGGGGGTGGTGTGGGGTGTTTTCCTTGCTAAAAAGGAAAAAGAAAAACTATATTGTCACTGCTTATGTTACGATATCATCATCAGGTCCGTTGGTTTATTAGGAGGCACTATAGTGTTCCGCTTTCTCATCTCTTGGAACATCTCGATTGCTGCCTACAAGCATGAATAAGCACAGCTAAGTACTTTTACGAGTATTTCATTTCGTTAATGATATGTCAACACAATGGCACCAGGTGTATTAGTATGCCCTGCAAACTATAAAACACCTACTTACATCACAGGGTAAGGTGCGCCCAGCGCATCCTAACAAAACCTCTCGATATTTGCCCAGCACACTAAGAACTCTCTCACACTCTCAGCAATAAAGTTGTCTCTCACACTCTCAGCACTAAACTTGCTGGCCAAACTTCACTTGGGGACACAAGTGTCCTTTTATAAGTAGACTTCAGAATTTCCTAGAAAGTTACAATCAATATAGTTGATGAGTGATGACATTAGGAAGATTTGTCTAGGGAGAAATTTAGAGAATCATTCTAGAAAGAGAAGCCTTGGGTACAGTAAGAAGGCTCTAGAGGAGAAGATGAAGAGTTCTAGAGAGAGAATCAACAAGAGAAACCCAAGAGAAGAATGTGGAGAGTCAAGGTTGATGGCAACCAATGTAGGATGGACCTTACTAAGGCTATATTAGGCTGTCCTACAAGCTGGTATCGTGGGCTAGGGCTGAGACTTGTAGGTTGGTAGAAGCTAGAACTAGGGTTTAGGATTTAAAGGTAAACTAAACTTAAAAACGAAGGACTATGAGAATAGAGTAACTACTAAAGACTAAACCTGATACCTAAATAACTTATAACCATCTAATCTGCCCCAAGTATACCAATATGGCCAAAATACCCATGTTTATAAAATCTGCGCAATCAGTTCTCCCCGTCTTGAAAGAACTCAACTCCGTCGAGTTTTAAGGCTTGGATAAAACTTGTAGAGTCTAGATTAAGGGTTTGAAGAGCACCCCTGATTGATTTAAGCTTGTACAACCAAGGGTGGACCTAGGAAATCTAATCGAGGGGGACCAAAAAGTCGTAAAAAAAAAAAAATTGATGGCTCACATAAAAGAATTCGGAAGGTTCAAGTTCCCATAGAACATGACGAATCAAAACCCTTAAATTTAGAATAAGTTCATCAAGGTTTCACAAAACATAAGAAAAATAACTTTTGTAATATGCATAATTGATGTTCAAAGTGAAACTTAACGTTCTTTATAGTCACGAAAGTCCACAATATCTTTCTCAATGTGCACAATCAAACAATCCGTGAGAAAATCATCATCCATCTTATAATTAGCGTCACTATTGAATACGTCAAATGCAAAATAGATTGCTCAATTTGACTACTAGTCATACAATTTCATTATCCATAATGGTTTTTTAACTTGGTAAGGTTAGCAACAACTTACTAGTCTTGCATGAAAGAAACTTAATTCTTACTTCACATATTTACTACTAATGTGATTATTAATTGTATGAGGACAATAGTCACGTATAAGTTAGCATAAGATAAAAATTTAAACTTAAAAAAAAGAATTAACCTTGATCTGTTCGTGTTTCTTTGTAATATAGAGATTTGGACTTTTGAAATTTGGAAGAATGAAAATGTAGCTAGCAATGAGAAAGATAAAGATTATGACGGCCGGTGACACAAAAAGTCAAATACACAACAAAATGAAACCATAATACATTAGTGGTACTATATAGTGGCATTTTTTGTAAACATTTTAAATATGATTATCCATTATCTAAAAAATTAAAAAAAAAAGTCCCAAAATTCGGAAGTTGCCATGCCCCCCTAGTCATATAGGGGGTTCGCCCCTGTATACAACAGGCCCACACGATCTTTTTTTATTTCATCAGTTACAAGAATACGCGCTAGCTTTAAGGGTCTGTTCCCTATATATCTCGGCTTGAAAGAACTCGTCTCGACGAGATTGATCCTTGATACAAGTCTTGGATGTTTAATTTGTGCCCCCGAGATTTCTTCCTATACTTCTCTCTTTGAGAGTACATCACCTAATTGATTGTCGATGCTTTTCAACTCTTTGATTTTCACATTAGGCAAAAGGATTTGATGTATTGTAGCGGTTTTTTTGTTGACAGAATATCTTTAAAACATTCGAATGGTTTTAGGAGGCACTCTTGGTGGATCTTTCAAATTAGAGGTGAATTCCATAAGATTAGGACTCCCTTCAACCTGTTGGCTAATATCCCCAATAGCTTCCTTTATAGGCTCAATGTGGTCCGTAGGATTCATGTGACAATTTGGCAAAGCACATAAAACTGCAATTGAAAAAGTTTGAAGTACTTCACAAGTAGTTCTTCCTCCTTTACATCCTTTGCTTACTTTGATTCAACATCTAAGAGAATAGCTTCTTGGGGTAGATCTGTAGCAGGTTTATCTTCTACCTTTTGACCCGCTTCAATGATTGTTTATTCAAGAATGTTCGGACGCATATATGCATAATGACCACAACCACCACATGTTAGACATAAAGGAAGGAAATTATTTAGTTTAGCAACTCTAGTCTTACAGATTTTACTCTCGTAAGCATCTTGAGTTAGCGTACCAAAATTTTGTTGCTTGTTGTCTTTACCTATGTTACATGGGCTCGGTGTTGGTGTCCGGATTGGATACGTGTACGAGTGTTAGACCCGTCTATTTTGAAAAATTTGGGATATGGGGACACGGATCCGAAAGTAGACTCAGACACCCGGACACGGCTAAAAATTTTGAAACACATATAATACTTTAAATGAGATTGAATATAAAACATGTACTGCCAAGCATAAATGGGTTATTTCATTTTTGGTTGGAGAATATACATTTCATTTGATTTAGATAGTTTTGGTACATTTTTGGGATAAGGCAGTGCCAAAAAGTTGAAAAAAGAAAAAGTAAATGAAAGAAATGTGTGAGTGTATAATAGTGTAGTTATATCCATTGAATACTATCCAGCCTGTCAAAACTCAAAAAGCAAAGAAGACAGAAGACCCACGTGACCACTGACTCTTGGCAGAAGGTACGAGGGTCTACTCTCTCTCTCTCTCGCGTAAGTCAATGGCCAGATCTTCTTCTTTTTCTGACTTTCTTCTCCTTTTCCCTCTTCAACACAATCGGATTTTCTTCTTCTCTCTCTTAATAACCTTCAGTGTTTCTTCTTTCGTTGATCTTTACCGTCGCTTTTTGGCCGGAATGCTGACATGGCATATCCGTTTAGCAGATGACGGATCCTATACGGATCCCATACCCATGTCCGCATCGAGTCGTGTCGACACCGCCCTTTCGCCCCAAAGTGAAGGGTCCATGTAACATAGGTCTTTTCATTCAGATAGCACATTCCGTAGGTTGGAAGACATTTTCATACATGTGTTGTTGAAATTTGGTGGGTAGAAAACGTTCCTTCAACTTAATTTTCATCTGCTCCCACGTGGTTAAAGGTGGTTGATGAGCTCTTGAAAGAAGCTCCTCAACTTTATACCACCGTCTATGTTACATGGACTCTTTAGAATGCATGACGTACCCGTGTCACACACTCGACACTTGGGCGTGGGTGTGGGACATGTGTCCGACACATCACATAGGATATGCTAGTATGAATACTATCTTATAGTCTCCTTTAATTTCCTTGGCTCTGAGATGAGACGAGTTCTCAATTAAAACCATGTGCATCATAGAAATCATCATTTTACCTTAGAAATAGCTAACAAGTACTAATAGATAAGAACATTTTGCCATGTCCCTGTGTCTTGTGTTTAAAAAATTAGACAAATCCGACGCTTGGACACGTGACATAGACGAATCCGGCATTTGGACACTTGTACCGAGTCCATGTAACATATACCACCATACACGTGCTGCCCCTTTAAATTTTCCTTTTGCAAAGCGAGCCTTCATTTTCTCCGGAAAGGAATGAGAACCAAAATAACTATCCATGGACAAAGTCCATCCTAGAAAATCTACCTTGTCACCAAGAAATCATAGGCCTCTACGGCTCTGTTTGACAAATCTTTTTTTTTTGGTTTTCAGTTTTTGGAAAAAAAAAATTTAAAGAGCAGCTTAAATTTTTTTTTTTACAAAAACAAGTGGGTGTTTGATAACTCTATTTTTATTTTGATTTTTTTTTGGGTGTTTGATAACCCAGTTTTTATTTTGTGGTGGTTTGCGGTGGCAGTGGTAGGGCGTGGCGGTGGCCGGCGGTGGCCGACGATGGCTGGTGGCTGCCGGCGGCGGTCGCCGGAGGTTGCCTCATGCAGCTGGCAGTCGCCGGCGGTGGTCGCCGGAGGTGGCTGTCGGGCGGCGGCGGCTGCCGACGGTGGGAGGGTGGTGGTCTCAAAAAAAAAAACCAAAGCTGAAAAAAAACTCATTTTTGGAGTTTTTTTTTTCTTCTTCAGTTTGAAAATTGGTTTTTTAAACTGAAGAAGAAATTTTTTTTTTGGTTACCAAACGAGACTTTTTTTCCAGTTTCCAAAACTGAAAAAAAAAATGGAAAAAAAGCTCCGTCAAACAGGGCCGTAGTCTATCCATTCATTCCATTGTAATAGTTGATCGAAACTTTCACGACCTTCCCTCATTGCAAGCTGCTTCTTTTTTGTTTTGGCCTCCGCCATTTCCCAAGCATCTTTTCCTTCCTATGAAACTTCATATTAATATTGGAAAATTCTTGTTCATGTATCTGGAGCGGTTGTAGAACGGCTGTAGTTTCTTCTATTGAGTGACCCATGATGTTGATTGCATAAAACTTTTAGCCAGGAACAACTATCTCTGATACCAAAATTGATGTAGGACGGGCCTGACTAAGGGTATTAAGGCTGTCCTATAAGCTGGTATGGTGGGTTAGGGCTTAGATATGTAGGGTTCGTGATTAAGAAACTAGAGTTAGGGTTTAGGATTGAAAGGTATATCATTTTAGGGGTGTTTAGGGTGCTGTGAACAGTACCCGGGAACAGTGTTTGTGGTGTTTATATCTTGAAACAAACAAGGAAATAACAAAACCGTAGAGTCTCACTAAGGCCCTCTAGGAGTCTCACCTAGATAAGAATCACTTGAGTCTCAACATTGAAAAGAAAAGCAAAGCTGCTTCTGAAAATCCTATTCATGAACTTCCCTGCATAGTTCCTACATAGAGAAAACAAAAGAGACCTTTCCTACTAAGTAAAGGATTCCTATATTCTAGAACCTTCCGCCATTACTAGAACCAAACATAAAACCTAATAACAAAAGGACTCTGGCATTATATGATTATAGTAACTACTAAAGACCAAACCTCGTACCAGAAGAACATGGAATCTAATCTGCCCTAAGTATGCTAATATGGCCAAAATATTCTTGTTTGGAAAATCTGTTCCATCATCAACACTCCCCCTAACGCTGTCTCTTCCATCTTGACGTCCGCGTACACATTTTTACAGTGAGTCTATTTATCTTCTCTTTGACTTCTCCAGATTCTTCCAGCTAACTTTTGATTTCAGACTTTTGTCGCCTTTCCTTCCTCAACAATCACAATATTAACCTCTTTCTTTTTTTGGTCTGTATGCCTGTTTTTATTTTCACTTGAATGCTGTCAAGGTATACATGCCTCCCATCCATTCTCGAGCTTCTTTAAAGTCTTCGTTACACTATGTAAGTGCTTCTTGATATTGAGCTTCTTTGTCCCACCAAATGCGCACACTGGATCTGCCGTTGTGACTTGTTATGCTCCCTCTTGCAATCACCAAGTGAGCTTGGTCCCAGACCAACCAACTACGCAATTCCGGATTGTGCCAGTACAATGACCACACAGTAGCCCCTCAGCCAACGGTCCTGACTGCCGGCTCTGATACCACTTCTTGAATGCAAGCGTGGAGAAGCCCAATTAACTGACACTTACTTGTAATGGACTATTTCAGTTCTTTAGAGAATATAAAAAAACCAAGTGTTCAGTATGCGTGCATACTATAGAACACCTACTTACATCACAAATTAAGGTGCGCCATGCACACCCTAACAAACCTCTCGACAGCGTGCCCAGACACTAAGAACTCTCTCACATTCCCAGCACTAACGTTGCTATTTAACTTCACTCGAAGGCACAAGTCTCCTTTCATAGGCACACCAAGAAGTTTCTAGAGAGATACTATTGATATTGTTGAAGACATTAGGAAGATGTTTATAGAGAGAAATCTAAAGACTGTTTCCGGAAAGAGAAGCCTTGTGTATGGTAAAGAAGGCTCAAGAGAAAGCAGATGGGAAGTTCTAGCGAGATTAATAAGAATAGAAATCGAGAGAGAAGAATGTGAAGAATCAGGGCTTACTCTCAACATGGATAAAGTTGTCTACATCTCATTAGCTGCAAACTTCTCTAACATAGCGGCGAAAGGGTAGGCAAGTGCAATTTTATGAACATGATATAGTGCTTGTAGGCCCATATATACAATTATCTCACATGTTCCAAGATATAGGATAAGAGGCAAATGCTTGGGGTGAAGATAAATGCGGACGGACGAGTGAAAGAGGACGGAAGCAATGCTGGTGCAGCTGGAATACTTGGAGATGATTGTGGTTCTTGGTTACTTGGTTTTGCCCTGAGTTTTGGTGTGAAGCTACCATCTGGTCTAAAAGCTTGCTTGTAGACTCTATAAGGGAATGATAAAACTTATAGAAAATGACACTAGAATTGGTCTCGTTAAAAGCTATGTTCATTTCAGATGAAGAATTGGAAAATCAATTAGAGAAGCTGCCCCAAAGACCTAGAAAATCTGTTCTTACCAGCCATTGTATGTTTAGACGTTCCTATCCACCTGCACATGGTGCTGTCTTTTGCCTCTCTTTTTTGCCGGAGCGGGGCCGGTTGCTTGTGTGACATAAATGCAAAAGGAGAAAAAGTAAACCATGGAGGCAAAAAGGAAGTGAAAGAGGAAGAAAGTATTCTAGAGTCCAGTACTTTTGACTAAAGTTATGCTACTTTTGCAGTCAACTAAAGTAATACTCCAGTGATTATCGCCTCTCCCTTTCCTGTGCTATGTTGGAAGTTCAGCTTCGTTAAAAATAAGGTAGATGTTAAAGAAAATGAAAAGAAAATATAGGAGCGGCTTTAGTACTGTGACTTAACTTAGGCACCAAAGCGTGTAAATACCCAATATTTAAATAAATTTACAATAAAAAGGATAATTCCTTGCTAGTGTCTTAAGTGAATTTCTGGTGCTAGCTATTTTGCAGGGTGAAAATGATTTAGCTCCTACTGACAATGTGCTGGGATCAAGTAGTGGGAAAAGATGTTACTCATTATATCTGGGACATTCTGGACCTGTTTACTCAGTCACTTTTAGTCCCTTCGGAGATTATATTCTATCTTCTTCATCAGATTCGACAAGTATGTTTTAATATAGTATCTTCTGCTCGTTTTTCTCAAAATTATCATTGCCTATAAAAACTGAGAACTTGCATTGCTTTATTCTGCTGCAGTCCGGTTATGGAGCACAAAACTGAATGCAAATCTTGTTTGCTACAAGGGTCATAATTATCCTGTATGGGATGTTCAGGTGATAAAATCTCTGATCTCTCTCGATTATGTTATGTATGCCTTCTATGAGGAGGGAAAAAGAAAAGAAATGTTATTTATTCTGCAGTGAGAAAATGCAGAAGCATGAATTTTGTACGTGATGGATATCCAAATACCGTTGTTTCTATACCCTTAATTCGTTGTTTGGTTATTACTGATTTCCTAGTTTCATATAATAAGTCTTTCCACGAAACGTTTTGCAGTTGAGCAATATAGCACTTTTCTAAGCAAAAAATGATATTATGTTTTGTTTTGCATCTCTTCGTGATTTCTTAATCACTTGTGCAATAACATAGAGTCACAAACTCCTCTCTGGCTATGCGTTCTTCTGGTGGCATCCACAGCATTTGGAGTGACCTGATGTTTTACACACTAAGAATTTGTATTTTTGTACACACTATACAGACATGTATACATATATATACATATGTATGTATACTCCTCTTCCTTTTGTTACCACTTTCATTTTTTCCTATACCCCGAACATGTAAATGCATATCAAGCTGTAGCACATAACGCTTACCAGTAGAGGCTAATAGTCTACCTGTTTTCTTTTGCCATCTTATTGCAGTTTAGCCCTCTAGGACATTATTTTGCCAGTGCATCACATGATCGAACAGCAAGGATTTGGTCAGTGGAGCGAATTCAGCCTCTAAGAATCATGGCAGGCCATTTATCTGATGTTGATGTGAGTTAGTTATCAGATTTGGATGTCCTTGAAAATGCAAGCACTTACTAATGTTGTTATTGAAAACCTGAAATGACTGCACCATTAGGAACATTTCAAAATCACCTCTCTCTCTCTCTCAATGTTTCTTTTGCTCTGATAGTGACAGCCTTTGAATTTCGCGTAGCTTATATTTCCTTCATGAGGGGCATTTGAAAACATTTTGTCTTTAGTTTCCAGTTCTAAGAAGAAACAAAAACCATGACCGCCTGTGGTTTTTCTTTTCTTTTCTTTTTTTACTAGAACTTAGGGTTGCGTGATCCAAAGTTTTGTCTTTTTGGTTTTCACATTTTTTTGTATTCCTTTCTATCTTTCTTTTTTCTTCTTCGTCTTCCTTACACATCCAAACGCAACCCCAGCCAGGACTCAACCTCCATCAACTTCAGAGTTCTTCTCAATTTGGAGGTCTTCGATGATGAGGTAAGATCTTGTTGGTTTCTGGGACTTATGGTTTGACACTGAAGTTGGTCAGATAAGGGTGGGCTCCATCTCGATTTTTGATTGTGGTATGGTTGAAGCTGTTACTAGTGTTTGCTTTGTGTTTGGTGATGATGGCGGCGAATGTTGTAGGCTAATATGTGACAAATGCAGTGGTGGCGATCTGATGAGAGAACGGCGATGAAGATCCAAGTTTGGTGCCAATGGTGGTGGGTTTGGTGACAATGGTGGTGTCCATGATGGAGCTGGTGGTGTTGGGCTGGTCTTGCAGCTGTGATGGTGGTGGTGGTTTTGGGCTGGTTTGGCAACTGCTGTGGTGGTGCTGGGTTCGGTTACGCTGTTGAAATGGGGAGGAGAGAATAATAAAAGGACAACTTTTGGATGATTGGAGGTTAATTTTGTTAAACTAGTTACCTAGGTTAGTTGTCTACAATGGGGAAAAAAACTACTAGTAATCAAATTTGGGAATGACTGCGAGGGTGCTCAAAGGGTAACTAGTTATTGCTTTCTATGAGATTTACAAGAGTGCCCCTCAAAGAGGAGTTGGAAAGCGAGCTTTGCGTACTAATGGACTCCCACGGAACTGTGCACGCCTTCTGTGGAATATCAGGGGGATGCTCGTGGAGAGCAAGTAATGGGACCTTAGGGAGGGTGTTCGGGGGATCATAACATCATCAACCTATGTACTTCGGCTCCTCTTGTATTTATCCCACTGTTCATACCTCGCGAGAGGCAGCCTGCAGGCCCAAGTTTGAATAACCCAATCAGGATTCGAAGAGTGGCCCGCTGGGGACCAGTTCTAATAGGCCTAAAAGGTCTGCAGCAAGTAGCCCTCCTTGCTCGTAATATTCTGTCAGCCACAGCAACTATCTTGCGAGTGTCCGGGCTTATGATCCTATTTGGATCTAACTCCTGTAAAAAATGGACATGATCATTCATCATCGCCATCAAGCTGTCTCCCAATTGGTTCATGGGGATATTTGCGTAAATGGTATTGTCTTGTACTGTGCAAATAAGTGTATTTATACCGGTAACACTAATGTTTCTTCTGCTTGTGATTCACTTAATATTGTACAGGAACATGTAATTCCTCATCATTTGTGGCTCCCAGTGATTTGATGGTAGACATGCTAGATGCATTCCGATATCTATGGCATGCTTAATCCAATAGTTGAAGGGGGGACTTGTTAAGATACCATGTACTCTAGAGCTTAAACTGTTAGGGAATGAAACCAAAGTAATGTGTTATCATGCTTAACACTCTTTTGTCACAGCCCCTGGTTGGACGTGGAGGAGACAAACCAAGGTGCAGCACCTTTATAAGCTTAAGTTTATAGAGAATGGGCCCAAAAATGTATATCATCATGCTTAACCGGACTCTCTCTCTCTCTCACACACATCCACACGCGCGCCTGCGCGAATATGTGGATTTTCAGAAAGAGCCTATTTGGAATTTCCACCCAAAAGGTCAATCCGGAGAGTAGGCAAGTTTTACTTCAATCAAAGAAGAGTGCATATTTCAGATGCTAAATGCCATTTAATAGTTACAAACACTAGTTGCTATGTATTTCCTATCTTCTTATCCTTTGTTTCCAAGTAAGCTGGTTATTCTCCTAGTGCTTTAAATGTTCTTTGCATACCTTCGATTTCTCTCAGCAATTCTGATAAAATTCCTGCCCAACCGTTCTGTTATTTACTGTGTATCTGACGATATACACGTGCCTCACTAAACTTCTCAGGGTGTCACTTTCATGAACCTCTCTTATACCTATTAATACTTTTACCCATTTGTTGGCTGAATTTTGTTTCAGTGTGTGCAATGGCATGCGAACTGCAATTACATTGCTACAGGATCTAGTGACAAGACCGTGCGCCTTTGGGATTTACAGAGTGGGGAGTGTGCTAGAATTTTCATTGGTCATAGAAGTATGGTCTTATCCTTGGCAATGTCACCTGATGGTCGTTACATGGCCTCGGGTGATGAAGATGGAAATATTATGATGTGGGATCTGTCAAGTGGTCGTTGTGTTACCCCTCTGGTGGGTCACACTTCTTGTGTGTGGACACTTGATTTCAGGTAGAATTCCTCTTCGTTGATATATGTCTCATATGCTTACATTGCACGTAAATCTATGTAACCAACCATAGATCCGAGTATTTTGATCAATCAATCAATTCAATTTATTCTTTTGTCCTTGTTGTCCATTTCAGTTGTGAAGGTTCACTTCTTGCGTCTGGTTCTGCGGATTGCACCGTAAAATTGTGGGACGTTACCTCGAGCACAAGGGTGCCAAAAACAGAAGAAGTGTAAGTTCTCCTGCTACAATTACCTCAATATATAGCATTTTCCTTTTGTTTTCTACTTTTTCATTTTTTAGTGTCCGATTTTTGAATCAGCAAAAGTGGAAACACAACGAACAGACTCAGATCATTGAGGACTCTACCTACCAAATCCACTCCAGTCTATGCACTACGGGTAAGACATAGATACTCCTTTGTTAGTTTTTGTTTCTCCTCTTCATAAGATTTGAAACTATTCCTAACATTTGAAACATCCCTCTAGAGAAGTGGTACTCAAATTTAGAGATGATGGGAGTATTTTAGTGAAAGGTCTTCCCAAGGTTAATCATATAGTATTTCATATTTTATGAACAGTTCTCTCGAAGAAATCTTCTATTTGCTGCTGGGGCTCTTTCTGCATATCAGTAAAATTCATTTTTTTTTTGTTGGACGGTAAGGGGTATCCTCGGGCCAGCTTTAGTGTCAACCGACGCTGAGTCCCCGCCCCGGGCGTATCAGTAAAATTCTACTAGTAGTAGTTATTTAGGCATATGAAAGCTTTGCTCTGCCTTGTTTCATACATCGACCTTCATGTAAGCGCCAAGACACAATTCTAATACAAATTCAGTCATTTTGTTTTTCCCATTTTTCCGTCTGTAAATCTATTAGTATAGCGGGTCTCTCTGACTCACTCATATGTCACGTTCTTTCTAACTGATAACTCTTAGCCCCTTTTTGGTTCATCATTTGACTTAGTGTGCTCATCATGTAGAGCACTTTAAGTAATTTGCTTTATTATGCTTATGTAGGTGTTCGTAAAATAGTAAACTGGCTCGTTCGTTTAAGAAGATGAATAAACAAGGGTAACATGATTTGGCTATCACAGAGGCTATTTTTACCATAATTGTAAATACCGTACCAGTATGCACTGTTTTTTTTTTATTCAACCGCTGCAAACACCCCATATTTCGCACCATGGTCAAGAGTGGCCCCTTCATCTTCACCAACCCAACCATATACCACCCCCCTTTACAGATAAGTTCTAACAAACCCGCCAGTGCAATGGCGCCATAGCCCGTTTATCACCATGGCTCTTTAACGAAATTGAAAGTCATGATCTAGGTCTGAACATTCGTCATTGGCTTGACGAAGAAAACATGAGGATCGATGATATAGTCGGTGGTGGTGGGGGGTGATCAGGTTGCTTTTGTTTAAAGTTTTGGTTCAATTTCAAGTGTAATGGTGAAGTGAGGGAATTTGCAAATCGAGAAATGCCCTACTAGTTTTGCCGCTTCATGATGTCAGGTGAGTTGGCCCAAACTTTTTGGCACTTTGGTTGGCTATAGTAAAATATTTTTTATATCTGATTTTTTTGTGTGGTGGAAATAGAAGTATTTACCATGACAAGAATGAAGTAAATCATGCTAAACCAGCAAGTCAGATAAGTACAAGAACCAAAACGCTAAGAAACTACAAAATCAGATGACACGCCATCTGAGAATAGCGAACGATCAAGCTAGTAGCAAAAGCAAAATACCACTGAGGAAACAAAACACCAACCAAGCAGTGCAAGACAAGCAGTAGAAGAACCATTTATGTACTCTCTATACAGGCCTGTTGAAAACCATCACCTGATCTGGATGCAAAAGAGGCAAGTGCAGGTGTAAGATTCAAAATGCATGCGAAATAAGATCTAAAGTAAAGTTTACATTGTTGATGTGTTTTCGGGGAGGATATAGTAAGGTTTCCTATTTCCTATACTCTTTTCTTAAGTTAAAGGCTTATGGTTCAACACTTGTAACTAAAACAAAGTTTTAGCGACAAAAAAGGCTAAAGAGGTTGGCGGGGTCGGTTTTTGTTTTTGTTTTGGGGGGGGGGGGGGGGGGGGGGGGGGGGGGGTAAAAATAGCATTTCTCGCACCATTATATTAGCACTGGGCATAGTTATAAATACCGTATTGGAGTACGCATCAATTTTCTCTCTATATGCTACGTACTGGTACTTGTATTCTCTCGAATTTTTCATCAATTATACGTACGAGTATTCATTCATAAGTGAAGCTAAGAGAATATATATATAACTACGAATTTTCTTGGCATTTAAAGTCTGTAAAGTTCCCATGCCCAAAACATACAAAATAGTGATTCTTAATAAGCTGAATAAGATATAACAAAGTTCACAATAAACTTTATGATCGACAATTCAACATAGTGATAAGGGTCTCTTTGTATGAAGGAGTTCTAATTGAATTAGCTCATCTAGAATAAGCTGCTTGTTCTTGTACACTGGCATTAGTAACAATAAACTTATCAATTGAATTACCGCCTCTAAACTACTCTAATTTCCAACTATGTCATCAGTGGGTTCTTATGAAAGAATAAGTTGCTTGTTTAATAGTAAGTTGTTTTTTGTGCGTGCGTACGTGCGTGTGCGCGCGAGAGAGAGAGAGAGAGAGAGAGAGAGTACATCATATATATGAAATAATCTAATGAAAAGCTAAGAGAGGAAAAGTGAAAGCAACTTGAAAATTGGGATTAAGATTGAAGAGAGTCAGAGGACTTACCAGGAGACTATGCAAATTATGATGACAATTGTGATAATGAGAGGCAAAATGGAAATTGGAAGAAGCTATAAAGGCTTGGATCGATATAATGGAACCTAAAGTTCTTTCCTATTTAGTCTTTATATGGTTAACACATTAGAATGCTCGACAAACTTTGTAAGGTTTACATATTTTAGGAAGCGGTACAAAACACATTATTTCAGTAGGTATCACCTGTACCAGCCGTTACAACCTATACATGCTGATGTTTTAATTTGTATGAAATATAAAAGGTTTCCATACCGGTAGAAGGTGAGAGAGCAAATACGTGAGAAAAATGGAAAATCTGACACCCCTCAATGCCAAACCATCACAGATACTTCACGAGATCAAAGACAATAAAGCTCTCCAGTGGCCAGACAAAATGAGTTCTTGACCGAATAAAAGGAACAAAGATTTATGGTGTCACTTTCACAACGATCATGGCCATACAACTGACAATTGCGGGTTACTCAAACAGGCAATCGAGGCCCTTATCAAGCGTGGCCAGTTGAGAAAGTTTGTAGCTCACAAAGAAGGACGACAACAGACACCTCTGGCCATGGAAGAAAGAAAAGATCGAGAAGACAATGTGGGTACGATCAACACCATATCTGGGGGGATTAACCGTAGGAGGTTCATCAGGATAGGCTCGAAAAGCATACGCCAGAGAAGTGTGCATAATGAGCCAACCCCCAAATAAGAAACATAAGACTTTTCCGATGAAGATTCAAAAGATGTAAAGACTCCTCATGATGACCCATTAGTCATCACGATCAAAGCTGGGAACTTTGAGGTAAAGCGTGTTTTGGTTGATAATGGGAGTTCCGTAGAAGTTCTATTTTACGATGCGTTCAAGAAGATTAACATTCCGACGGATCGTCTTCGAAAGATGGATACACCGTTGTATGGATTCTCCAATCATCCAATTGCAGTCGAAGGTATTATCGCACTCCCAGTTGCCATCGGTACACCTCCGACACAAGCCAACTTCATGCTTGATTTTGTGGTGGTAAAGGTCCCCTCTGCATACAACGCCATATTGAGACGACCAGCACTCAATCAGTTACAGGCTGTGGTGTCGACTTACCACCTCAAAATGAAGTTCCCCACGGAACACGGGATTGGGGAGGTGAAAAGAGACCAGACTATAGCTCGTCAGTGCTACATGACCTCTTGTCGATCGAAGAACAAGGAAGCACTGATTATCGAAGACCTCCGAGAGGATACAAAGATGCAAATAGGTGAACTAGTGGAAGATCTCATAAGCATTGAAGTACATCCTGGAGAAGAAAACAAGACAGTTCGGATAGGTTCAAATCTTAAGGAAGACACTAAGCTCGAGCTGGTGAACCTATTAAGAACCTATACGGATGTCTTCGCATGGACAGCTGCAGACATGCCTGGAATTGATCCCGAGGTCATTACCCACAGGCTGAATGTCGATCCATCAAAGAAACCTGTCAAACAGAAGAAGCGAACCTTTGCACCGGAAAGACAGGAGAAAATTGAAGAAGAAGTAGATAAACTCTTAATTGCCAACTTTATTGAAGAAATCTACTACCCTGATTGGATCGCCAATGTTGTAATGGTTCCTAAACCAGGGGGCAGATGGAAAATTTGTATCGACTACACTGATCTCAACAAAGCATGCCCGAAGGACAGCTATCCACTCCCGAGGATTGATCTTCTTATTGATGCCACTTCGGGCCATGAATTGCTCAGTTTTATGGATGCATACTCTGGTTACAACCAGATTATGATGCACGAGGACGATGTCTCCAAAACATCGTTCATTACAGAGAGAGGCCTTTGGACTCAAGAACTCCAGAGCAACTTACCAACACCTCGTGAACATGATCTTTCGAGACTTGATTGGGAAGAATATGGGAGTGTACGTTGACGATATGCTTGTCAAGAGTATAAAGTCTGAATTCCATGTCAAAGACTTGAAAGAAACTTTCGATATCCTTTGAAAGTATAAAATGAAGTTACATCAGGAAATTTTTTGGGGTTTATGGTTTCTCAAAGAGGAATTGAGGCGAACCTAGAAAAGATCAAAGCCATTCAAACAAGTGCAAGAGTTAACAGGAAGGGTTGCAGCCTTGGGAAGGTTCATGGCTCGATCAGCTGAACGACGCTTGCCATTCTTCAAGGCCATCAGAAAAGCAAAAAAATTCTTTTGGACAGACGATTGTCAGAAATCGTTCGAAGAACTCAAAACATACTTGAGTTCTCCGCCCCTACTTTCGAAGCCACTTCATGGAGAAGACTTGTTTCTATACCTCTCAGTCACCGAAGTCGCAGTCAGCGTTGTTTTAGTCAGAGAGGAGGATGGAGTCCAGAAACCCATCTATTACGTCAGCAAAGTCTTACAAGATGTAGAGACAAGATATCCAAAGATCGACAAGATTGCACTAGGTTTTATCATATCAGCTAGGCGTCTTCGACTGTATTTCCAGTCTCATACCATTGTCGTTCTGACGGACCAACCACTTAGAAAGGTTTTGCTGAGCCCCGAGGCATCAGGAAGATTGGTAAATTGGTCTGTCGAGCTGGGAGAATTCGATATCCAATATAAACCTCGCATTGCAATTAAAGCTCAAGCCCTAACGGACTTTATTGTCTAGTGTACATTACCTGAAGACCCCCCTTAGTTGGTGATTTCTGAGGTTACGGATCCTTGGAATCTTTATGTAGACGGTTCTTCGGCTGTTGGTGGTAGTGGAGCCGGAATTATTCTTATAAGTCTAGAAGGTTTTACTATTGAGTAGCGCTTCGCTTTGGATTTCAAGCCTCAAATAACGAAGCAGAATATGAGGCTCTTCTCGCGGGGATAAGGCTAACACAAGCTTTAAAGGTGGACTCGCTATCAGCTCATAGTGATTCCCAACTGGTGGTCAATCATGTCTTAGGAGATTACGAGGCCAGAGACGAAAGAATGGCTCAATATCTCAAGTTAGTTAAAACTTCAGCTGTGAAGTTTAAAAACTTCACCATTTGTCAAATCCCCCGAGATCAGAATACTCAGGCAGATACATTATCAAGGCTCGCTTCCGCCGAAGTAACAGATGTTCGACGCTCGATTTACCTTGAATTCGTCAAAGATTGTAGTATCAATTCTCAAACTGAAATCGGAATAATAGATCAGGAACCCTATTGGATGGACATGATCATTAAATATTTGTCTACAAGCGAATTACCAAGTGAAAGACATGAGGCGAGGAACCTTCGTGTCAAAGCTGCTCGGTATGCATTAGTGGAAGGAATTCTATACAAGAAATCCTTCAGCCTCCCTTATCTCAGATGCTTACGCCCATCAGAATCCTTATACGCATTACAAGAAGTACATGAAGGGATATGTGGCCAACATCTTGGAAGGAGGACATTGGCTCAGAAAATCTTAAGGCAAGGATATTATTGACCTACGATACAAAGGGACGCCATCGAATTCACACGAAGATGCGATAAGTGTCAGAAGTTTGCTACAGTTTCTCATACACTAGTCGCTCCTTTAACTTCGATTGTCTCTCCGATTCCCTTTGCTATATGGGGAATGGACCTGCTAGGCCCTTTTCCCGTGGCATCTGGACAATGACGATTTGTGATCGTGGCATCTGGACAACGACGATTTGTGATCGTGGCAATAGACTACTTCACCAAATGGACTGAAGTAGAATCTCTGGCAACCATTACTTCAGCCAAATATGAAGATTTCTTCTGCAAAAATATGGTCTGCCGTTTTGGAGTACCAAGAGCTCTGGTCGTTGACAACGGAAAACAGTTTGACAACAGCAACTTTCGAATCTTTTGCGTTAATCTTTCGATCGATTTGAGATTCACTTATGTAGCTCATCCACAATCCAATGGCCAGACTGAAAACATGAACCGAAGCATCTTACAAGGGTTAAAAAAGAAGCTGGATGAAGCTAAAGGCGAATGGGTGGATGAACTCCCCAAGGTGTTGTGGGCTTATCGAACAACTCCACATTCGGTCACAGGGGAAACGCCTTTCTTACTCTGCTATGGAACAGAAGCAATGCTGCTAGTTGAGGTAGGAGTTCCAACAATACGGGCCTTGCACTTCAACGAAGTAAACAACGAAGTTGGACTCCGAGCAAATCTTGATTTGGTAGAAGAAGCTAGAACTCAAGCCCATGAACGATCCGTTGTTATAAAACAACGGGTTGCGTGTTATTACAATCAGAGAGTTTGGTCCAAGCAGTTTAACGAAGGAGATTTGGTCCTTCGCAAATTAGAAGTCTTCGATCCAAAGGCAGCGACGAGAAAGTTATCTCCAAATTGAGAAGGACCTTACCGGGTTATAAAGGTGCTCAAACCGGGTGCCTACACACTGGGAACACTTTCGGGAGAACCCATCCTTCGTACTTGGAATGCTGAGAACTTGCGCAGATACTACCAGTAGCGTCTTGCCCCGAGGCAAGACACTTCTTTTTTGGGGGGATAAGGGGCCCAGACCTTATCAAAACCCCAATCTCTTAGAAATTGTCTTTAGAAGATCTTTTCGAATAAATGGGTTGTTAAGCAATCCAGTGTAAACTTTATCTTTTGCTCGAGCAATAAAGTTATTTTTCTAAGTATTGTTGTAAACTTAGCCAATTATTCTGCCCGAGCAGAATATCCACCGAACACTCTGCCCGAACAGAGTGCTAAACTTAGATAAAACATTCTGTCCGAACAAAATGATGGCCGAACACTCTGCCCGAGCAGAGTGTATAACTCTTGGTTTTTATAAAAATACAAGAATAGGCCAAACGGATTAGCTGCAGATCTAAGTCCGTGAAGAAACAAAAGTTAATGGGGGCATCGTCACTCCACCAAAGCTTTTGCTTCTTCGAAGTTTAGGCCGAATGAGAGTGTTCGACTTCTTTGCCAACTCTTTTAGTGACGAATAAAGGGTTTGAGTCAAGGTAAAAATAAATAATACTGTGTGAATGGTAAACATAAACTACGAGAAACACATAGTAAAACAAAGTATCATGAAATAAAAAAGACAGAGTTTTACAAAAGCCCTCGAAAGGGCATCAAAATAACTCGGTCTAAGAACAAAAGAGCCTTGATGCTAAAGACTAAGTCTAAGGCTCGGGGGCATGGCCAGAAGGACCCTCCTCTGGGGGGTGAAAAGCAGCAGCGTCTCCTGCCTCCAAAGGCATAGCTGTCTCCCCAAATGGAGACACGACTACAGGCATAACAAAGTCGTCCAAGGGGATGTCTGGGAAGTGCTCAGCAAACATCTCCTTGGCCTTCGTGAAGCCTATCTCGTAGATCTCTAAGCCATCACCCGTTCACTTCTTCATCCATTCTTCCCCAGCATTTCCATCAAGGAAGTCGCAGATGCCTTGGTCTCGAGCCTTCGTCACATTTTTTGCCGCCTTCCTCTTTGCTCGTTCCAGTCTCTTCTCCAGAGTTACAATCTGAGCAAGATAGTCTGCCTCTTGCTTGCTCAGCTCTTCAGCGCGACGGGTGGCTTCCTCTGCCTCTTTAATGGCATCCCTCTTCTGCTGAGCCTCCTCGGCTGCCACCTGCCTCGCCATCTCGAAGCGAGAAAGCATTGCAGACCCACTAGCATACATCTGAAATAAAGATTGGAACAATAAGCTGAATAAAGGTGGAAGGAAGAAACAAAAAATCAGTTAGAAGAAAGAACATTATCGTGTATACAGCCTGAGCAAAAGAACAGACGAAGGTCTCATGGGTCTGGTTTTGGAAAACCTCCTTGTCACGAGGAAGAACTCTGTGAACCAGATGCTGCTTTGAAATCTGACTGTCTGACATCTCGATGTCATCGCAACTAAGGGTCTATCTGGGGCAGAAGATATGATCCTCGTCGATAGACACTCTCTCAATAATTTGAAAAACTGGTCAGGAAGAGTAACTCTTGTCTTCTTCGAAGCGGGGGACAACTCCATGCTTGGCTGCTTTTCTTTCCTCTTTCCCTTGGCTTTTTGCAGAACAAGCAAGAAAGCCTCCTTGCGGTGATTTTTGACTTCCGCTAGCCATTTCTACAAGGAAGAAATGAATCAATACGGGAATAAACATTGAAACAAAGACTGAAACCAAGAACCTACATAAAGCCCACCTAGAGGAACGCTCTCAGCAGAAGACATGCTAGGGATATCAGGAGGATGAAGAGGAATCAAAGCTCCCACTGGAACAGGCTTGCGGGGAATAATCCTCGCCCACTCTAACTGCTGCTCTGACAAAGGCTCATCAATGTTAAGCCCTCCTCGAAGTTTGATGTGGCTAAGGATATGCTTAGTAAGGTTGTTAGGAGAGGGCTTGCCTAGGTTCTCAAAATCCTTACAGTAAGGATTCCAGTCTCTATCAAATGGAAGCTCCCCTTTGTCCAGACGGCCAACAAAGAAGTATCTGGAGTGCCAACCCTTATTCGACTTCGGTCCTCCTTCAGAAGTCATTGCTTACTATTAATGCAATACCATCCTAGGCAATTGGCGACTCCTTTGACGAAATAGATTTCGAAGAACACTCTCATAAAATCTGTTACATCTGGTTTGTAGCCTGAAGTCTGAACCAAATATATAAGCCTGACAAGCTTCCTCCAACCATTTGGAACAAGTTTCCCGGGAGCCATGCGATAATGCTCGAAGAAACGAAGAGCAAAAGGGTGAAGATGAAGCCTATACCCATACTTCACCTGCTCTTCGTAGATCCCAATTTCAAACTTAGTTCCATAATTAGCTGGTTCTTGCAAACCAGGAAGACGAGCATACCAACCTTCGAGAAGAGGATATTCCCGAATCAACTCCAACAAATCTTCGGTGGACATATTATTTGACTTCTCATCCGCCGTATACCAAGGCTTAAGATTAGCCTTATCCTCGGTTTGATCCTTTACATCTCCTAAAGCATTCTTGGCAGGAAAAGAATGTTAAGCCTGACAAGCTTCCTCCAACCATTTGGAACAAGTTGCCCGGGAGCCATGCGATAATGCTCGAAGAAACGAAGAGCAAAAGGGTGAAGATGAAGCCTATACCCATACTTCACCTGCTCTTCGTAGATCCCAGTTTCAAACTTAGTTCCATAATTAGCTGGTTCTTGCAAACCAGGAAGACGAGCATACTAACCTTCGAGAAGAGGATATTCCCGAATCAACTCCAACAAATCTTCGGTGGACATATTATTTGACTTCTCATCCACCGTATACCAAGGCTTAAGATTAGCCTTATCCTCGGTTTGATCCTTTACATCTCCTAAAGCATTCTTGGCAGGAAAAGAATGTGAAAGTTGAGAAGTTGAAGGCGGTAGAGATTGAGAAGTTGAAGGTTGTAGTGGTTGTGAAGTTGAAGGCTGCGGAGGTTGTGGGTTTGAAGTTCCAACTTCACTTTCTGAAGTTGGAACTCGTTTTGAACTTGAAGATGAACTACTGCTAACAACTATGTTCTCTTCGGAAGAAGAGTCATATGTTGAAGTTTCGGACGTGTTTTCTATTGCTAACTTAGGAAACTATGAAAACTTGAAGTGCTGAACAGAAAGAGGAGAGGAAAAGAGACTTACTTGAAGAGAAGGATGCTTCCAAATGATTCGAGTGGGGTAAAAATGAAATGAAGATCTCCTTTTATAGAAAAAACCCCAAGTAACCATCTCTTGGGGTACCCAACGGTTAATCTACCCTTTACGTGTCACAAGCTAAGAGAAGAGAAGTTTGAAACTTGAAAATTTCCCGCTCAAAGGCATTAATGGCAAAAGGGACACGTGGAAATGAACCGAACAGAATTCTGTCCGAGCAGAATCTTGTCCGAGCAGAATGCCTCTTGGTCGAGCACAATTCTGCCCGAACAGAATCGTGCCCGAGTACTCTGCCCGAGCAGAATGATTTTTGGCCAAGCACAAATCTGCCCGAGCAGAATCCTGTCTGACCACTCTGCCCGAGAAATCGTGGCCGAGCACTCTGCCCGAGCAGAATCCTCATTGGCCGAGCATAATTCTGCCCGAGCAAAATCGTGCCTGAACACTCTGCATGAGCAGAATGCTCTTTGGCCGAGCAAAACTTTGCCCGAGCAGAATCGTAGCTGAGCACTCTGCCCGAGCAGAATGCCTCTTGGCCGAGCACAATTCTGCCCAAGCAGAATCGTGCTCGAGTAGAATGCTCCTTAACCGAGCATAATTCTGCCCGAGCAGAATCATGTCCGAACAGAACTTTGTCTGAGTAGAACTATCTTTGAATATTTGAAATGTCGGAAAAACAGATTCGATTATGTTTTGGCATATTTCGCTATCACCAGTGGAAAAAGTGTGCTTCCACCCGCTTCATTAACGCTGGTAAAAGCAGGGGGCATATGATATAGCTAAAAATACACCTCCAATCTACGGATAACACGTGACAGTTATGACACGTAGTCCATGCTGGCTTATTACTGATTTGGCACTTGCCATATCAATCACCAGGCAAAATCCTAAAAGGGCTTTAACTCTATCAGCTAAGATTGACATGAGATCCTCTAGGATCCTAATTCGATTCTGATTGGAATTGTGCAAAACCTAATTCTCCTAGGGCTCTCCTTCCTACTACTATATAAAGGGGTCTAACCCCTCAGGTATGGACAAGCTCACACACATACATATTGTGTCTTTATTGCTTCTCAGAGTTCTACATTGTTAGCCATCTCTGATTTAAGCATCAGAGCGTTCCCCCGCCGGAACCCCACCCGGCGGTCACTCCGTGTTCTCTTTTGTAGGCCTATTTTCTGGTGTGGTTCCCGATCCAGTTTTTAGCTGCAACAAATGCAATTCGAAAAGTTTGAAAGATCTTCTATCAAAAAAAAAAAGAAGGCATGCCCTTTGGAGGGAGGGGGTTGGGATACCAACATTACTTGTATAAGGAAGGACTCATCATCTCACTCACATATTTCCAACCAATGAATAGAAAAATGAGGCACACATAATATACCTTTAGGTTGTGTTGACTGGTGGGATATGATATGAGGATCAAACATGATAAGGTGGGATAAACCAAGCTATAGTTTCCCATGCGATGAGGTGGAGAACGAGGTTATCCAATCCTAGTTTGGTGCAAGCTTGGATTGCAACTTGGTTTTTTGTGAATATTAAGAAAAATATTTAGATTGCCTGAAGATAGCCGTGAGGATCTTAGTCTGTTCACTGTCTACAATTATCATCGTCCAAAATTGTCACCGAATCCACTATATACCCATTCACCGCCCATGAAAATTCTAGAATCAATCGCACAAATGTGGATCGAAAAAATGATGGTGGACGACTGTTTGACAATGGTGGAGAAAGTCTTTGATTGAGGGTTGTGTTCACACCTTAGATGAATTTAATACTAGGCTGTAGTTGTCATGTCCTGAACCCACGATTGGGCTCGTGAACCAGGTTCGTGACAGACCACAGACCCATTAGACTCTCACCAAGGGCGCTGCTAGGCCTTACTCACTAAAAACCAATACAACTACAGTGGAAACTGAATCTTATACAACTTCAAAATAAGAACTTCATTTCTAGCCTTAACACAAAACCACCACATATTAACAACTATAAAATAGTCTCTAAAGGTAATAAGTACACTCATTGAAATCCAACTACAATTTACATGTCCAAATTTATTACAATCCTTCTTACGGTAACACCTAGGGTAGGACTCAAAGTCATCTAGTATAGTCTCCAGAACTCCACCCTACGTTTAAATCCCATGCTCACCGTCCTCGCATTACTTTTCAACCTGAAATGCTAAGTAAAGAATGAACTTTTCACGTGCTCAATAAGTAACCAGTATTTAAACTAGCTGGACCATAGCATGTCAAAATAATAACTCACTTTACAAATTAGTTACTTTTCAAGATAAAATCAGGGAGTAATTAATCATTACTACGAGAAATCATTATGTAAAACGTAATCAAGTAAAAGGAACAAATCTGAAGGCACAAAAATCATTTAGCGCAAAAATGTCAAAACAAAACAGTTCCATTCCAACACCAGCTCAAACGATATGCTGCGATCAGCGTACATAACCCCACTGACTTGGGCCTGGAATCCCACCTCGAGATACACATCACTATGGAAGCAGGGGCGACCACTTACAAAAATAATGCGCATTATGTCAACGTACATAGCCCTATTGACAGGGGCCCAAAATTCATTTTTCTCCTGTTAGATATGGGGAACAACAAAAATTACCCTTTTCGTTTATCACAACATAACCATTCAATCGCTGATGGTCAAACCATCTCATAAACTTCCGATAGTTTCCCAAAACATTTCATATCCAATATTACATCAATATCGAACATCTCACTTGCGCCAAATATTTCAAATCTGAATTCCATTACAATTTATGGTAAATTACACACGGCACCCCGGAGGTTTGCCCTAAACTACACACGGACCCCCCTATCATTTTAATTACACTAAACTACACTTTTTTATTTTTTCGTTCCAAGAATTAACAAAAGTAAGAAAATGACGGTAATACCCCTCATAAGAATGTAAATTTACCCAACCACCATGCCCAGTATCTGACCAATTCTTTACTACCCACCATTGCCACTGCCCTATATCTAGCTCCACCATCGTCTGACTTTACCTTCTCAGGCAAAAACCTGAAGAACTTGAGGTACGGCCTCTGCACGACGTCATAGCTCGGAGAAAAGAGTTCACCGGTAAGTGACGATCTAGACATCAACGTCGGTGGTGGTTATGGGTCACTGCTGGCAATGGATGGTGCTTGGTTTTGAGGTAGACTGCCAGGGGTACTCACTGCCGGCGATGGATGGTGCTTGGCTTTGAGGTAGACTGCCGGGGGTACGTGTCGATCTGGACATCGACGGTGGTGGTGGTTTTAGGTGGACGATCGACGGTGGTGGTTGTGGTGATTTGGTGGTGAAGCTAGTGTAACGGTGGCGACAGGGACGCCGGGAGAAATATGATGAGACCAGCGCCGACGATTGATGGTAGGTGGTTGATCTTGACGCCGCGACAGCTATGCCGAAGTGGCTGTGTAACTCGCCGATCTAGATTTAGATTTGACTCCTTATCGGGTTCTATGCATCCAATTCCAATCGGAGTGGGTACACTGAAGGGGTTTACGGGCAGTAGATGGTAGGAGCAGCGAGGATAGCAGCCCCAGCCGGCGGCGATGGGTGATGAAGGATGGTGGTGGATGTTGTAGACGGTGCGTGGGTTGGTTTCGGTGGGTGAGACACATTGGGAGGGTGTGTGTGTGTGTGTAAAAGGCATACAATAGTGGTGGTGGGGCGTCGGCGACGGCGGCCATTAAGCATTGGCTTTGGTAAGGAAGAAGAAGAAGATCTAAGGGTAATTTGGGAATACCATAACTTCTTAAATGTGCCCTAACTTTTTTTGACCATAACTTCTAAAATGTGCCCTAACTTTTTTTTACGGTTCCTTAACAAAAGTGGGATTTATGACTACAATGACAAACCACAGGGGACTAAGGGTAATTAAAAAAGATAGGGGGGTCCGTGTGTAGTTTATGGCAAACCTCAGGGGTGCCGTGTGTAATTTACCCTACAATTTATAGACAAATGTCATTTAAATGCTGGTCCAATTTTAACGAGAAACAGTGTCGCAACAGACTTTTTAACAAAATTCGTTTCTCCAAAGCGAAGCAGATAAATTTAATGAAAACAGTTCAATGATGATAAACAATGCTTTTCAAAAGTAGATAAACATATATGCTTTAAAGAAATAATAATTGAATTGACAGGTTATTTATGTGAACCGCTAACAGAATTCGGAATTTTTCCTTTTAGTCTGACCTCAATCGCCTTTTATCTAATCTGAACAGATAAATCAACTATAAATTAGTTCTTGTTCCATATTACTAAATTTTAGCGAAAGAAAATATCTCCATTTCGACCCTTCCTACTTATCATATCATAACCTCTTACTACAGCTAGCCCAATATTAGAATTTTACCCTATCCTCCGAAATTGTATTTATGCCACAAATATCTCAGTTATGAGAGTGTACTAATACCATCTCTCAACTTCTAGCATTACCGACACTGAAATATGCATGTCCATTGTATTCACCATCGGGTGTACAAAATTACCAAAACACTCCCGACTTATGTAAAATTAACAAACTACCACATGGCGCTCATCTCACCAAAAAAATTTCAAAAACAGTTCAAAACATCTTTTTAAGCAATCTAAACTAGTTTTTGGACTAAAAAGTCCTTCCAAAATGTTTTCGCTCGAAAACCCCTAACTGACATCTAAACAGAGCTCTCAGAGTTCGATTTCATTAAAAATAGCTATCGGCATCAAAATGCCACGGAATATTAGACACTGGAACATCTCAATAATATAAGGTCCTCATAAAATTTTCAAATAAAAATAACCCGATTTGATATGGTTCTCATAAAATTTTCAAATAAAAATAACCTGATTTGATATATTAAATAAATCAAGAGCCCCTTTTTACAGATACAAGTATTTAGAGTCCTTCAGAGACACTAAAAATCCCAAAAATTTCACAGTATAGTTCTCGTAAAATTAACAGGGGTCTCCTTTTTGGACTTGTCCAAAATCTGAGCAGAACTATTTTAAAAAAAAAAATGAAGTTCGGGACAGCTTAAAACCTAACCATCTACAGCAACAATTACGGTTACTATTCTTATTTACAAAGATTAAACCCAGCCACCCACCCCTAAAATACACAGACCTTCTTTTACTTTATACCGAACACACACACACACACACACACACACACACACACACACACACTCACTCTGTCTTTCTCACTCACTCACTCTCTCTCTCCCCCCTCTTACTCCCCCTACGCCCTCACACTCCTCACACACACACGTGAGCGCGCGTGTGCACACACTCACTGATACACACACAATACACACATACTAACTTACTGCACAAACACCTACACACATAGCACTCACTCTCACATGCGCGCACACGCCGCACACACATAAACTCTCGGCAACAGACGCACTGACACCCACTGCACACATAGCAATACAAACACAAATGCTGAAAATTCACACTTCACAGCCCTCTCTTACACACACCCTCACACTGAAAAACCACACACACACACATACCCCTCACACAAACTGCACACTCCCACGGCGCGCGCGCGAACACACACACACACATACACGACCAGCCGCCATGGCTGCTTCCCCCACCCCTTCCCCGCTCACGCTCACGTGCGCGCGTGCACACAATAAAATTCATACACTAATAAAAAATTTACCTTGGGATAACCAATTTCTTCTCTCTCTCTCTCTTTCTCCCGCCTTTCTATTTTTACCGAGCTTTCTCAGAACTTCCTTCTCTGTTTTTCTTTTTTTGTCTTTTTTTTCCCTTTCCTTTCTTCCTTTAAATTCCTAACTTATTAATATAAAATTATTTGTAGATTAATCACCATCTAGAAAGTAGGAGGTGGCATATTCCCCATCATTGTTCTCACCATCTTCACACATGTAACAAGGGTAAATTACATAAAACCCCCTAACGTTTACATCCAGTTCTCACTTAAGACCCTGAGGTTTCAATTTAAACAATTAACACCTCAACGTTGAGAATTGGTTCCAATTGGACCCAAAATCATTTTCCCGTTTAAAAAGGGGTGGATGGTCGTCCACCTTGAGGGGCATTTTAGGTAATCCATATTTGGTGCTCTCTCTCTCTATCTCTCTCTCTTTCTCTCTCCCCCCCACACACACACACTGAAACACAGACCCACCCACAGACTGTGGCGCCCCCCTTTCCCCCACACCATTCCCTCTAAACATGCCCCCCCACCCCTCAGCATCTTCCCCGATCACATAGTGCACTCACACACACGCACACAGTCACGCACACAGAGGCACAGACACACAACCCACTCACACACACAATCGACCACACACAACTCGGCGAAGCGCCATGACAGCGCCTGACAACCCAACACAAGGTCGCCGGAAGACGACTGGAATTAGATGGAAGAAAACGAATCACCGGCGCCCCAAATGAAACTGTCGGCGATGAACATGGCAAAGACCAGTGCGGGCCAGCTGAGTAAAACACCAGAGATCTGCTAAGCAAACCCACCGCCGACCTGCTAAAGAAACCAACACTCACTGCGTGCATCGCAAAATCAAGCTGTCAATGGGCGATGATCGCGAATCCAAAGATATCCATTACATCAGCAACCAAGAACAAGTTGATCTTAAGACTTTGGCTAAAGCCCATACCAAAAAACGGAAATCAACTCTTTATATCTGACAGAGAAACATACATTGTGCCTGCTACACGAGTACTTATGTGGGTCTTCTTGTCATCATACAGTTTTGCCAAACCAAAGTCTGAAATCTTAGGGTTGAGATCAGAGTCGAGTAAAATGTTGCTGGCTTTCACATCTCTGTGAACGATACGAAGACGTGATTCCTCGTGAAGATAAGCTAGACCCCTTGCTACTCCCACACATATATCAAAACGGGTTGGCCAGTCAAGATACAAGGTACTGTTACCTGCTTCATTAACACCAAGCACTTTGTGATCGGGGAAGATGCTGAGGGGTGGGGGGGGCATGTTTAGAGGGAATGGTGTGGGGGAAAGGGGGGGCGCCACAGTTTGTGGGTGGGTCTGTGTTTCAGTGTGTGTGTGTGTGTGTGTGGGAGAGAGAAAGAGAGAGATATAGAGAGAGAGATAGAGAGAGAGGGAGAGCACCAAATATGGATTACCTAAAATGCCCCTCAAGGTGGACGGCCGTCCACCCCTTTTTAAATGGAAAAATGATTTTGGGTCCAATTGGAACCAATTCTCAACGTTGAGGTGTTAATTGTTTAAATTGAAACGTCAGGGTCTTAAGTGAGAACCGAATGTAAACGTTAGGGGGTTTTATGTAATTTACCCCATGTAACAATGTTAATCTAATCTAATTTTAATAATTACAAAATTTCTCACAGCTTTTCATAATTACAAACCAACCCCAAAACATTTCATAATTGCATTCTGGCCCCCCAATGTTTTTTAGCCTTTCATACTATACCAATCCCCGATTATCGCTAAAATTATTGTCCTTTTATTCTCGACCAAAAGATTATTATTTTGGACATCTTTGAAAAGCACGAGGTGTTACATTATTATAAAAATTTCGTCCTTGAAATTTGGTGTTTCTTAGATTGTTGTTCCTAATTATGTCCAATCGCAATATCCATCAACCTACACAATATCAATTTTTTTACCTTGCATGTTCCCCCATGCTAGAAATAATTTTCCACATGTTTATAGTCACTAAAATAGTGTAAAGTGGTCTCTACGCTTCACCCTATCTCCATTTATACCATTACTCGTCGCCAAACACTGAAGCCTCACTTAATACATAACGGTTGCTGAAAGTCCAAATGAGTTATCACAATTGACTGTAAGCCCAATTTGAAACCAAGTTATTAGGTCCCCCCCCCCGTTAAAAGGAATTTAATTTCACACTTTATATAACTTATAACGTCTTGGCACTATACTTTTGCTTCATAACTTTGATAACTACTAACATAGTAGCTGAGCCACATCTAACCTTCGCACCCAAATTCATGTTTCGACACAACATTACCTTCCAAAAATCTCAAAATCTCGGCACTCTGAAATTGTAAAGTTATATCTTTACATTACATCCATCTAACTGTACGCTACATGCTGCTCTACAACCTTGGATATGGTTTTGGCAACTAATACCGCATTTCTCCTACCGTCTTGAGCCAGCTCCACCCAAACGAATGACGTCGTTGAATGTTACATAGAAACCGGATCATTACTTGACTTTGAAATATTTATGACTTAGCTAGTAAGACACTCAGTGAACTAAATTTACGCCAGTCCAAATTCAATGCATATAAAATGAATTAAATCAATATCTTATCCATCATGCTTCCACTGCATTGTATTGATAATATACCAGACTATACTCTTTGCACAATCTACTTAATAATATCAAGCTTTACTTCAAGCCTATCGTGTACTAAAGTACTAAGCAATGGTCAGGTATGACTTGCACTCTATAAAATCCCATCTTGAGTTCTAATTTCCATTCTTATCACCTCCCCAGCCTCATACTAGTATATAGGTGATCGAAATCAACGTCTATACAAAGCCATAACTAAAGTCATCTCAAATTTGACATAGCCAATATGGATAATCAATTCCTATAAGCACTTATACATCACATCAAAGACGGAGAAACTGTAACCACTATGCTTTTGCTGCGCACTCTGATTTGTCAAATCGATCGAGTTCAAACTATTACCAAATCCCTCATAGAGAAATGCGGAACTTAAAATGGCGCAAAAATATGATTCTATACACCCACGTATCGCCCTCCACTAATTTTGACAACTCTAAGTTTCCACTTCACTTACAACTCGCAATCACATCACTTACCAAAAATTATGGTTTTATCCTTCAATTATCTTCTTTGGTTAATGCTTAAAGTCCTTAAATTCTAAAGGTAAATAACATCGGGTCTACTATTATGTGTTCGACCAAAATCTCAATCTTATACTGAAACGTCAAATAAATTGTCAAAACATAATCGACGTTCTTAAAGTCTAATCTCAATCACAACTTATATTGGGCTTAGGAGTCTAATAATCTCATACTTAAGCTCTAAGTATCACAAGACCATATTGCTCTGATATCATTCCTGTCACGCCCCGAACCCATGGTTAGGCCCGTGATGTAACATCCCGGAATTTTTGTAACGTTAACACTCACTCGATCATTTACACTAAGACAATAATACCCTCAGACTCAACCAATTTAGTACTACTAGTCAGTCAGAGCAACTAAACAATTGAATAAGATACTACTCTTAGTGTACTGTCATAGTTGAAACATCAAGTCTAAGTCAAAAATTCTAAATAGCAATATTAACTCACGCAATGACCAAGACTTAAACTTAAATTCTCTTTCCCTTGCTCGACTCTAATCCATACCCAATGCGATCTATTGTTGGTTATTACCTGCGGAAAGGATGTCAAATGAGAGTGACCTTTTGAGAGCTCAGTAAGGTCGCTCAAAAATAGGAATTTCAAAATAATTCACAGATGCAATTCGATGATGGTTTTTCCAAGAGTTTCAAAATGATCATAAGTAGTTCGATCATATATCAATATGATTTTCAGATACGATACAAACAATCACAGATACTATTGAATATCACTGATTGTAAAGCCACAAATGCAGTGCAGGGTAATCACTTAGCAATGCCCCAAAGGCGATGCTCACTAGCATTGATAACTACATATGCATATGTACACCGGCTAGTCCATCAAGGTACTAGCCTACACGAATACACACTAACTCCTCCCAATACACACCAGTGCAAAATCTCATGTCAATATGCAGAAGGACAACAATTCGATAATTCAACATGTTATTCAATGCTCGATGGACAAAAAAATTATAAATGATGAATATTAATATTAGTTTCAATGAACATTTTAATGCTCAATGAATAAAGAGTGCGTATATGTTTGAATGATGACTAATGAGCATGGTATTATTTGACTAGGGTATGCCGCTCGTTGCGATTAGAGGTTGCGAGTTGCTTCGGTTATAAGCGAATGAGGTAAGGACAATGCAGTTCTAATATGCTAATTCATTGCTTCAATTAGCATGCCATGTTGATGACGTTCTTGTTAGACTCTTGTTGTTATGATTTGACACCGATAGTCATTGTGACTGATATTTGTTTATCTGAATTATGTTGTTGCGGACATAAGGTAGAATAATTTTCCTTAGTTCGCCTCGTTAATGAAGTTTGATAAGAATAATTTGTGTCCTAGTATGCTATGATTCGATTCGATTATCATACCGAACGTTGGTGATGATATTGCATAGGGGTTATTGTGTGGCTGTTGTGAAATGTCGGCAATTATTGATAGTCGATATTTCTCTTGGTTAAGAGCGTTGTAAATGACTTGTGGTTAAATTTCTCCCGAGTCAATCCTGTCGTTGATTAATGATCTTACGTAGAGGTGGATGCGTTGTTATGGTGTCATGTTGGCACTTCTTGGTAATTGACATTTCTTTTATTTAAGAATGTTGTTGAGGGCTTGTAGTTAAATTTCTCTCGAGTCCGCCCTGTCGTTGTTTGGTGATGTTATGTAGAGATTGTGGTGTGGTGGTTATGAGATGTAGGTAACCATTGATGACTAATATTTCTCTTATTTAAGAGCGTTGTTGAGGACTTGTGGTTAAATTTCTCCCAAGTCTGCCCCGATGATGATGCTTATGTTGAATCTCGTTGTTATGTTTGAAACTTCGGTTGATCTTTTGACCTGATATCTCTTGTTTGGGTTGTGTTGTTGAGGACATAAAGCGAAATAATTTTTCCTTAGTCCGCCCCGTTGATGAAGCCTTGTTGTTTTAGCTATAACGCGGTTAGGGATAAACATTCTTTGTGAGTTCCTTCTTGATGACAGCGTCTCTTTTGATTATTCGATACTGAGATGAACATCCCGTATAATGAGACATCAAAATGAGGAGGATGGCCTATGAAATATGATCATTGGCCAAAAATGATGTATGGGGCCCGAGTCGAGTATGTCGGGTCTGGTCAAGTCCAGTCTGTCGTGCTGAGTCTGCATTGCATTTGATTTTATTTTGATGTTAATGACTTGTATTTCATTAATGTTTACTTTGGCGATTATTGTTTTAGTGTTCACTTGCATAGTCAGTCAGTATGTCTATTAGTCTGTCTTGTCCATGAGGAGGTGACAATAATGATGTTCTGTTGGGCCTTGAAGCCGCTCAGTCTGACGAAAGAAAAATATCGTTTGACAAATTATGTTGATGCTAAAATTTATTGCAAACTTTTGATTCATTGTTATCGTTGAGATGATTATTATTCCTCTGAGTCTCTTGAATCACTTGTACTCGATACTCCTCGTGTTGTCTTTATTGGGTGATTTGCGCTCATTCCTTATGTTGTGGTGTGCAGGTTATAAGATTGACCAAGGAGAACCCTTTAAAAAGGGAAAGGAGACAAGCTAGGAAAGTTGAGAGATGTGATAAGTTGAGCGACGCGAGACAAGCGAGAAGAGATAAGGTAAAGGTTGAACTACGGGGCACGTTGAGGGAAGCTACATGACTATTGGCTTCAGCTGTGGTATGATGTATATTCATAAGAAATTTTTTGCAAGGACGCATTCTGAAGCATTTAATGATGGGTGAAGGTGTAGTTGCTCTGTATCTGTACAAGGTTGCGATTGTGATTATGATCGATAACTCAGCCCGGTTATGTCACCAGGGTTGAGTGTGTTGCAAATATCCTGCATAGGGGTCTTCAAGAGAGCTTTAGCTTATGGAGAGCAATGAGTGTTATCATTGGGTGATCCGACTGAACTGACTGAATGGGCCATACCAAAAGGAGGTAGATTACAATTGAGGGAATCTTGGGTAGTTGTTCTACGTACTTGTAAGAGTGAATTAAGTTGTTGATCACTGCACTTTGTTCCAATGTCAATTTGGTCACTGAACTCAGGCTCGTATCAAAAAGGTCATTAGACTAATCAATTGGTTGAATCAAATCCTTCTGTTAGGTTCTGTTAACATATCATAGTCGTTAAGTGCAACTGTGCCTCGCACACGGGGCTTAACACATTGTTTGTAGTTTCTCTTGGGAGAGAAATGGAAGAAAATAAAAGGAATTAAGAGGCTCATTTCCTCTCATTTATTTCATTTGTAGGTTTTTGTGTGGAGAGGAAAAAAGGAGACAATGGAAGAAAGTTTGGCTTCTTTATCCCTATATCTTTCTCCTCAAGAAATGGAGAGAAAATAAAACTATCATAATCAACACTCTTACTATACCCACATTATCTTTGAAACAGTGAAGGTCATTCTCAAATACCTCATATGTCCTAAGACTTCAATATAAACGTTAACGTTTCACATGAGTTAAACAAAAAAGCCCTATAGTACCCATTAAATAACGAAGCAACACTTTCATTGTACTTCCATTATGTACAAAAGTCACATATTTCTTTGTTGGAATAGTGATGATGTGGTAGTGGGAAGTAATATTGTTGTGTATTGATGTTTTCTTTTTCTCACCTAAACTCACAAGGAAAATTATTATCCCTTCTCTCCACTCAAAACTCGTAATTAAACTGGAAGTGAGGGGCAAAGTCGTTAAAAGGAAAAAACATTGTCCCTTTTTCCGTATTCTTCTCTTTTACCATCACCACCTATTCGCCACCACCAACATATCCCTCCTCCGCTGCCAACAAGACAACAAAGTGTATGAATTGACTCAACCCAACCAACCAACCACTACCCCTAGTTTGGAGCTTGTTGCTCTAGTTTCATCGACAAAAATTCAGCACAAGCATCAACGCCTCTCTTTGCCGCCTCACTTATCATCGCATCACCTAAATTGCAGCCACCGATCTTAGAAAAAAGTCCCTTGTCAAAAAATTCTAAAAGCAAATACGCATTCTAGACTCATCCAGATTTACATATGTTTCACATTGAAACATGTAAAGTGAGTATAAGATGGATTTCACTTGGGGCTTGAAAACTTAGGGTTTTCTTTGATCATGGCATTGAAAAATTAGGGCCTGACAATTGACATGAGAAGAATTAGTAGAGGGGGAGAAAAAGACAAACTAGTGAAGGTGATGGTCATTCAATCGCGACAGTGATGTGATCCGAAGTGAAAGGGCTATTTGTTGATGTTGGCAATTGTGCAACGGTGATGGAGAAGTCTGTTTGTTTGTGTGTGTGTGTGTGTGTGAGAGAGAGAGAGAGAGAGAGAGAGAGAGGCGACTTTTGGTGGTGTTAAGCATTAGGCTATAATGTGGTGATTAGTGCTGAAATGTTCAACCGATTGGCAGGGTATGGCTGGTGGTGGTCATGCGTAGCGATCCAGGTGTGCCACCATGGTGGTCATGGGTGACGAGAGATGTCAGTTAAGGAGCTGAGGTGGTGGTATGGCAAAAAGCAAGAGAAAGAGATTGAGAACGAAAAAAAAAACAGCCAACACGATAGTTCAATGTCACCTAAAGAACAAGTGATGTGGCCTAATCAAATAAATAGACTACATAAGGTACATATTTGTACACTTTTGTGGTTTTGTTTGACAATTTTGACCAGTCAATTAAGTCATATGTGCGAGTCACCTGACAACTTAACATATATGGTAGTATTGGAACCTAAGAGAAGGACTCAATTGACCAAATCAATAAGTTAAGTGATCATCACGATTAAATCAATAAGTGTGAGTCCGGTGATCAAATTGACATATGGAATAATGTGCAATGGTTAATGGGGTAAATCACTTTATTTTAGAAGATGAAAAATAAAAATGGTGTAAAACCGAGCATCAAGATTAAGAGTAGATTGATAAAAATGAATAGATTATTCTACTTTTTCCATTACGAATTTAAACAAACTTTTTGTAGATTAATGAAATTTCAAAATTCGTGTTGTTGACAAGTCCAAAGATAAGCTTGTACGTCCTTAAACACACCTGGGGGGTGAATAGGTGTTTACAGCTTTAAGCAGAAATTTAAAACTTAATTTACATTGATGTAACATAAATAGTAAATATAAATCAACACAAGGATTTATACCGGTTCGGCCCCACCAGCCTACGTCCAGTCCCTGAGCACTCCACACAAGGGAGACCTACTCGAGCCTTTCACTAAACAGCTAGCTTAGGATGCTAGCTTAAACTGCAGTACAGATCCAAAACCCTTCAAGGTTTCCAACAATTACAATTGAAAAGAAGATTACAATTGAGATACAATACACACTCCTTTACGAGTAGATATTACAATGAATACAACAAAGCTAAGCTTTCTTAAGTGGGAAGATCTGAAACCTTTCAAAAACTAAACCAAGAAGCTTGCTACTCAATTTCTCAAATATAAACTCACTCAAGGAAAAGTATATGGAAGTATGATATAAGATGAGAGAGTCTTTTTAGAAATGTGAGAGAGATTTTTCAGAGATTGGAGAAGTTAGTAATAAAAGCTCTAGGAGTCCCTTTTTATACTAGAAGAGAATATGACCGTCGAAAAAGGATGACACAGATTTATTTGAATGAAATAATAAAATCGTTCGAATGAAAACATCTCTGAAGAATTCGGTCGAATGAATCCTGGATTCATTCGAATCAAATGATAGGACTGAGATAATTTAGAGCCACTGATGGATTGAGTCGAATGGAAACTCCTTTTCATTCGAATGAAAACTTTTGCTTCGGATGAAAACTTTTGCTTCGGATGAGAACTTTAGCTTCGACTGAAAATGTTTTGCTCATTTTGATCCAAAGCAATGCCATTTTGATCACAGAAAGGTATAAAATATTTTTTGAATTCGCCGCCATGATCACTTCGAATTTTACAAGTTTAAACTCTTTCTGATTTTCTAGAAGCTTTACAAGGCTAAATAATTTTTCAAAAGCTTCATCCTTGTGCGTTAGAAAAAGGACCCAGGTGTATCTAGAAAAACCGTCAACAATGACGAAGGCATAATATTTTTCACCAAGGCTAGTGAAACCAATAAAACAATCCTAGAGGGGGGTGAATAGGGTTTTTGAAATATAATGGGGAATTTAAACTAAGCACAATCATAAATCTCAAACAAACCAAGTAATACTTCAAAGAAGATGCTAACTAAACAATCTCAAACAGTTAAAGAGCAATAAGTAAAGAGATTGAGTTAGAGATACTTGACAAGGAGATTTAAATGGTTCGGCTTGATATACCCTCAAGCCTACATCCACCTCTTCAAGGAAGTCCCTTGCAAGAGCACTAGAATCCACTAGCAACAATCTTCTTCCGGGTCAAGATCAAAACCCTTACAACACTTGGTGATATCCCCACACCAAGCACAAGCCTTGAATCCACAAAGCTCACCCAAGACTTGACAAACCCAAGCCTTGATCACAATCCTTTTACAAAGATCAAATGTGTACAAAGAAACCCTCTTGAAAGGAAATGAGTACAAATGAAGCTCTAGTGCAATAGAGAGATGAGAGAATTGATGACTTGAAGGATGCTCACTCTCAATCAAAGAATTGCTCACAAAGATGCTCTCTTTAATGATGTAAAATCATGAAGATGAAGAGAGAAAAGTTTAATCTATGAGCCTTGATTTTTCTCTAATGAATGAAGGCTTAGAATATGGTTTCCATAGTGTATAATGAAGCCCCAAATCATTTATATAGAGAAGAGATCAAATATAGCCATTATAGGCATAAAGTGGGCAAAACTGCCATTGTCGTCGACTGTAACCCAATGCAGTCGACTGTAATCCCTCTAAAATAGCCGTTGGAGTTTTGTCCTCGAAAATAGCCGTTGGAACTGAATTTTGACCAATGCAGTCGACTGCATGGAATGCAGTCGACTGTAATACCCTACTGCCTATCGGCTGCCTCACGGAACCACCTTTCCTATTTTGGGCAGAACTTTCTCTAAACAAATCGGATTGAGGTGCCGTTTTTTGCGTTGGAAAGCTAATGAAAAGTTTTATCAAGATATGAAAATATTAGCACCAAAAACAGTTTTGAGAAAATCTGAGTAAGCTCCAAAGTTCACTTATTTTCAAGAACCGCACTTGTGTGAATGGTTATGAACTCACGTGCAATGCACAAGGTGTCCTAAGGTCTTTTTAGGTCATAGTCATCAATCCAAGCATCAAACCAAGACTAGTTACATAATTGTAAAGATCAATCATAATCAATGATAACTTAGCCTATGCATTCTTTCTTGCTCTTTGACATTGGACTTGATGAAGCTTCCATAACATGTCACCATAGCTTTAAGCTTCTTTGGCTTTAATTCATCTATCCAACTTCTCAAATGTGTATTCATGAGTGTGCATGTATATACCTACTAAGAATATACTCAAAGCACACATTAGAACATAATCAATGTGTAGTTATCATCAAAACAAGATGTAAGCCTAGGTTATCCAACCATAGGGCTAACAACTAGCATTTCTTGTGGGCCAAAAAGATCTAAATGAAGAAGTTGAAGAGGACGAGAGGTAGAGACATTTTTGGCATGAAACAAAGTTTTTGATTGTTTGCCGTATTGACAGGCATCACAAACCTTATCCTTGACAAATTTCAATTTTGGTAAGCTTCTAACAAGTTCTTTTGCAAGTAGTTTCTTGATTAGATCCATATGCACATGACCTAATATACGATGCCACAACCAAATATCATTTTGTTGAATATAGAGGCACATTTCTCAAGAAGAATCCAACGCATCAAAAGACATAGTGTAAATGTTAGTACCTCCATCTGATGCATGATGGATCATGCAGTGGTCACCTTCAAAATAAACTTTGTGTCCACTATCGATTAGTTGATTGATGCTAATTAAATTAAACTTCAAACCATCAACTAAAGACACATTATCAATGGAGATCGAACCGTTACCAATTTTACTTTTACCGATGATCTTCCCATTTGAGTTGTCTCCGAAGGTAACAAGACCACCATCCTTTAAAATGATATGAAAAAATAGTGAACAATCACCTGTCATATGCCTTGAGCATCCGCTGTCGAGGATCCATTTGTTTGGATCCACCTTTGCTTTCAAGCATACCTACGACATATTCTGATTTTATTCCTTTAGGTACCCACACTTTCTTGGGTCCTGAAAGATTAAGTAAACAATATTTTGGCACCAAACTTGCTTCACTCTATTTTTATTGACAGAAAAAGATTGTTGATTTCTAGCTATTTTAAGAGGACAATTTTTAACTAAGTGTCCCTTCTTATTAAACGTTGTACAGAGTGTGAATGGTGAGCAGGAGGCTAGATTTTTGTCAAAGAAATTTTTATAATTCTTTTGCTTCTTTGAAGGATCATAACCAATCCCAATTTTTTCAAAAAACACATATTTGTCTTCCCAGAAGTATATCCAAGTTCTCTCTTCCTTGTGTAAATTTTGAAAGCGTAAGATTCATATCTTCGATCTCTTTTTCCAAACTCCCTTTTTGTGTAGAAATTCTTTCTAGTTGAGATTTCAAAAGCTCGTTTTCTGCAGGGGTTTTTACACTTCTGAGAGACTGGATTTCTGAAGACAAATCAGAATTTCCCCTTTTAGAAGTAATTAGATCAAAATTTTAAGAAGCATTTTTGGTGATATAAAACTCAATCTTTTCGTCTAGCTCCTCCTTTTCACTAACCAACTCTTCAACAATGTTTATCAAAGAAAGGGCTTTCTTTTTTAGGGCAGCATTTTTAAGTTTTAACTTCTCATGATTTTCACTAAGTTTAAGAAAAGCTAACTCAAGCTTATCATAATCAAAGTTTTCAGAAGTGATTACCTCATCTGAGTGATCATTCTTGGCCATAAAGCATAGTTGAGCTATATCACCGTCTTCGCTCATCTCTTTGTCACTCTCGTCAGAGTCATTCATTCCAAGTTAGCAGAGCTTTTCTGGGTTTGAACTTCTTTTCTTTTGTGTATCGGCCGATGCTCCTTGTTGATTTATTCTTGAGCTGCGGGCAGTACTTCTTGATGTTTCCAGTTCTGCCGCATTCATAGCAAGCGTCGAGATTTTCTCTTGCATTCCAATCACCACTGTTTCTTTGTTGTGACTGGGTTGTCTAACTCCTTCTGATTTTCCCATCTCGCCGGTTTGTAATGAACTTCTTGAACTTGTGAGTGATGAGTGCCATGTCTAGATCAGAGTCATCGCTGCTCTCTACAGGTTCATGAGAGGAGCTTTAAGAGCTAGGTTCTTCTTCTTCGAAGTGGTCTCTTCCTCATCATGAATCTTCATCGTGATTTCATGTGTCATTAGAGATCCCACCAACTCTTCTAACTTCATCACATTCAAGTCTTTGGCTTCTTGAATGGCTGTAACTTTAGCTTCCCATCTCTTGAGAAGAGATCTAAGGACTTTCCTTACTATCTCCTTTTCTGGGTATGTTTTTCCCAAGATCTTGAGTCCATTTACAATGAGAGTAAACCTAGAATACATCTCATTTATGGACTCATTTTCCTTCATCTTAAAGGCCTCATGCTGCTGGACTAGCATGTTAATCTTACTTTCTTTTACATGATTAGTACCTACATGAATAACCTCCAGTAGTCTCCATATTTCTCTAGTTGTTTCGCATGCTGAGACTCGATTATACTCATTTATGTTGAGGCCACAACTGATAATATTCTTTGCTCTGTCATCCATAGAGATGTGCCTCATGAGTGTCCATCTTGAGAATTCCCTTGGGAACCTTGATTCCATCTGTGCCATCCTTCATGGGGATAATTGGGCCATTTTCTACAACATACCATGCATGAGTATCATGCCTCAAGAAATTCCTCATCTAATTTTCCCAGTAGCTGTAATTATCGTTCTTCAACAAAGGTGGTTGAGTAGTTGCTGAACCTTCTTCCATGTTAAGATCTTTAGCTCTTGACTGTTAGGTCAAAATGAAAGTAACAGAGCACACGGCTCTGATACCACTTGTAGGTCCCTAAATAGACCTAGAAGGGGGGGGGGGTGAATAGGTGTTTACAGCTTTAAGCAGAAATTTAAAACTTAACTTACAATGAAGTAACATAAACAGTAAATATAAATCAACACATGGATTTATACTAGTTTGGCCCCACCAACCTACGTCCAGTCCCCGAGCACTCTACACAAGGGAGACCTATTCGAGCTTTTCACTAAACAGCTAGCTTAGGGTGCTAGCTCAAACCGCAGTACAGATCCGAAACCCTTCAAGGTTTCCAACAATTACAATTGAAAAGAAAATTACACTTAAGATACAATACACACTCCTTTACGAGTAGATATTACAATTAATACAACAAAGCTAAACTTTCTTAGGTGGGAAGATCTGAAACCTTTCGAGAACTAAACCAAGAAGCTTGCTACTCAATTTCTCAAATATAAACTCACTCAAGGAAAAGTATATGAAAGTATGAAATAAGATGAGAGAGTCTTTTTAGAAATGTGAGAGAGATTTTTCAGAGATTGGAGAAGTTAGCAATAAATGCTCTAGGAATCCCTTTTTATACTAGAAGATAATATGACCATTGAAAAAAAGGGATGACACAAAGATTTATTCGAATGAAAGAATAAAATCATTCGAATGAAAACATCTATGAGGAATTCAGTCGAATAAATCCTGGATTCATTCGAATCAAATGATAGGACTGAGATAGTTTAGAGCCACTGATGGATTGAGTCGAATGTAAGCTCCTTTTCATTCGAATGAAAAATTTTGCCTTGACTAAAAACGTTTGCTTCGAATGAAAGTTTTGCGTCGACTGGAAAACTTTTGCTTCGACTGAAAACTTTTGCTTCGAATGAAAACAATTTTTATAACTGGATTAGAAGAAACTGAAGGATCAATTCGAATGAAACTTATTTTCCGTCGAATGAAAACTCTTCCAAGATGAATACTTCTTGATATGTTCTTTACTTGTTTTTCTGGGAGATCTTTAAGAAAGACTTAGCTTAAAGATTAATTACAAACAAAGAGAAATACAATAAAGTCAAAGTCCAGATCCAGGTTCACGTCCAAGTATACGTCTAAGTCCAATCTTTGACCAATAAATATTTCACGTTCTGTTTGATTATAATTGGTCGTGAAATTATTCTTAATACCAGTTTTAAATTAATGTTAGAAGCAATAATGTTGGAATCATCAAAATAATACAACCTGACTTTTATAGTCCACAAAGCTATGTAATCATGACAAGAAGCTTCTACATGAATGATAACATCCATTTTTATATTATTTTTCGTTGTTAGTGTCTATAAAAACATTGAAAATGTTTCCATCCTAATTTTCAAATACAAGGACTTGTTGCCTGTAATTCTCCAATAACTCAATGAACGTGTGTATAGTGAAATTAAACCTACACAGTCCCTTGACGCAGTGAAGTGTATGATTCGGCAAAATATGGAGCAAGGAACCCCTAAGTTTCAATTGCATAAAATCAGAACCTCATTGTCATTAAAGATCTAGGCTAAACTGTTTACGTAAAATAATGAAAAATGGTGCTACTTCAATAGCTAAGTACATAAAAAGTCACAAGTCTGGTGACTTTACCTTTCTTATGTAGGACAGATACATCAAATACAATACTACCGCACTTGTTTTCCTAATGCTAATTGAGCTAGTTTGAGTAAATGATAAGAAAAGAAAGTGCTGTTTTTGGTATGTGTTTTTAAAGCTCAAATTTTCCTCCAAATTCTTCTAACTCTTGCCTCACATAGGTCATTACTCTTGTTTGTGAGACGTACTAGCTTTTTCATCATTTGCCACATGTCCTATGCTTACGACGATTTCTTCAGCTAGCAGGTCTTACCTGTTTTGACTTGGTCTTTAAGGGTCTTCCCATTGAATCATCATACATGTCATGTCTTGATCCTCGATTATAGCCATTACTAAGCCCATTTTATATCTTCTCTGACTGATCCGGTGGTAGAATCCTGTCCCTATTAACCTCGCCCGGATCCATATTTGACCCCATAAACAATGCCCACCTACCTCCCCCAACCCCAAGACGTCTAATGCACCTGCCAAAGATATGGTCATAGATGTTTTGAACTACTCCCTGCGTTCTAAATTATTTGATTATGTTTGACTTTCATGCTTAATTAGAATATGAATAATATTTTATGAGTTTCTTATTTACTCCAAGAGAATGTGCGCAAGGGAGAGGGGAAGGGGAGGGGGGAGAAGAAAGTGGGCATGAAGAGAGGGAATGGGTTGGTGGAGCATTAAATGTGGCAAGACAAATAAAATAAAAAATGTCCAAAACAGGTAAACAGGAAAAAATACTTACAAAATCTTTTTTAATTTAGAAAGTGATCAATTTTTTTCAAACAGTACAAAAAATATGATCATTTTTTTAGAACGGATGAAGTAAATCTTTGCGAGTTCAGCTTTATCATCTAGACAGCACCATAAAGCAACCTTGGGAAGTCCCTTTGTCTTGTTATGATTGCTGCTCCTTGGATAGTGTCTATCTCCTTGATTACATAGCCGTAATAACACTCTTGCCTTAATGCAATGCCTGTTGGAAGTGCTCAATTGAAGAACTTCAGTAATTAGTGCTCATTGTTCTTCGAATGAAGCACAATTCTTGGATCTGACGTGCTTGTTGCAGAGTTTGGACTGGCGTTGACTCTGTTTGCAGAGACACTGTGTGTTCTCTTTCTCTATCCTTAATTTTGAAAAACCAATGATTTAGGCATTGACTTTCTAATTAAGGAGATTTTGTCCCCTTAATTCAATATAAATTTATTTTTAATGTATTCATATTCCCATTGAATTTAGGAAGACTTTCTGAAAGTCAAAATCGACATATTTGATTTTTACAGTAGCAAGACCACATACTTGTGGTATATCAATTGACCAAATGATTTTAGTTGGATTAGTTCTTCCAATTTAACTTTTATCGTTGTCGTCGAAACGTATATAATTTCAAACTCGATAAAGAGTATTGACCATCTCACTACATATAACGTAGTTGGACTATTTTGGCCATGACATACTTGAGAGGATCTGCTTTCGCAACCAAATGTACAGTGCATGCTAAAAAATAACACGCAAGTTCTGTGATGCAAAAACTATTTGCTAGGCACACTTTCTCTATTGGTGTATACTTGAGCTATATCACTGTCAACCTACAAATCAACTGATACAATGCTTTTTCCTTTTATCTTGGTCATGTTTTGCCAACATAGCACCTAAAAGTTCTTCCTGGGCAGCGATGTAAAGGATTATAAGCGGTACTTCTTGATACTGTCACAAGCGTTCTGACAGGCTTGATCTATTGGAATTGGGTTTTAAACCCATTGTGGAGAAGCAACTTTGACTCAATTTTCAAATGGGTTCCAAACTATATTTTGGTTAGGGAAAAATTAATTCATGTTCGTCTATTGGAATAGATGATCATGGTATATTCACGTGTTTAAAACAAATGAAAGGTGAATGAGAAAATTGAAGTTAAAGTTGGTGGTTCAACTTGAAGGGAAAAGAGTATCCCACATTGAAGAGATAAAGCCAAATTGTCTCCTTATAAGGCTTAGCCTTGAGCTAAGGGTCGGGCCCCTTGGGGGTACCCAAGTTTTGTAAAGAGGAAGGATCTAGGTTGACCCAAGGTCCAGCACACGCGCGCGCCGCCCCGGTCTGGTCCGTGGCTTGGGCTTGGGCCCATAAGGCTTCATTCTTTTTGGGGATAAATAAATATTTATTTATTGTATTTTCCGGAAAGTTGCAACCTTTCCAACCAGCTGTGAAGAGTTGCACCCCCCAGTGAAGACTATGTGTATAAAAACGAGTCAGTTACAAAAGTTACTTAATTTTTAATCCCGAAATTTATTTTCTTCTGTCTGTTTTTAAAGTGTCCAAAAAGAAAGAGTTATGCTGTTGTTTTCGTTCGCCGAGTCTGAAGATTTGGAGTGCTCCTATTTTCAGACGTGTTATTGTTGTATCCTGGGAGGCTTTTCGTCAAGAGACCGTCAGCACCGTTGCGGGACGAATAAAGTCTTAAGGACAGTGAATCAAATTCACGCCTCAGTTCTCCATTGCTGTTTGTCTGATTTTGCTGTGAGTTAATTTTAATTGTTCTTGCTAATACTGTTTGTTCTGTTTTGTAAACTAAATTTCAGTATTTTCGTACTTAGTTGTTTTCTGCACAAGTATACACAAAGTATATATTTTACCAACATGATCTCATTCAAAAGATACATCCTTTTTTACGAAGCAATTGAAAGGTTGACAATGGTGTGCTAAATTTGAAATGAACCACCTGATGTATGAAAGTGACCCTTGAAGAATTGGACTGCTCAACTTTGGTGCCCCAGTTAGGGAAGATGAGACCAACAAATTTTCTAGAGGAGACCCGAAAAGCAAAATTGAGAGGATTCATTTTGAGTTTCCCCAACCGATTGAGTACGACGTGTAACTATTCTAGATGACCTGCTTTCTTCTTTGCCTTGACCACCAATCCTCTAACATATCATTTGAAAATCTTGTGTAACATGCCATCAAATATTTTCTGCATGGCACGCTGAGAAGTTCAAAGGGCATTTACCTTATAACTTTAGATTCCTTTTGAGGTGCGGATGCAGTGTTTTCCTCATCTTCATGTGCCATGCTTATTTGATTGTACCCCGCGCAACCATACATGAAAGATACATATGTGTTGTTGTGCATCTACCATGAGCTATAGTATATAGAGAGAGTGAAATCATCCGTTTGAAATGTACGATTTGAATTGTGAAAGTCTAAATAGATTTGTAGGTATCCATTCTTCTTCCAGGACGGTATTATCGGTAGCTGTCCATTTAAATCATGGAAGTTTACCAAAATAGGTGTTTGTTGCTTCCTTGGCATCGATCTATGGTCTGGCGTTACAAGAAAATATGTCAATAGTGACAAGGAAAAGAATGTTACTATTGACCACCTATAGTGACACATAGCAAAGTCGCCACTATTTGCCTGTCACGGTGCAACATTTTGTGACAACAACAAAGTTGTCACTAGGAATTGTCACTGCTCACTTGGGAGCATCGTTTTGTAAAGTCAATGGTGACAACGTTCATAATTTTGTTACTATTTTAATTACCGAGAATGACAACTCGATACCTTGTCACAACAAGAAAAAGAAAAAAGAAAATTGTGACAAGGGTGCGGTCGTCACGATAATACCTAAGCAAGGCGGGATGTAATCTTTTGATTATGATCGTTTCATTTTTCCAACTCATAAAGGGAGTCGATGAGTTCAAACTCTGGCGTTCGATTTCTCTTACGCTTGCATCCATCTCCCATCTACATCTCTGGCGGTAGAGTTGTCTCCAGAATCCTTTCTCAGGTTCATTCTCTCTCTGCCTCTCTCTCTCTCTCTCACACACACACACACACACTCGAGAACAGAATTTGCTTATAGTACTATGTACACGCATGTGACAATTTCTCAAAAGTTAGGGTTTATGATTTGAGGTTCGCCATATTCTACGTAGAATTATATGTTTAACTCATTTCTTTTACCTTCCATTAAAAATTGATAGATCTTGTGTCTAATTAGGTTATTGACTATATCTGGAAAGACGGCTAATGAGCAGGGGAAAATGTAGGGGTGGAGAATTGAGCACCGGAACCAGTTTGATTGAGAAAAGGAAGAAGTGAAGTTAGCAGTACAAAGTCTGTTATTCTTCTTGGGTTTAGGAGATTGACGGCTAGCTGGCCCCTGAAGTAAAGGTTCTTACTGACTGACGACTGCATTGATTTCGCTTGCTTCTCTGGCGAGCACTTTCCCCTTGCTAAGAGAAAGGCCTTCCAGCTAGTCTATATCGGGGAATTTTCCCTACCGAAAGATATTTCTTAGTTAGACAATATCATATAACTAGAACAAATTGAAATCAAAGGCACAAAACATCCTGAAGAGGAATGTGTGGAGAAAGTGAAAGTGATTCTGTGTGAGTGATTGGCATAGTATGACCAGTAGGGAAGTGTACAAGTTTGAGGGTGATAGGAAAATGAAGGACTTGTACTTTGTAAGCTGAATATTTCTTCTTTTGTCAAGTCCCACTTCACAGGGTAGATTTCTTATTCTAGTGTGTTAGTTGACTTAGTTCTGGGTAGATCTACGACTAGGGCTTGGAGCTGAAAGAATTCACGTTGTGAAGAATCATTTATTTTAACACAACTTATACTTTCTACAATTATCGTGCTTTACACCTTTATTTTATAAGAAAAAAACTTGACAAAGGTTGCTTACTCTTGCTCATGTCTGTATGTGTACGATGAATATTCCTTTCTTTGAGAGGGTAGTTTGCAATGTATAAAGAAATGAAGCTTTAACTTAGAGCAAGAATAGAGAGCTCTTAATCAGCGTATACGATCTATACCTTTGACATGCTTTAGAAAGAAAGAAAGCCTTTATCTTGCTCTATCCTCGCAAATATGAATTAATGAGATAATCCACACTTAACCTTCGAGTATGATAATAGTTATCTTGTTTTGTGGTTTGATATGATGATCATGTTATATTTTCTGGGAAACAGTTGGTGGGCTTGAGTACAAGGTATTGAAGACGAGAAGGCAGCAACACCTTTACCCCTAGAGTTATTGTACTGTGATTTCGTAAATGGACGCATTTAGTTTACGCTAAGATTAAGTAGACTTTTGTAATAGATGATGTCTTTGTAATGGATTCTTTTTGAATTCAATATCGTTAAATTAACAGTTTATCCTTTTTTTTTGTAGAAGCGCAATATGTATGGGGCCATAAGAAAATAATAAGATGTGACAAGTTACCATTGTCATTACTATCCAAAAAGAGAGAGCTATGTTGTCGCTACGTGTATATAACTTTGTCACTAATATGCATAGTGACAACATGAAAAAATCAAAATAGTGACTTGAATGTTCTAGTCACACATAGAATTGGCATAAATGAGAATTTTGACAACATCAATTTTGTCAGAAATGACAATCGTGACGAAATTGAGGTCACCGCATTAAAATTGTGACAACATTGAAGTCGTCACTAATGACATAGTGTGATGAATCGTTTTGTCATCAAATCTCAACCCGAAGTCTAATGTAAGGATTCTATTGTGACAACAGAGGGTTATGGTTATAACATTTGGGAATATTAGGCGACAACAAAGTTGTCACAATAGCGCATGCAAAAGTGGCAACTTGGATGTTGTCACCACGAATTCCAGATTTGGTGTCAACTTACACAAGGTTGTCACTTAAAGTCTTTAGTGGCAGACCTATAATGACGACTATTTTGACAACAAAAATTTGTCACTATAGTATTTAGTGACAACTTTGTACTTTATGTGACAACATTTGTTGTTACTAGTGACCTATTTTCTTGCAGTGGTGTTATCGCTGCGAGCTTATCACTTTCAGTAAACACCCCTAGCTCTTTTATGAGAGAGTTGAACTTTTACGGGGATCAATTTCCCAAACTAGATGGTCATCATACATGTCCCTTTTGTTGATGTATTTGACATGTTCGGGTCCTTTGAGGTACTCCCTGAGATGACTAAGGCATGGTTTGATTCTTTTACTTCATTAGTGTTTAGTTCAATCTTCCCTTTCTTGGCCAACCCTTGAGTAGAAAATATCTTACTAGAGGGCAAGCATACGGTGATACTTACAGTACCTCGCCTTGTTGAATCATCCCGACTCCTTTGGATATTTTGACTCAGGAGTTCAATGAGTTCTTTCTCAATATGAAGTCAATTTTCCCTGGAACGTCAGAATCTAGAAAGGGATAGACTTTTCCTTTTAACTCCTTCAGTGTAAGCCGCTGTCTTTCTCTTTCTCGAGACTGGCCGGTCTGAAGTTTTGTGTTCCATGTACTTTCCTTTGTAGGGATTTCCAAGAGAGTTGCGGTGACTGTCAAAGACTCCTTCCCGTTGTAGAGATTATTGCGAGAAAATCCTCCGTATTAAGCCCTAATCGTGTTCGTTATCATGTCTTCTCGTTCTTGGACTGACAAGGAAGCGACGGAGATGGACTTGCTCTCTTTGTTTTTGAATCTGATAGAAGTGGACGAATCATGATGCCCATTGGTACCGCTTTTCTTCGAGGTCTCATTGACTTCCCCACAGTTGAAATGTTCATTGGTTTGTAACTCCAATTTATATATGAGAGTCACAATCTGCAAGTCTTTTCTTCTATGGTATTGGTCAGCTTTTCAAAGGCACGAGACGTAGCAGCCAGCTGCTCCTCCATAGACATTGATTCGGTCATCAAAACTTGCATTTGTGTGATTCGAAGCGTGCTGGGGAAAAAATGTTTTGGGCTCTCTAGGGAAGATCCCGATCGTCAGCCAGTGATGGACTCCGCTTTTGAGGCATTACTAGAATGATTACGGAGACACTCGTGATGGATATTCTCCTTTAATCCAAAGTTCGGAACTTCCGATCCCGACATTCCGCGTTTCTCGTAACCCTAGTCGACGACCTCCTTGAATTGAAAGCGTTGATTGATCGGTGGCTTGGAAACTAATGCCACCACTCGAATGCAGATATCAGTTTCATCCTTGGCCTTGCTTCGTGTCACGTGAAAAATAAAAGTGGTGCTGCTACCGCTTCTCGTAGCGACACTTTTCATGGCGTTGTCCATGGCTAAAGCCTGCTGCACTTTCTTTGGTGCCATTAATGTATCAAAGGTTCTCTAGAAATCTTCTACCAGAACAGAGATGAGAAACAAAGTGGTCGCACAGGAGGTGCCAAAAGTTTGTATGTACTAATTTCGTGTCTAAAACTGTGAGACAAGAAACAATGCACAATATTAAGGGGCTGTACGTTTACATGATTTCATTTTCGTTTTTGTAATGATGATGAAAATGATGCTTTTTTTTTTTTGCGTATTTTATCTTTTTTCGTATTCGTTTTGTATAAAAAATTGAAACAGTACCAAAAAAGAAATGAAAGGGTGTTTTCACCTTTTCTTGCTACTTGTATTCTCTATGTCAGAGAATACCAAATCTTGTCTCCACTGTTCACAATTTTCTTGCCATGCCCTTTGCCGCCTATCTGCATCCTAGCGTGCACGCTCTCTCTCTCTCTCATATATCTCCTCCATTTGAAGCTGCACCGAGACGGAATCCCGAACATGGAAAGGGAAGGGGATGCCACACGAATAGGAAGTCGGATTGTATACTGATGCACCGAGATGGAATCTGCCGAAGATTGATTCGGGGATGCATTTTTCCAGCCATGGTAGGTTAAGAATAAAAAAGAAAATAAAAAGAGAAAGGGGGAATTACACGAATAGGGAAGCTTAAGGGGAACTCGTGAAGGAGAAATGGAAGGGGAAGGGGAAGGGGAAGGGAAAGGGGACACACAGGTGTGGGCCCAGGGAAGAAAGGAAGGGGAAGAGGGAGGGGAACTGGGTATCAATGGCGTGAAGGATGAGTTGGGTGGGCCCTACGTGGAGGGTTTTGTCTAGTGTTGAGTGATGACTTTATTGGGAGAAGTAAAAAAGTAGGTATGGAGGGTTGTTGGGAAGATAAATGGAGGGTATAAAAATAATTTGTTAGGTTAAGAGTAGGGTTAAAATGGGAAGAAATGTGTACAAATAGTGTAGAAAATGCTAAACATACAAGAATGAATCCAAAAAAGCTGGTGAAAATAGAAATGAAAATGGTAAATGTACATGAAAAACCGAAAAAAGTAGATAAGGAAAAAACTAAAAGTACACAATCCGATTTTAGAACTGAATACTAAAATCTGGAAAACAAAATAAGAATACAAAATACGAAAATAAATTGCGTAAACGTACGGCCCCTAAGTTTTCTTAGTTTTTTTTTTGATAATTATGAGAATTGCATTGATAATAAAAAGTTACACAAGTTTGCCAGCGGCAGCCAAAAGCATTACAAGCTAGAACAAGAAATAAATGAGTACAAAACAGCAAAATATGGCACCAAGAGAGAGGGAAGTATGCAAAAGTACAACTTTAAATAAAGGCAAGAGAGAGAGAGAGCTCATGGCAGCATATGCGCATTAACCCAGTCCTGATAGACGTTGATACGGGCTTTACATGCAAAAGCTGCTAGGGATCTGGCCTCTTGAAGTTATAAGACGGTAGCTCTGTCGATACTGAAGAAGTGTAAAGTAGCTGCAAAATGACAGATATCCTAGAAAATTGGTGCCACATTATCTGATATATCATCAGAGTCTGTCATCTGAGAGATTAAGAAATTTGAGTTAGTAGAAATAGTAACGTGTTTCAACTTTTGACGATCAGACCATTTTAACACAGTTAGAAGTCCTTTTGCCAGTGCACAGTTTCTATTCGAGGCGGGAAAAGATATGGCAGCAGATCCACATCTCTGATGAAAATGATGAAAGCAAGATAGGCCCACTCCTGCTTTCTGCAAGAGTTTATTGAAGCTTATTGCAATGAAGATCTTGATAGGTTCTTTATTTAGGCAGATGCAAGAGAGAGAGAGATTGTGATAGATAAAAGGCAAGATATTGGATTTTGGAGAAGGTTTATTGGCTAGAGTGTGAGAACCGACAGGGTTTTTAAAGGCATTGGTGATATTGAGGGATAAGACTCTAATATATTTAATAATCAGAACCGGGTTGAACTCAGATTGGCAAAAGATGATATGGTTTCGATGTATCCAGATCCCCCAGAGAGTTGATATAATGATAATGATTTGGTTACTAAAATTGCTTTGTAGAGAGGGTCTCTGTAGCCATGCAATGAGCCATTCTCTCAAAGTACAAATGAGAGCGTCAGTCTTGATCCCCATAGGGCCCCCGAACCAAATGGGTCGTGTTTTGGGGCATTGAAGAAAAAGGTGATCAAGAGTTTCTGATGAATTTAGGCACAGAGGACAATTATCAGAGGGGATAATATTGAAGCGCTTAAGTTTTGATTGTAATGGCAATCGATCCCATAGGATTTGCCAGAGGAGGAATTTCATTTTTTGAGGGACGTGGAGATGCCAAATTGACTTCCAAAACTTTTCTGTCATATTGGGTAAGGAGGAAAGGTGGCCCAATCTACGTAATTCCTTCGTTTTATGACTATGAAGCATATCATAGGCAGTTTTGACAGAGAAAATTCCAGATGAGGTAAACTGCCAAATCTGTTGATCTTGGATAAGATGAGGGGATATATGTATTGCGATGATATTAGGAATCAAAGAAGGGCTGAAAAGTTGGTTTAGAAGATTGATGTCCCAGAGGCCTTCCTTGATGAGGTGGTTTACGGTTCCATTTCTGATGGTTGTGTCTGAGCCAGAATAGAGTGGTTGAGAAGAGCAGTTGGGAATCCATTTATCCTGCCATATTGCAATTTTGGTTCCGGTTCTGACTTGCCATCTCAGCCCCCTTTTCAGAACATTTCTTCCTGCCACTATGCCTCGCCATCCCCACGAGAAGTGACCTTTATCAGGGCTAGAGAGAAAATTGGATCGCGTGCAGTATTTACCAAGCATGATGCGAGCTAGCAAGCAGTCCAAATCAGTCCATATTTTCCAGCTGGTTTTGGCTAAAAGGGCAATGTTAAAGGCACCAATTTCCTTAAAGCCAAGGCCACCGTGGATTTTTGGTGCACATAAGGTATGCCAGTTGAGCCAATGTTAGCCAATTGGCTAACAAAATCACTTGACCACCAAAATCGACCAAAAATAGCATTAATTGCTTTAATGACATATTTTGGGAAGAGAATTACCTGCATGTGGTAAGTTAGTAAGGATGTGAGTACTGAGGTGAGAAGAGTAGCACGGCCAGCTTTGTTAAGAAGACATCCTTGCCATCCAGCACATCTTTGTTGGATTTTGGCAATAAGGTTTTGGAAAAAGAGCTTCCGGTTGATGACAATATCTAGTGTACTTCCGAGATATTTGCCAAATTCTGGAGACGCTTGAAGACCTAACCATTGTTCTATGTTGCTCGAGTCTTGCTGAGTTGCATTAGGACTAAGAGATAATGAGGATTTGCTGTGGTTTATAAGCTGGCCTGAGTCTTCACAGTACCTCTGAATGATTTGAGTAATAAGCTGACATGAGTCATGATTAAGCTTGGTGAACAGTAAGGCATCATCTGCAAAGAATAAGTGATTTATTGGCGGGCTTCTGATACCGGCTTTTAGTCCTGGAACCTTTCCCAGAGACTGAGCTTTCTTCATAGAGGCAGAAAGAACTTCGGCGCAGAGAATGAATAAATACGGGGACAGAGGGTCCCCTTGCCGAAGTCCGCACTGAGGTTGGAATCGTTCCGTTGGCGAGCCATTAAGAAGAATTTCATAGGAAACCGTCGTGACACATTCCATGATAAGGTGAATGAAGTGTGGCGGGAAATTGACATGAGTTAAGACTGCCTTCAGAAAATTCCAATTTACACGATCGAAGGCTTTACTCATATCCATCTTGATCATACCCAGAATTTGTTGTTGTCCTTTCGAAGTTCGTATTTTGTTGGTAAGTTCTTGAAGATATTATCTCTGATCTGTCTACCTCCCACAAAGGCATTCTGATGATCTGAGATGAGATGAGCAAGAATAGGCTTTATACGGTTGGCAAGGGTTTTGGAAATGATTTTGTAGATAGTGTTGCAAAGAGAGATTGGTCTTAAGTCACTAGGGGTTGAGGGTGACCCATTTTTAGGGATCAGGACAATGAAGGATTTATTTGTTTCTCTTAGAAGGTGTCCGGAGCGAAGAAAGGAAAGGACTGCCGAGGTAATTGGTAGCTGCATGAAATCCCAGCATTGATGGTAAACGATGGCTGGGATGCCATCTGGGCCTGGTGCCTTGTCAGGGTGTATATCAAAAAGAGCTGTCTTGATTTCTGCACCAGTAAATGGCCTATCTAACCAGGCAATTTGGTTTGGTAAAAGGGAGGTAGATAAATCTCTCACACTTGGCATATCTGAGCTACTAACTGCTTGAGTAGCGTTGGAACAGTATACCTTTTTAAAATGAGTGAGCAAGCAGGAGGCGATGGTGGCATGAGAGTGAAAGGAGTTTCCAAGCTCATCCGAGAGGGATGAGATTCTGTTGTGGTGTCGTCTGATGATAGTTGACGTATGGAAGAAGCTAGTATTTCGGTCCCCGAGATGTAGCCATCTTAAAGTTGATTTCTGAGCCCAGAATATTTCTTCACAGTCCAAAAGCCAATCCAACCTTTCTCTTGTTTTCATTTCCATCTGCTGGGCTTCTGTATTCGGTAATTGTGTTTGGAAGTGAGAGAGCTCTTTTTTGGCGTCATCAATTTGAGCGCCAAGATTCCCAAATCTTTGTTTATTCCAAATCTTCAGAGTCTTAATCATATTGCGCCCCCAGAAAGTAACTTTGAAGATAGGGGAACCCTCGCAGGGGATGTTCCATGTCTGTTTGATTATTTGATGACATTGCGGGTGTTTCAACCACATAGCCTCAAATCTTGGTGGTCTTATTAGGAATTGGTCATGAGGAGACGAGTCCAGCAGGATAGGGGCATGATCTGACGTTTGTATTCCCAAGTTTGTGACGCGAGCATTTGGAAAAAGATAGCCAAAAGGGATGGGCGACACATCTATCTAGCCTTTCGTAGTGCAAAATATTCCCTCTCTATTATTGGTCCATTTGAAAGGGGGTCCCACCCAATGGAGGTCCATTAAATGATTCTGATTGAGGAAATCTTGAAGATAATTGTGCCCAGGAATAGACATATAATTTGTGCCAGATTTGTCGGAAGGTGTCAGAACTTGGTTGAAATCGCCAACTAACATAAGAGGCCGAGATACAGTTGAGATGATATTTGAGAGACGTGACCATGTGGCCTGTCTTTTGGCTAAGACAGGTTGTCTATAAATAAACCCGGATATCCAAGGTGTTTCATTCACTGAGTGAAATTCAATAAGAATCAGGTTCTTGTCTTGATAAAGTATAGAGCCCGAAACTTCCTCTGACCATCCTACCCAAAGGCCTCCTTTCCTACCAAGAAGGCCCGAAGGTTCAATGCCCGTAAAACTGTCGTAACCCAGCTTACGAAATTTCCCAGCAACGATCGAAACAAGTTGTTTCGTTTCTTGCAGAAAGACACATTGGGGCTTATGAGCCCTGATCAACTTGAGAGCTGCTCGAACTGTCCGAGTTTGACCTAGCCCACGACAGTTCCAGCTAAGCAACTTCATTGACGGTGAAGGGGTTGCAAAGGGGCAACACCCGAAACCCGCGGAGAGATAGGAAATATAGGAGAAGAGCAATCTAGGGGAAAAGGGTAGTCCCTAGTGCATACGCTTCGTTTTTTTGAAAGCCTATAGTCTGCTGAGCAGGGACGAAGGAGCAGGTCAAGGTCTTCGTTTCTTAGTTGAAGTAAGTGGTTACATCACTCCGTGGTTTCTACACAAAATAAATGTAAAATCCACTGAATTGATCTCTGATTGACTCACATCAAAGGACTGAAGCAGTTTGATCTTGAAGCACTACTTTGATTTCTTTCTTGAAGGCAATCCTTATCTTGTAGAATCATAAGAGCTGAAAGCGAATTCTCCTTTATTTTAAGATCAAAGAAAACTTAATCTTTGCGTCTTGGAAGTCCTTGATTGAAGAACGACATCAATCAGTGCGCATTGTTCTTCAAATTACGTACCATACATGGAATGTGACGGGCTTGTGTAAGAATTTCGACAGGTCACTGGCTTTGTTTGAAGAGATCATGTATGTCATTTTCTACTCCAAGCCCTTTATATCTACAGGCAAGGAGGTGGGCTTCATTTTGGTAGATCCATGATTAGGCTTTGTATTTGTAAATAAGAAGATTTTGTCCTCTTAATTCAATCTAAATTTCTTGATTAAATGGATTCTTATTCCACATTAAAATAGGAGCACTTTCTTTAACTCAAAATTAACTTATTCAACTTTATAGTAACAAAACTATATACTTGGGCTTTTATGTGATGTTGAATATTTGACTAGCCAATAAAGTCAAATATTATTCATTAGTGTACATATCATTTAGTATCTAGACAAGAATCCTGAGCAGCTAATGATACGATGCTAAAAACTATACAACTCATACAGGACAAGTCATTACAGACTCGAAACAAGCCTAGGACTAGACCCGATAAAAGTGTAGGAAAGAAAAAGAAGACAATAATCACTTCCAATGGTACCTTATAGGGAATGAGCATCAAACCTTTCAAACCGATCCGAATCAACCAAACAGATCAAACCGAACCGTAAAAAAAAAAAATAATGGTTCGCTTTTCACATTTCTCAAATCAACATTGGTTTAGTTTGGTTCACGGTTCATTTTTTTGAAACCTATCACACATCAATTTGAATCGACCTATGATTTATTAATGTATTTTCACTAACATTATATAATTTTCATGTACATGGTATAAAGCAAATCCAAATGAACAACATCTTGAAATCGCCAGAAAAGAAAATAATGAAAGCGGTTATAACGCAAAAATCTAGTGAACAATATCTCTTGTATGCTTATTCATTATTTCTCGTATATCATTGGCAAATGCATAATTGAGCCCCACTGTAATACATACTTGGAATAATAAATATATCTTATGCTATCACGAGCACTCATATATTGGATGTAACAAGATTATATGCAATTTAAGAAAAATATAGCTTTAATTTTGAATAATAATTAGATCCACTAGTTGGTTTGCAAGAGAACAACTATTTTAAATGAGTACAAACCGATCCAAACAGATCTAAACCGAACCGTCCAAACCAACGGTGCGGTTCAAAAAATTTCAAACCGAAAGGTAACGGTTCGGTTTGTGGTTTGACCTTCAAAACTAATTAAACCAAACCATGCTCACCCCATATGACAACTAGAATTCTGAAGGTCTAAGCAAGCAAAAATTGTCTTCTAATCCATGCTTGATTTGATAGACTCAAGAGGATATGCAATAACCAACCTCAGTGTCCAGGTACAAGCTGGACATAAGTTTTTAGCGGAAGACAAACAAGTCAACGGAAGTAGTTGTAATTAAGTTTTTATGTTTCACTTTGTTTCTTCTTCCTTTCACAGTCAGGTTATCACTCTGGATGAGGGTTGGGTACGCCTCATCCGTCTTCTACCGTTCTTTCCGTTGTAGACCGAGTTTCCTATGGAAGAAAAGAAAGCAGTTCTATATACTGCTTTTCTAGATTTATCGCTGACAATATCTTAAAAATAGTACCTTCATTCCTGCAAAATCACACAGGCTTGGAAGAAAAAAGTACATTAACTATGAAGCTCCGCATTTGGTCTCTTCAATGTTTCATTATTTTCCTACCCTGAGAACACAGAAAAGGATTACACTTCTCAAGGTTCAATTGAAACAGACGCTAAATTCAGTTCATTTATATGCATTCAATTGTAGCATATACGACGCATCAAATCTTCCACCTATTTATGCACCATTGACAAGCAGCTACACTGAAATTACTAAACTACAGAGGGAAAAACACAGCAAAAAGAAAAAGTTAATTTTTATGCCAAAATCAGTTAGGCCTCAAACTGTTATGTATCAAGCAAATCTCATTTTCATCATCCTGAGCTGATAGACAATGATCAAATGTTGAATTTGCTGACCTCTAAACTTCCATTACATTGTGGGACATATGATTGACAGACAACAAAGTGATATTTAAGTAAGGACCTATATTTGACACCGATAATAGCCTGACGAGTTTAAGGGTCTTTCAATCATTTTTTCTATACATGCAGGTAGATGTTGGTTGAGGCAACTTCCCAAGCAAATATAACAAGTCATAGAGCAACTATCTTTTGTCACTAAACTTATGAAACGCCCTGATTAACCACAAAACCTTTATGAAATGCGATAAAAGAGAATCTTCATAAGGAACCAAGCATATAAGTTTGTCACTAAACTTGTTAGCGATTAGTGAGGGAGGGGGGTAGCGGGAAGATGTTTTCGATCAGCATTTCAATGACCAATATTTTTATTTATACGATTGGTTTTCGGGGTAGAGTACCTCGAAGATCATCATCCAAATTCTCGCTGCCTGACACCAATTAATAGTTGTCGGAGCAACATTACCACTGATTACAGGTTTTACAACAAAATACATGTGAAAAGCGGATGGTGTGGAATTGTTTGATCTCTAGAAGATCTTCTGTTGGTGGCTACTTGTAAAACTCACCAATTTTATTGATTCGCCCCCCACCGAACCTCACTCGTTGACCTTGCAAGCTCCCACCCCAACACTGTAGTAGTGCAGTCCCTGCCACAAAACCTAACTCCTGCTCTCGCGCAGACAAAAGACCAGCATTTGAATATACTCCCTCCGTCCCTTTTTAAGTGACTCATTTTATTTTGCACGTATATTAAGAATTTAGGTTATATATTATGTCTTTCCTATTTTACCCTTTAGAGGAGGGAAGAGAGTGGGCCAAAATTGGTTGGTAGAGTGTTAAATGTGGAGAGAGAAATAGAATAAAAAAGTGTAAAGTGGTGGGCCATGAGAGAGAAATGAGTTGGTAGAGAATTAAATGTGGTGAGAGAAATAGAATAAAAAAAGTATAGAAAGGGTAAATATGTAAAAATACCTAAAGAATCTTTCCTAATTTGGAAGTGATCACTTATTGTGGGACGGCCCAAAAAGGAAATTTGATCACTTAAAAAGGGACGGAGGGAGTAAATGATATCTCTAAGTCAAACCCCTCATTCTGTTAGTGTTTTCCAAAATATAGTGTTCAAGTTTGGTTCATTTTCTTTGTCAAAATGATGAAAGGAATGTGAAGAGGTAAGAATGAATGAATCCCACATAGAAGGGAATTGAAAAGGTAAGTGGGTATATAATAAAGTACTCCACTTACTTTATTACTTATGTGGTATGCTAAGGTGTGTGCATGTGCACCGAGTATGGTGCGAAGCACCATACGAGGAACAATCGCACGCACGCGCGCGCGCGCGAGCGTGGCAGTGGGCTGTGAGGCGCAATGTGGCGCTTTGATGGCGCACTTTGCACTTCGCACGTGCGCATCGTCGCGAGACGCGATTAGACGCCTTTAAGTTTTCGTGACGAAAACTAGACCATCGGTTCAACGGACCGGGTCGGATCCGACCCTTGGCAGTTGGGTGGTTACACTCGGGTTATACCCGAACAGTTGCACCTGTTGGGCAGCTGGGTGGTTCCAAGTTGGACAGACCCAACTGTTGGGAGCTGGTTAGTTACCAGTCCAGATCTGTACCGTTGATCTTAACGGTTTCTGATCCAACGGTCCAGATTGCTTCGGTGATGATGAAAAGGTGTGACACTTGATTAGCAACCACTAGTGCTTTATAAATAGAGCACAATGGTCAGATTTTCGGACCTAGCAATAAGCCTCTACTCTCTTCATTTTTCTTTTCGGCAGATCTTTTACAACAAGAAATTTCTGCAGAATTTCTTACTTGTAAATCCCATTATTCAGAATTCCATACACATATCTGTGGGGTGAATATCGTGTGTGCAAACGCTATTCACTAAAGCGCTTCGTTGTATCTTGGAGGGTATTTGCCGGCAACCCGCTGCACACCGTTTTATTGGTGGGGGCAAATATAAACTTAAGGAGAGCGTTTTACAACGTGCCTCGAAGCCGATCCTTCTTTCAGTCACAAAGCCATCATACCGTATACCCCAACAATCTTAAGTTTATATTTTGCAACAATGGCGTTCGTGACGTTGAAAGACATGGGCTCGGATTTCCACCGCTTGGAGCGTTTTGATGGTGGGGACTTCGTTCGTTGGCAAAGGAAGATGCACTTTCTACTAGTAACAGTGAAAGTGTACTACGTGATCGTGAATCCAAGACCTCCGGAACCCGGTGAAAATGAGGAGGAAAGTGTTGCGAAGACACGTGAAAGATTGAGGTGGGATCAAGATGATGAGATATGTCGAGGACATATTCTTAATGGCATGTCCAACACACTGTTCGATGCCTATCATACTGTCAAGACCGCTAAGGAACTTTGGAACCAATTGGAGCGTCGCTACATCACCGAGGATGCCACCAGTAAAAGGTTCATCGTTTCTAAATTTTTTGATTACAAAATGGTTGATGGTAGATCGGTTATGGAACAGTTTAATGAGATTAAAAGTATTCTTGATCGTTATTCCCAACACAAGTTAGCCTTGGATGAGTTTATCGTGGTTACATCTATCATTGATAAATTGCCTCCTTCTTGGAAGAATTTTAGAAACAGCCTTAAGCATCGCAAGGAAGACATCAACCTTGACGAGTTGGGTACTCATCTTCGGATTGAGGAAGACTTGCGCAAGGAAGAAAAGTCTAAAAGCGAGGGCGTTTCTAAAATCTTGGCCGTGGAAGAAGGAGAATCATCCAAGAAGAACTCCCGTGAGAACAAGAGAAGGAAACTTCAAGGAAATGATGACGACGACAAGGACAAGGACAAGAAGAAAAAACACAAAGGAAAGTGTTTTCACTGTGGCAAACCAGGGCACTATAAGCGTGATTGCCGTGCCTTGAAGAAACAGAAAAAGGCGACCGAAAATAATTTAGTCGCGGTAATCAGTGAGGTAAATGTCCTTGAAGATGACGATGCATGGTGGATTGATTCGGGTGCGACAAGGCATGTGTGCAAAGACAAGAGGTTTTTTACAACCTATGAACCGGTGAAGGATGGAAGCATTCTTTACATGGGAAATTCGTCAATTGTGCAAATTGCGGGCAAAGGAAATGTCGAGCTCGAGTTTACATCCGGAAAAGTTGTCACTCTTACTAATGTCTGTCATGTGCCCGAAATTAGGAAGAATTTAGTCTCGGGTTGTATGCTTAACAAGTTTGGTTTCAAACTTGTTTTTGAAGCTGATAAATTTGTACTCTCTAAGGGAGGGGTTTTTGTGGGCAAGGGATATTTTTGTGATGGATTGTTCAAGCTCAATATTAATAATAAAAATATTATTTCTGCTTATATTATTGAGTCACAATCTTTTCTTTGGCATAATCGTTTAGGACATGTTAATACTAGGAAAATTAATGACATGGTTAAATTGAATCTTTTGCCTAGTATGCATGTAGATAAAGGATTTTGCAAGACGTGTATGCTTACTAAAATCACTAGAGCTCCTTTTCAAAATGGACAAAGAGTGTCTAAGATTTTAGATTTAATACACAGTGATTTAGGAGATATTCACTCCTCTCCTTCGTTAGGAGGAAACTCGTATTATGTGACTTTTATTGATAACTATTCTAGGTATTGCTATGTTTATTTGTTGCATAATAAAAATGATGCCATGCCTAGTTTTGTCACATATAAAAATGAAGTAGAAAATTTTTGTGATGCCAAAATAAAAGTACTTAGAACCGATAGGGGAGGAGAGTACTATGAGCCACCATTTTTTGAAGAAAATGGCATAGTACATGAACTTTCTGCACCGTATACACCACAACAGAACGGTGTAGCGGAAAGAAAGAATCGGACATTAGTCGAAATGGTTAATGCCATGCTCTCTAACTCGGGTCTAGGAAAAGGTTTTTGGGGGGAAGCTTTATTAACGGCTTGCTACATATTAAATAGAGTTCCAACTAAAGGAAATAACGTAACTCCTTATGAGCTATGGAAGAAAAGGAAGCCTAATTTAAATTATTTTAAAGTTTGGGGTTGTAGGGCCGTTGTAAGAGTTCCGGAACCAAAAAGAAAGAAATTGGGTGAAAGAGGCATTGAATGTATTTTCATTGGTTATGCTTTACACAGTAAAGCATATAGGTTCATGGTAGTGGAACAGAATGATTATTATTCTAAAAACACTATCATTGAATCTAGAGATGCCATCTTTGACGAAAGTAGGTTCCAATCACTTCCTAAGCAAGTTGAGCAAAAGGAAGGTCAACGTGAAGTTGAGGAAAACCATGAAAATGAAGTGGAACCTAGGAGGAGCAAACGAATGAGAATTGCTAAAACCTATGGACCCGATTTCTACATGTATTTGGTAGAAGGAACTAGGACGACAATACAAAACTCCATACCGATTGTTTTAAATATGGAATCCGACCCTAGGACTTATGAAGAGGCCATGAGGTCTCAAGATTCTTCCTTTTGGAAGGAAGCAATAAATGAAGAGATTGATTCAATCATGGGAAATGGAACATGGAAATTGGTGGATTTACCACCTGGTTCTAAACCCATTGGTTGTAAATGGATCTTCAAGAAAAAGTTAAGGGTTGATGGATCGATTGAAAAATTTAAGGCAAGGTTAGTGGCTAAGGGATTTTCCCAAAAGGAAGGTGTCGATTACTTTGACACTTATGCACCAGTTGCAAGGATAGCCACTATTAGGGTGCTTATAGCACTAGCTTCCATCCATAAGCTAGTAATTCATCAAATGGATGTTAAAACGGCATTCTTAAATGGTGAATTAGATGAGGAAGTATACATGAAACAACCAGAAGGGTTTGTTGTACGTGGGCAAGAAAATAAAGTCTGTAAGTTGATTAAGTCATTGTATGGACTTAAGCAAGCCCCTAAGCAGTGGCATCAAAAGTTTGATCAAATTGTAATGTCTAATGGTTTCAAGATACATGAATCGGATAAGTGTGTGTATAGCAAGTTCGATGGCGGTAAGGGAGTTATCATTTGCTTATACGTAGATGATATGCTCATTTTTGGTACTGACTTGGAACAAGTTGTAAAGACTAAGAAATTCTTATCCGATAATTTTGAAATGAAGGACATGGGTGTTGCTGACGTGATTTTAGGAATTAAAATCATAAGGAATAATGGTTGCATAACATTGTCACAATCTCATTATATTGAGAAGGTCTTAAAAAAGTTTGACCATTTAGACAGCACACCAGTTAGTACTCCGTTTGATGAGAGTATTAAGTTGTCTCCTAATGATGGTAGAGCTGTGAGACAACTAGAATATGCGAGTGCAATAGGCTCTTTAATGTATGCCATGACTTGTACTAGACCGGATATTGCTTATGCAGTAGGAAAACTTAGTAGATATACTAGTTGTCCTAGTAATATGCATTGGAATGCAATATATAGGGTCTTTAAGTACCTTAAAAGAACTATGGATTTCGGCATATGTTATAATGGGTATCCTTCTGTTTTGGAAGGATACACAGATGCCAGTTGGCTTACAAATCGGGAGGATTATGCTTCCACAAGTGGATGGATTTTCACAATTGGTGGGGGTGCAATATCCTGGGGTTCGAAGAAACAGACTTGCATTACTGATTCTACCATGGCAGCAGAGTTTATTGCTTTAGCTGCAGGGGGCAAGGAGGCAGAATGGCTAAGGAATTTGCTTTTAGAGGTTCCTTTATGGCCTAAGCCTATGGCTCCCATATCGATAAGGTGTGATAGTCAATCAACTCTATCACGGGCATGTAGCGAAGTGTATAATGGAAAGTCTAGACATATTGGTCTTAGACATAGCTACGTGAGACAATTGATTACCGAAGGTGTAATCACATTGGAATATGTGAGGTCATTGGAAAATTTAGCGGATCCGTTAACTAAAGGGCTTCCAAGGGAAATGATTATTAGAACCTCACGAGGGATGGGTCTCAAGCCCATGTCAAGGATCACCAATGATGGAAATCTCGACTCAACGCTTGCTAACACCAAGTCTTGAGTTCAACGAGTCAAAAGTACATTATGTGGTGGTTGCAAGCACAAATTTTAGTCATCCCAAGATCATGTGCTTGGTAACCGTAATGAAGGAATAGGGTGAGTATTATACTCTTAATAGGTCTATAAAAGGATCATTCTTTGGAGTGTTAGTTACGGTACACTCTTGATAGACCTGACTAGTGAGTGTGAAGTGGGGCCGCTTCTGTCGAGTTTAAAGGGCTTAACTCTAGAGCACTCATGAAAAACAAGATACAAATTACATGGCCATTTATTGTATAAGCAGTTTTCTGGATTTGTGTATGGATAGGAGTTTCATGTGTGATATGTGACCGGCTAGTCAACAAGGATAGGTGGTTCAAAGTTTATCTACCACACTTTTTCAGATTAGTCTTGTTATGTAATCACTAAGTGAAGATTCAAGTCGTAAGACATCTTCATTTATGCATGTACTTCACTGGATAATAAGATCTGGTTTTTTGTTTTGTTTTTTATTTTATATTTTGTAAAATGGTGGGGATTGTTAGTGTTTTCCAAAATATAGTGTCAAGTTTGGTTCATTTTCTTTGTCAAAATGATGAAAGGAATGTGAAGAGGTAAGAATGAATGAATCCCACATAGAAGGGAATTGAAAAGGTAAGTGGGTATATAATAAAGTACTCCACTTACTTTATTACTTATGTGGTATGCTAAGGTGTGTGCATGTGCACCGAGTATGGTGCGAAGCACCATACGAGGAACAATCGCACGCACGCGCGCGCGCGCGAGCGTGGCAGTGGGCTGTGAGGCGCAATGTGGCGCTTTGATGGCGCACTTTGCACTTCGCACGTGCGCATCGTCGCGAGACGCGATTAGACGCCTTTAAGTTTTCGTGACGAAAACTAGACCATCGGTTCAACGGACCGGGTCGGATCCGACCCTTGGCAGTTGGGTGGTTACACTCGGGTTATACCCGAACAGTTGCACCTGTTGGGCAGCTGGGTGGTTCCAAGTTGGACAGACCCAACTGTTGGGAGCTGGTTAGTTACCAGTCCAGATCTGTACCGTTGATCTTAACGGTTTCTGATCCAACGGTCCAGATTGCTTCGGTGATGATGAAAAGGTGTGACACTTGATTAGCAACCACTAGTGCTTTATAAATAGAGCACAATGGTCAGATTTTCGGACCTAGCAATAAGCCTCTACTCTCTTCATTTTTCTTTTCGGCAGATCTTTTACAACAAGAAATTTCTGCAGAATTTCTTACTTGTAAATCCCATTATTCAGAATTCCATACACATATCTGTGGGGTGAATATCGTGTGTGCAAACGCTATTCACTAAAGCGCTTCGTTGTATCTTGGAGGGTATTTGCCGGCAACCCGCTGCACACCGTTTTATTGGTGGGGGCAAATATAAACTTAAGGAGAGCGTTTTACAACGTGCCTCGAAGCCGATCCTTCTTTCAGTCACAAAGCCATCATACCGTATACCCCAACACATTCCGTACATCCAAATCAAATGATACAAGCTCCGGTCCTGCAAAACAAGGTACAATTCCAAATCAAGATCTTGCTTAGTTGTGATACTCGAGATGGAGCTTTGAAGAGGATAATGTACGTACAACTATCAAGTTTAGGCGCATTCCTCCTCTAATCATTTGATCATTATTGTAGATAAAGTGGCACCCGGTTTAATCCTTGGTAATGGCAATGGACTGTGCCCTACATTAATCGGATTGACTGGCAACATCAATTTTTTTGGCATATTGAACCCAAAAAGAAAGAACCAAAATTTGTTAGCCATTCCTGTTCTTTACATGTTTTAGCAAACAAAAGTAAAAAGGTATTTCTGGTTAAAAAGTTTTGACCAAATGCAGTCAGAATGTCAAGCAAACAAAAACACTTACAGTACCAACTTTGTCAAGCAAACAAAAACACTTACAGTACCAACTAACTAGTTAATTCAGAGAATATTAGAAGAGTGACTGAAACTCATACCTTAGGTCGCTTTGTATAACCACCCTTTTCCGAACGCATTAAATGGAGACACATCCGCTAAGAAACTTCGCTTTATCTTTGAGCCTTAATTCTGAAACGGAACAAAGAAGGCATGTCTTGTATCAAAAAAAAGTGTAGCTCATCAGATGCTTTCCACAGGTAATGCTTCTACCTTTCTAACTCTTTGACCAGTTTATGAATTTATACTCTTAAAAATCTACCATAGTTAATGTATCCACGGCAGATAAAAGGTATAGTAAAATTCAGTCAACCATAAGTTTATATGTTCCAAGAAAACAAAACAGAAACACTTGTCATTCTATAGAAATGACGCAAGGAGTACCAAATAATTTTCTTGTGAACTTGAGTGGGGCGCAGTACGTAAATCAGAAAGGCAAAATTAGTCATGTGTTAAAAGAAACTGTCCGAATAGGCAGGAATGCAATTTAAAGACATATCCATATAGTGACGATCACTTGATGCTACAATACTCACCGTTTTCATCTAACCACTCCAATATAGTCAAGAATAAATACAACATTGGATGGTGTACTGCTGCTTATATTTTCTATCTGGGCAGGCTATGGATACAACTTCATACGAGTAGCTTAGGCATTTAACATGCGACTGCTTTGGGTGAGTGAGCAGCCACACAAAAAAGAATAGAGTAAACGTTGAGGTGGCACCATCGAGCAAAAGATGAGGGAACATTTCTTCAAATGGTAAGGTCACATTCAACATCGATGTTTTGAAGCCCCAGTCAGGAAAGCGATCAGCGTCAAGTTGAAGAAAGTGATTAGTGCCAAGCTCACACAACTAATTTTGATTGTTTCACCCTTGGTAAGGATATGCAATGGCGCATAGACCACCCATGAAGCTTCAACACAGTATCCAACAGAAAAGAGACCCATTGAGTTATACCCATCTAGAAAAGATAGAAAATTGAAAGGTAGAAGAGAATTGAACTTTTCCAAAGCAGATTATAACTGTAAAACTATAAGAAAACAAAATGTTCCACAGAGAAATTGAAGGAATTCGATGTGCGTTTGAGTATAAATAGATAGATAGAAAGAGAGAGGGAGAGGGAGAGGGAGCACTACAAGAAACCGCCCCTTTAGCGACCGTTTTTTTTGGCGGTCGCTAAACTACACTTTAGCGACAGTTTTTCTTAGCGGTCGCTAAGTATAATTAAAATCTGGCGGGGTCAAAAAACATGTGGCGCGTATTTTTAGCGACTGCATTTAGCAACCGCAATTTAACAACCGCTTTTAGCGACCGTTACAGTAGTCGCGAATTTTAGCGACCACCATTACGGTCGCTAAATTTAGTGACCGCTTCTACCGACCCGACCATAGTGTGTGGTTGCTAAATAGAAGGTATAAAACCTAATTTACGGTCTGCCCTAATCTCTCTCTTTCTTCTCCCTACCCAACAGCCGCCTCCCCTCTCCCAACCACCGTGCAGCCGTCGACGAAGGAAGGCCACCTCTCCCCGAACCCACCCACACCGGCAAGCTCAACTTGCCGCGAACCCGCCGGCCGCAACCTCCACCGCCACCCTATAACCTCCCCCTGTTCTGCCCTAATCACCGCCAATCGCCACCGCATCACTCCGTCATTGATTCCACCGCGTAGCCTCCGCCCATGGTTGCTACAATTACTGGCCATTTAACGACCATTGCACACCACAATAAAACAATGTCGTCAACACCCAATCTAACTTCCGTGGCTAGGTTTGTTTCGTAATTTGATCTCTGATTTCTTAAATTACTTAACAATCACACGCACACGCATAGAAATAGGGAGAGGTTAGTTGTTTATTTACCTCGTTTTACCTTTCATTTAGCTCCAACATTGTTGGTAGGGGTTGCTTAACTTGTAATTTCATATTTTTCTGTACCTGCATTAGCTTGCAATTGAAGTTAGGGTTTATTTATTTGTGTTTAGCTTGTTTGGAAATAATGTAGTTTGTGTTTGTGTGTGACCATGAATAAATGTGTTGTACGGTACTGGACGAGTATGCCAATATGAGTTATGATCTACTTCTACTAACCCAAAAGGAAATATTACTCCCTCCATTTCATAGTTTTTCTTGTGCAGTTTTACGTCCAAACAAGTGCTTTTTCTGATTACTAATTAGTAATCAAGTTTAGTTCAATTTTTACATGTTAAAGCTCAAAAGTCGTAAGGGGACAAAGATCATGAAACATAACGAGTAATCATAAGGGCAAAAGATGTTAGTTCTGCATCGAAGTTAGCTGATTATTGATCTTTATTCTTATGCCTCCAAACCAGTTCTACACTCAACAGTCTTAGGCTTTGTACTAGAATGGTTACCGCTAACTAACCCATATTGGCCGCTAAATAACCATCATCAAAAGACTAGTTCTAACAATATTTTTAACTTTTTCAAGAAACTAAATGTGAGTGAGCTTTGAAGTCTTGATTAATTACAAACTTGTAGATTTCAGTCCATTAAGTCCGTGGGGTACATTATTCTCATTTTAGTTAATCTTTAGCTTTTTCATGTTTATTTGTAAGTGACTACTCAATATATTTTTTTTTTCAAATCGAAGGTTAAATTGGAACTCGGCTTGTATAGGTTCACTCGGTAGTAAGAGATATATATATATCATGTCAGTGGATAGAAGTTGGATGCAACAGAGGATTGCTCCAAGTGGGATTAGAGTATCGGAAGAGTTTAGACAATGAGTGAACGGGTTTATTCTCTTCGCTTTAAATCAATGAGACTTTGTGGATGACGGCACGATTAAATGTCCGTGCAATGATTGTCAGCTGTTAAGTTGGAAAACGCCTGACGATGTAACTTATGATCTATTCCGTAGAGGTTTTATGAGTAATTATACGAATTGGACTTAACACGGGGAACCAAATCCTGAGGGTGCCGGCTGAGGTCAGACAAGATAGTCCTAGAGATCCAGGATTTTTTCAATATCAACATATGGTAACGGAAGCTGGGCCTAGTGGGATTAACTGGGATAACTTTTTTAATGATAGTAATCCTAATGTGGAAGAAGAGCCAGACCCAAGTACTGAGAAGTTTTATATAAATTGTTAAAAGACCCTAAAAAGCCAATATGGAAAGGAAGTACTAAGCACACCAAGTTATCTGCTGTAACAAGGATGCTACACTTAAAAGTCTGAGTATGGTCTAAGTGATAGAGATTTTGATGCTTTTTTGAAGCTTAATAAAGAAATGTTGTCAGAGGATGAAAAGTTGTCTGACACGTACTATAATGCTAAGAAAATGATGATGAAACTCGGTTTGGGGTACGAAAAGATAGATGCATGTAATAATGATTGTGTCTTATTCTAGAAGGAGAACAAGAACTTGAAAGAGTGTTCGGTTTGTGGCCATACAAGGTATAAACAAACTAGTGGGAAGAAAATGAAGATAGCATGAAAGATATTGCGATACTTTCCACAGACACCAAGGCTTCAAAGGTTGTATTACTCTTCTAAAACAGCTGAATACATGAGATGACATAACAAACGTCCGCAGCCAAGTTCCTGATTTATTGAGACACCCTGCTGATGGAGAGGCATGGAAGGAATTTGATAGCAGACACCCATCTTTTGCTGCAGAGGTTCGAAATGTGCGACTTGGCTTCGCTACTGATGGTTTTAATCCTTTTGGGCACTCTAGCACACCTTACTCTACGTGGTCTATGATCATTGTCCCTTATAACCTTCCTCCAGATATATGCATGAAGAAGCAGTTCATGTTTTATCATTACTCATTCCTGGACCTACGAGCCTCAGTAGAAATATAGACGTATACTTGCGGCCGTTGATCGATGAGTTAAGAATTCTGTGAAAAGTTGGAACCCCAGCAGATACATCTCTTAAACAGAACTTTACCTTGAGGGCAACAATCATGTAGACTATCAATGACTTCCCTGCATACGGTATGTTGTATGGGAGGAGTACACATGATAGGTTGGCATGTTCTTATTATATGGAAGTGAGTAAGGATTTCACCTTGAAGCACCGGGGAAAGGCTTCTTTTTTGGGGTGTCACAGACAATTCTTACCTCCTAATTATATATTTCTAAAATAAAAAGATAAGTTTGATAAAACTGTGGAGCGTCATGCTGAAACACGTGACAGATTGTCTGGGGATGAAGTGTATAGGTGCGTAAAGGACCTTGACATGGATGCGGTACCTTTTAGAAAATGTGTTGGCAATCTAGAACTTCCTAGCTTTGAAAAAACACACAAATGGAAGAAAATGTGCATCTTTCGGGAGTTGCCTTATTGGCCAACTCTCCTCCGCAACAATCTTGATGTTATGCACATTGAGAAAAATATTTTCGAAAATGTGTTTAATACAGTCATGAATGTCCAGGGCAAATCAAAAGATCACCTAAAAGCACGAAAATATATGCAGATGATGGGTATGCGGCGTGAATTGCATCCACGAATGGTTAATGATAAGATGGTGTTGCCCAAAGCAATATATACATTGGATAAAAAAAAGATACAATAGGGGTGTGTGTGGGTTAAACACTTGAATCTGCCAGATGGCAATGCGTCTAATATATCACGTCGTTGTAACCTTGCTGATTGTAAGTTTTATGGCTTAAAGGGTCACGATTGTCATGTATTCATGAAAAGATTTATACCAATTGTCTTTCGTGACCTCTTGCCGAAGCCAGTAAATGAAGCATTGACTGAACTTAGCCGTTTCTTCTGCGATTTGTGCTCAAAGGTGCTCCGAGAGAATGATGTTAAGATTCTTGAGAAAAACATTGTTGAGACAATGTGTAAGCTAGAGAAAATAATTCCCCCGTCATTCTTTGATTCGATGGAGCATTCGACCATTTACTTAGCATATGAGGCTAGAGTGGGCGAACCTCTGCAGTATTAGTAGATGTATCCATTTGAGAGGTGATGTCACTCATCCATCTTTAAACTGTATTTCACACTTGCACACATGCGTTGTTCACTGAAAATGACTTCTTCCTTACATAGGTATATGTTTGACCTTAAAAAAAAGGTACATAACAAAGCACGTGTTGAAGGTTCAATTGCGGAGGCTTACATTCTTGAGGAGTTTACCAACTTCTTCTCCCTTTACTTTGAGCCTAATGCTGATACAAAGATGAATCGGCTTAGCCGTAATGAAAATAATGTTGACATAGAATTAGAAGAGTGTCTTTCCATATTCATGCATATTGGTCGTGCACTTGGAGCAAGGAGTGGCTGATATCTATCCGACAAAGAGTATATTGCCGCAACATTGTACGCTTTCATGAATTGCAATGAAGTTGCACCATTTATAGTGTAAGTAGTTGTATATATATATTCCTTCTCATAGTTCAAGAACATAATATAACGACGATGCTATATAACATACAGTGAATACGATGAGGAAGTGGTATTAGCAAATCCTGTGATATCATATGGACAACTTTAAAAAATGCGAAATAACGCATTCCCTGAGTGGTTCTGAAAGCACATAAGTTCTAAAACCACATCTCATTTCTAATATAGTGAGATGGTATATGTGAGTTAATAACTTAACACTTTGTGCAAATTGTTTGTTGTTGTAGACCGCCCAAGATGGAGTTGATGCTCGTCTCAAATTTCTTGTTGCTGGCCCTAGTAGATTAGTTTCGTGTTATAAAGGGTACATTGTCAATGAATTTAGGTTTAACACGATGAAAGTTGACCTTAATAAACAAACCCAAAACAATAGAGTTTTAGTGAAAGGTGACTGCTATAATGATAGTGAGCGTGATTTTTATGGACAGTTGGAGGAGGTTGTTGAACTAGAATATTATGGCAGCGGTAATCGTCTGGTAATGTTCAAGTGCAGATGATTTGACATTACAGCTGGTATCCAAGTTAGTCGACATGGGATTGTAGACGTTAACATGAGGTCAAGGCTCAGATCATACAAACCATTTGTATTTGCAGCTCAAGCTACGCATGTCTTTTATGCAAAGGGTGTGACAAGGAAGGACCCAAATTGGCATATTGTTATCAAGACCAAAAGAGGTTTCATTGATGATGTGTTCGTTGAGATATACCAAGAGGATGATGCTCCCACAATGATGCCGCTTCATGAGGATAACAATCTTGTTGATGAGCCTCTTTGCAATATAGGTCATGCTAGCGAAGAGGTCGATGCTGAAGCCCTCCGTGATGATGATGATGATGATGGCGAGGAAGAAGTTGAAGAAGAAGATGATGATGATGAAGATGAAGGGGGCAAATATGACGAGGATGAGGAAGACATTCCGCTGTCTATTAGTGATAGTGATTGACTGTGTAAAGCAAAAACATTCTTATCAATCTACTTTTGTACCTGTGGTGTTTATTATTTAAATTGAGTTGTCTATTATTGATGGTGGTTGACTATATAATGCTACATTAACATTGTTATCAATTAACTTTTGTACTTAAGTCTTTTATTATTCAATGAACAATATTTGTAACTGCAAACATATCAATTGTTTTTAGTTATGATATTTGTTGCTGAATTTTTCTTATGTTACTCCCGAGTGCTTTTTTGTAAATATGCTGAGATCTAGTGCACTCCGAGGTCGTGGAGGCGGCCGCGGACCTGCTTCGGCCCAGTTAGGCCCCTTCCCCAAGATTGATGATGACGCTACTGATGAGCAGCTGATGTCGTCAGTAGTTTCAGTACTTGGTGAGACAATAATATTTTTTTGTTATAACATATTTGTTACAAAATATATAACATCTTCCTTTTCATCATTTGTAGCTTCTACTGCATCTGTACCTAGAGGTATCACACGTGGGATACCTCTTCCAGCCACCCCATAGCAGAGAATTACTGCTCATGTCCTCAACAATTAGTAAGTTTTCAATTTTAATTCAAGCTCAATCCTACCATCTTTTAGCTCACCTATCTAACTTAATACTTTATTTTTTTGGGATTGGCGTATCTCTTGTGATGCAACTTAATCAGCTTTGTTGAAGATTGCGTTAGGACAAAAATCGGTCCTATTATCAAGGTCACCTCCCACGGCCTTATTCGACATGGAAGGCGTAGACCGAACTAGACAATTGTCTAGAGGAAGTTCTTGGTAAGGATCGTCTATTTTTCATTGCTTTATTTGGTTTTAGAAGTACATTATTGCTGAATTTTTCTTGTTAATTATGTTTGAAATTGTGTTGAATTATGTTCAGGAATACTTCAAATTCGAGTCCGACAGAGACCAAGAACTTGGGAGGCAGTCTTGAGAGTGGCATTGTTCATAAATATACAAGAAGTTGATGCTCAATGCAAGGAGGCATGCTGCTCGGGCTAACGCGACAAATAATTCTATGGCCAGGTACTTCAATCCCGAGTACTTCTCAAAAGTCATGTGGGTCAGCTGGTGAATCATTGGTGTACAGATAAATGGGCCAAGCTTAGTGAGCGAGGCAAGGATATGGCGAGTAGTGAGAAGAAGATGAAGCATAGTGCTGGATCACATCCGTATGCTGTGCACAATCTGAAGCTAAGAGAAGAAGACCTTGACAAAAGGCCCCCTACGATGTTCCAAGGCTTTGAGTCACACACAAGAATAAAGATGGAAAGTGGATTTCTGAGAGTGCAGAGCAGTTTGCGGTGAGCAATAAACCATTCTTCACTTTTGCATTCCTTTTGTATCCTTATTGGTTGCGACCAGTTGCATTTCTATAATATTTATTACTTTCTTATACATAATGCATATAAGGAAAAAGTTCAGGCTAACTCCCAGAAAAATGGTAGCCAAGCAGTGGACGAGATCTCTGTGGTCAGAAGCTACAGGGGATCCTAAGAAGGACCATGTCCTCGGCCGCCCTTGTCAATCCGCGCGTTCATTGCTAGGCTGACAACAGTCATCAGGTGCGACCAGTTGTAGCGGTTCTCAGTTTGAAGAGACGGAGAAAGAGCGCTTAGACATTCTTGTTGAAGAAAAAATTGAGATGATGATCCAACAAGGTTTTATTACGCCCAGAGCCAGACATCAAGTGATACCAATTTTCTTAAGTAGTTATGTATCGTGGTCATTTAGTCTGTGATCTTGATTTGATTATATAAGTGTGGATAAGGTATTGATACAATTAAGTTGAATTAATTGTATGGCTTCATGCAAAGCGGTATTGTGCCTAGTGCTGGTGATTCTCAAGGCGGTGAGGACATTGTTTGATTGAACGTGCCTTCAACAAGGGATGAAGAAGAAGAAGATGACGACGAGATTGATGGTTCTACCAACTAGTATATTTTTGGGGTCCTATGTATTGTAGTTGTTTAGCTCATGGACATATACTTAAGCCATTTTTCCAATTTTTGTTGAAGACTGTATGTACCTGAGAATTGACATTTTTCTTTGTTACTTTGACGTGATTTTAATTGCCCATGCTTATAGTTTGATGATGTAAAGCTTTGTTAATGTGCTTGGTTTGGGATTGACGTATAGAAATGAATATGGGACTTTTTTTGGATGTGTACAGCAGATTGAATGTGCTATTTGTTTTTGGAAGAGTTAGTTGAATGTGTGAATTGGTTTTTGGCCAGGTTGTTGAATGTGCGAATAGGTTTTGGACAGGTTTTGGACAGGAAGTCAAAATGGACCTGATTTTTCAAAGCATAACCCAGGTTTAGCGGCCGCATATCGCAGTCGCTAAAATGGATATGGCAATCGCTAAAAAAAATTAAATTAAAATTGAACACCGCAATCGATAAATACAAAAATAATTTAAATTTGAAAAACATTTAGCGACTGTGTAGGCAGTCACTAAATTTGGTCAACAGGGTCACTATATTTAGCGACTGATAATTAAATGCGGTCGCTAAAGTTTAGCAACCTGGCCTCTAGCGACAGTTTTAGCAACCGCTTTTTGCGGTCGCTAAAACTGGTTAGCGATTGTATTTCCGCCTTTGGCGGTCGCTAAAGCTCATTTTTATTGTAGTGGAGAGAGAGAGAGAGGGTGGGGGAGAGAGAGAGAGTTCCTCAATTAACTGTGCTATTGACCACAACTACAAACTGATGGATGCATATTCTTCTAGCAGTAGAGGTATAATCGAAACAATATTGGCTACACCGAGAAGGTTCATAGTTTCATACCAAAGGTGGATTCAAATCTTTCTAAATAATAAGCATGACAGTAGTTAACAAGACCACTCGATGGTGTAATTAACACCCAGAAATTGCTAAATATGGCAGCTGGTAACGGCATCAACAAACTCAAACTTGGATGCCTAAAACATGATCTTGCATGCCAAAAATTGTTTCTCATCAACCCCAAACAAAAGGCCATTTCATGCCTTTTCTCTTCAAAAGCAATATTAGGTTGCAGAAGTGGCAAAAAATTGTTTTCTTCTTGTAAGACCTTATGAGATATATGTCAGAAGTTTTAGGATCCAACAGTTCCTCGTCCACTAACCAATCCAAGGCTTGGGAAGTGTTTTTATCGATTTGCATGCTTCGTATTATTGTGGAGAAGAAAATTGATTAACTAGAGTCATCCATTGAATAAAGACATTCGAAACAGATTTTGTTAATTTACAGTCATGAGATTCCTAATCAAAATCTTGCTTAGTTGTGATACTCTAGATGGAGCTGCGAACATGTAACATACGTACAACTATCAAGTTTAGGTGCATTCCTCTAATCATTGGATCATCGACGTAGATAAAGAGGCACCCATCTTAGTCCTTGTATAATGGCAATGAACTATGCCCTACATTCGTTTGGCATATTGAACCCAAAAAGAAAGAACAAAAAAATTGGTTTTCTTTCCTTTTCTTTACATGTTTTAGCAAACAAAAGGGAAAAGGTATTTCGGTTAAAAGTTTTGACCAAAACTATTAAGTTTGATAAATTCTCCAAATGCAATCAGAATGTTAAGCAAACATATATATGCTTATGGTACCAAATAACTAGTTAAGTCATAGAAGTCTTAAAAGAGTGAATGAGCATACCTTAGGCTGCTTTACATAACAACCCTTTTCTGAACGCATGAAATGGTAACACATCTGCTAAACAATTTCACTTCCTCTTCCAGCCTTATTTCTGAAACAGAATAACTAGAGCATGTTTTGTATCAAAAAACAAAAACAAACAAACAAACAATCGTGACTTATCACAACACTAAGTAATGCTTCTACCTCTCTTACTCTTTGACCAGTCTAAGGATTTATTGTACTCTTAGAAGTTTATCATAGTTAAGGTACAAATATAAAGCAGATAAAAGGTTAGTAAAAATTGGTCAACCACAAGTTTATACGTTCTAATAAAACAAAACGCAGACACTTGTTATTCCATACAAATGATGCAAGGGGTATACCATACAATTTTCCTGTGAACTTGAGTTACGGAAATCAGAGAGGCGAAATTCAGTGTATGTTAGAAGTAACTGACAGAATAGACCGGAATGCAGTTTACAGACATGCCCACTTGACGCTACAATACTCATCATTTAATCTAACCACTCCAATATAGTCAAGCATGCATACAACATTGGATGATGTGCTGCTGCTTGAATTTTCTATCTGGGCAGGCTATGGATACAACTTCAAAAGAGTAGCTTAGGCTTTTAAAACGCGACTGATTTCTGTGAAAGTGCAGCCAACACAAGGAAGAATAGAGTAAGGAACCGAATATTTACAACAAAGGTGGAGGTGGCACCATCGAGCAAAAGACGAGGGAACATTGCCTTAGACATACAGTAGCATGCAACGTCGACATTTAGAAACCGCGGTAAGGAAGCGACTAGAGCCAAGTTGAAGAAAGCAATTCACTGCCAAGCTCATATATCTAATTTTAAAGATAGAAAATTGAAAGGTAGAATAGTATTGTATTGAACTTCTCAAGGCATATTTTAACCGTGAAACTAGAAGAAAACTAAACGTTCCACACACAGGGGGTGGTGTGTGTGTGTGTGTGAGAGAGAGAGAGAGAGAGAGAGTTCCTCAATTAACTGCGGTATATATTGACCCCAACCACAAACCTGATGAATTCTTCTAGCAGTAGAGGTATAATAAAAAAATATTGGCTACACCCAGAAGATTCAAGTTTCAGAGCAAAGGTGGATTCAAATCTTGCAAAACATGACAGAAATTAGCAAAGACCACATGATGGTGTGTAATTAACGCACAGCAATAGTTAAATTATGGCCAACAGCTGTTAACGGCATCAACAAACTTAAACTTGGATGCCTGAAACAATATCTTGCATGCCAAAAGTTGTTTCTCATCAACCGCAAACAAGAAGCATGTCATGCCTTTTCTATTTAAAAAAAAAAAAAAGAATTCTAACTCGCAGAAGTGGAAAATGATTGTTTTCTTTTTTTACGACCTTATGAGATATATGTTAGAAGTTTTAAGAATAGCAGTTAAAGGCAATCAGGGGCACGGTAGCTGCTGAATCTTCTATGGTACATGAACAACTATGTGGACCGATGGACTTACCAGCCTTGATCGTTACAAAGGGCGATGCTACCACATCGAGCCCGTTGCTGGAGAAGAAAATAAATTGATTGCTTATGTAGCTTACCCATTAGACCTTTTTGAAGAAGGTAACGACCCGGACATCTGGAGCTCCATGGCCCTGAACTCCCGGAACGTTAACATGCTACATCACAACACATGTCAAATCATTTCTTCAGAGCTTCTAAAATAACATTAACTCAAAATCTCCCAAAATATAAAGTCATCCAACAGACCTCGTCCACCAACACATCGCTAGCCAATACAAGGCTGGAACTGTTTTTATCAATTTGCATGCTTCTTATTATTATTGAAGAAGAAAATTGGACAATTTCAGCTATGCATAGAATAAAGACTTCCCAAAACCAGATCGTGTTAATTTGCAGTCAAGAGATTTCATAACAGCTAGGAATGCATTTCGTGTCCTGAGGCCCTCTACTATAAGTTCAACATGAAATCCACAATCAGTGAGCCAAAATGTACATTATAAATGTCTAGATTAGAACAAATAAAAACAATAGAAAATAGCTGAAGGGTTGCAAGCAATTTCGACCACGAATCCGCTGCGTGCACTCAATCTGAATTCAACCTTTGAAATTGACTATAATTAGTCTGAGCACTGCAGTATAAAACTCCTAGCCTAAAATTTAACTTGCCTACGAGATGAATCAGAGAGGTCTGAATGGTAAGCAACCTGTTACTTATAATTGAGCTAATTAGTTAGTGCAAAATACATAAGTCACGGATGAAAACCCAACATAAAGAGAAAAAGAGGATTACTAAAACGAAGAAAAAAGATACTCATATTTCGATAAAGCTGATCAGCGGTAAAACTTCAAATACCGAGATGATATTCAGAAAGAAACGCTTGGCTTTTTCGCTACAAGTTGAAGTAAATATGAGAAGATGTAAATGTCTTCACACTTTTGAAAAGAGAGGAAGGAAAGGTAAAAGAAAATAGAAAATGTTCACAATGGAAAAGAGAAGTGTATGAAATAAAACAAGTGTTAACATGCAAAATCAAACAAAGAGAGTGAAAAAATTCTGTTAAATCATGTGCTTTCATAACTGAAGAGAACCTTGTCGCACATACATTCAAACAGTGTTATCTCCATGACCAATGAATTCTTTCCGATCTGCAAAGGGAGGAGAGAGAGAGAGAGAGAGAACAAAAGCGAAAAATAATTTCTAGCACCAGGATACAAACACTAATAAGTAACCATACTAGTACGGCTCTTTTATCACATCAAAACCAAGCAAGTATATCAGATCAAAAAGCAGCAACAACGAAAGGAAAATCTGCTCAGCCACAAACTTTTACTAATGTCTTATCCAAACCAAAGTGTATTCACATGAAAAATACACAAAACCCCACTAGCTAAAGCTCACAGGCAACAAGATACTGATGCAGGAGAGATGGAAAAGTATGGGGAAAACTCTTTACGCATTTAGAGTGAGACGAAAGGCAACAAGATTGAAACTATAAATTCAGGTGAAACCAAAACAAAAGATACAGCAAAGTACAAAATCATGCCTAGATTCATGCGGAAAAGAACAAATTCCAACCAGAAACCAAAATACTCTGGGCTCACAACGCATGCGCAGGAATCAAAAGCAGGTCAAAAGAGAAAGAGAAGGGTTTTCTTGTGGAGGTGGAGGACCATCCTATATCCCACAGATAACGTGTTATGGAGTAACAATCCAATAATAATGCAGTTTTCCGTTAAATTAGCACAGTAATTAGGGCTACCTTTACCATGAAAAGTCACGCTTTCAACCTATTTTATTAGTAACAACCCTAGTAAATAATATTATAATCTTTTTATAATCAATAAAAAAATTCAAGCATAAGCAAATAAACACTAGTGCTGAGCACTTACAATCTCAAGTGATTTTCCAACCACCATCACACCCAAACCCAAAAAGATAAGACAAGCAAACAAAAATAATCATACAGATCGATGTAGGTTTGCTTAGAATGAGAAAATGTGGCCGGAGGGAAAGACGATAATTCCGGCCGGCAGGACGAAGCTGACAGATAGAGCAGTGAGCACGCAAAAGCAATGGTATACACGGTTTATACAATTTGCATCTTGTGTGCTCACTCTCTTCTGTCAGCTTTCAAGCCCAAAATGGCAAGGGAAAAAAAAAAGTACTGGTAATATGTGGTAAACCTATAAAGGGCGAAATGAGTCAGATCTGAGAAAACCCATTTAGGGAAAGATGCCCAAAACTCTAAATCTAGGGTTTGAATGGCAACTAAGAAAGCCAAAAATGATGATAAGAACAACACACGTTCTCTCCCCTTACCCTTTTACGGTCTCAGCTTTTTTTCTCTCTCTTACATGCAGGCTAAACAGGTGGCGGTGACACAGAGTGAGTGGAGTGACTTTATGTGAACAGATCGAGCAGTGACGACGGACACCACAGAGTGAATGAATCAATCAAGACATCTACAGAGAGGGAGAGAGAGAGGGGGCGTGAGTTTATGAAGGGGGAGGGCTCCGGTCTCTTTCGTCCCCCTTATCATGACTTGCCTTTTTGTAGTAGTATCCGAGTGTGGGAAGACAAACGAGTGCACGGCGCCTTTTCCAGAAAACGGAAACGTACGTTTCGACAAATGACTGGCTGATAAAGCGTACGTGTGACCTCCACAATTCATTCGTCGCCGTTGATCTGACTCACTGTTTAACCGCTTTTCTGCCGTCAGATTCTCGAGGCCGTGGGGTCCATCACCACCCTCCCCCATCCCCACTTCCCCCAGTGTTGAAAAGGGGAAGGTGGTCTGGTCGTCTATTGGAAATGGTGCTCGATGGGACTGCGTCAGTTAGGGAGACAAAGGTTGGTTCTGTGCAAATCTGGCTTTCATTGCAAATTTCTCTCCAGATTTAATCTTGGTTAGGCGAGATTTTTGTAACTTTTTAAACTACTTGGCATTGGTTTTTTTTTTTTTTCATTTTTTTCGATATTAAAATTTTTAAAAACAATTAGTAATTTTGATTTTACTTTTGATATGTTTATCTTTCAACTTTTGTTCGATGCATCCTAAGACATTTATTAAGTTTCTACTCTCTCATTTCTATCAACAAAACTTATCACCGCCAAACGCCAAGCACCAATATCGCAAACCACCACAGACATTTATCGCCACAACCACCAACCAAATACCCGGAGTCACTTTCCTTCATTTCATCTTCATCAATACTATCGGTCATAACCGCCACTCATTTGGTATCCACCACAAATGTCATAAACACACAAAGCCACAATAACGACCCAACCATCATAGCCACAGTCGCCACCACTACCTCCCACAATACCCACATACGCCACCACCATAAGCAATGCTGGCATTCGTACCCCACACCCCACCCTCCTTTCCCGAATCTCCATCATATGGTCCCCATAATTATGACATCATACTGACCACCACTATCCTTGCAACAGACACAACCACCAGATTCTTCCCATCGATCTATAATTCTAACCTCATGGATTTGTGCGTCATATTTCCAAGTCAATCAAACCCATTCACCTATAAGCATAATTTTCCTTCTCATCGACAACTTCTTTGCCATCATTATCATTTTTTTACACTACAGTATTCGACTTCACCAATTAAAACTCCACATACGATTTTTAATGAGAAAATTCTAGCAAGCTGATAAGGTAATTGAACATGGAAGAAAATAATAGTAGTGGTTGGACGGTGGCAGAGAGATTATGTTAGTGGTGGTTTGTTATTGGTGGTCGGCAGTGGTGACTACTGAGCAGAAGAAAATTAAAATAAAACAAGTAAAACTAGCAATAGTGAAAATCAAAGTAAACAAAAGTGCAATCAAACAATCCACTAGTTTTATAAAAAATGAAAGTATTACTGGTTTCAGTTTTACTAAAAGAAAAAATTCAAAATTCAAAAGGGTTTCAAACATGTCCTTCGTCTTTCCATTTAATTAATTCCTATTTAGAGTATTATATTTCAATTTTCGGTTTAGCTCAAGAGGATCGCTGGTTCGAATTTTGCTTAGAACTGATTAGTGCTAGGCATCATCAAAGGTATTTGACACACAACATGATACGATGCGGTGATATATTTTAAGTGAGAAGCATGAAACTCTTTACCATTAGTTCCACCTAATCAAAAACAAAAATCGGCCACTGCAATCCATGTTCGTCCAACTCTGCTCATTAATTATCCAGTCATCCATATCGGCCATTTTTATTTTTTGTTCGTTATGCCGTTGATAACTCTCCCTGAGTGATATCAGAGAATGGCATGTATCCTGCACTCTTATACAATCATCGACCAGGTGCAGATTGGCGGGGTTGTGTAATTTCCAGGTATGACGACCTGTATTCAAAGAATGAGTACGTAGTCTCTTAGTCGCAATGTAGTTATATGATGAGACGGCATTAAGAACCTCATCATAGATTCAGATTTGCGGACTTACTTATCTGATGAGACGGCATCAGGAACCTCATCATACCCCAAATAAGTCTTTACTAGTTTTGTTCATTTTGATGATTTTTATTGAAAATGAAGAATCTCATGTGCTATTTGTTTGGACTCAGCATCCAGACTGAGTGGCCTACGTAATCGACCGAACTAATTAAAACCAAAATCCTCTTAGTTTTTATCTTAGGCTAGGCGGCCGAAACTCTGGTCTAGTAGTAATTGTTAGGCATATGGTTGGATATAGCAAGCACTTACATTTTGTTTTGATTATAACTACAAATTGATTATGTTCAAATGTGTTCATTGAGTAGATTCTTATTAAGTATATACATACATACTTATGAAGACACATTTGAGAAGTTGGATATATAGATTAGGATTAATTACACCTATGTCCCTGAGGTTATGATGAAATTACACGCATGTCTATAAGTTTGGAAAATAGGCACTAATGTCCTTTGACCTAACGAAATACCCAAATACAAAATGGAATGATCAAAATTACCATATTGCCCATGACTTAAAATGTTATTTCTTGAAATCCCACCTCTTTTATCTCCCCCACCGAACCGCCGCTGTCGTCGAGGCCATTGCCGCCACAAATGCAGGCCATAAGAAACCGACTATGCAGAATGAAAACCCCAATACGTGTTCTGCAATCAAACCATTTGTTTCATTTCCATCAAACCATCTTATATTTCACTATGTTTTGCTGCAGGAGTAGACAAATGGTGGCCCCCACCACCGCCATCACAACTGTTCAATTAAAAGCCCAGCTCTCCTGCCTCACCGAGAACCCAATTGGCAACTACTGGAAATGCAATCGCATTTCCATTTTTATTTTGAAGGACCTGGAAATGCCACAACCCATACGGTGGAGGGGTGAGGGATGGGGCTACCGGCAGAGTGGGGGTAAGGGAGGGGCTGCCGCCGGGGTGGAATGAGGGAGAAGATTGTCGATGAGGTGGGATGGGGGAGGGGTTACCGGCGAGGTGGGGTGAGGGGGGCTACCGGCGGGGTGGGCTGAGGGGTGCTATCGGCATCAAGGTAAGGTGAGAGAGGGGGCTACCGGTGATGTGAGGTGGGGTGAGGGAGGGGGCTGCCGGTGCGGTGGGGCGAGGGATGGGGCGGCTGAAATTTTAGATTCGGAAAGAGAAAAGTTATGGTTTCTAAAAATATTTGGAGAGAGAAACCCATTTGTTTAAAAACTAAGTTTTTAACCCTAGTTGAAAAATCAAGGTTTTAGATTTTGACAGTAATATATCACGTATACACAATATAAGGGTAGTGTTGTCATTTTAAAAATACGTATTGATGACATCACAAAAAAGTACCCTGTTTGGACGGATACTTGACGAATGGATACAAGTGTTACCTTCTTAACGTTTGTGGTCACAGTCTGTCACTTTTTGAAACTTAATGTATTTGATTGTAATTACTCCCAAATCTTAGTGACACTGCTATAATTAACCCTATACATTAAAGCCAAAGAAGCTTAAACCTATGGTGGAGATGCTATGAAAGCATCATCAATTCCCATGTCAAAGAGCAACAAAAAATACATAAGTTAAGTTACTTTCAATTGTGATTAATCTTTACTATTATGTAACTTATGGTTTGACATTTAGATTGATGACTATGGCTTAAAATGATCTTAAGACATATTGTCCATTGCATCTGAATTTATAATCTTTCAAACAAGTGTATTTCCTGAAAATTGGTGAACTTTTGTGCTTATTCAGATTTTTTTCAAGAACTTTTTGGAACTAATCTTTTCAATTTTTTTTATTCTTTTATTATCTTTACAACATAAAAATGACTCCCCAATCCGAATTTTCTAGCGAAAGTTATGCCTAAAATAAGAAAGGGAATTTCTTGAGGCAGCCGACCAATACAGTCAACTGTATTTTGTGGCAGTGAGGTAATATAGTCGATTGCATTGTTGGAATTTCAATTCCATCGGCTAGTTTCAAGGAATGAACTCCAAAGGCTAGTTTGGAGGTATACAGGTGACCGCATTGGCAAAAACAGTCGACTACATTAGCCGTTTTGCACGTTCAATGCCTGTCATGGCTATGTTATCTCTATATAAATGTTTTGGGGCTTCATATGTATCATGGAAACTATATTCTAAGCCTCCATTCATTACATAAACATCTTAGTGAGCAATCCATTGACTGAGAAGAAGCATTCTTCAAGTCATCAATTCTCTCATTTCTCTACTGCATAAAGCTTCATTTGCACTCATTTCCTTCTAAGAGCGTTTCTTTGTAGATAATTAATATTTGTAAAATGATTGTGATCAAGGCTTGGGTTTGTCAAGTCTTTGGCCAGCTTGTGAATTCAATGCTTGTGCTTGGTATGGGCAATATCACCAAGTATTTGTAAGCGTTTTGACCAAGAAAAAGATTGTTGCTAGTGAAGTTTAGTGTTCTTACAAGAGACTTCTTTGACAAAGTGGATTTAGGCTTGATGGTAGTTAAAGCCGAAACATTTAAAGCTCCTTTTCAAGTATCTGTAAATCAAATTGTTTGAGTTTACATAATTAGCATCTTGATTTATATATATGTTCATTTGTTTTATTGAGATTTGTGATTGTGTTTAATTTGTATGCCCCATTATAATTCAAAAACCCTATTCCCCCTTCCCTCCCTCCTTCTCTCTCTCCCCCTCCCCCCTCCCTCTCTCCCCCCCCCCTCCCCCCTCCCTGGGTTATTTTATTGGTTTCAAATGATATTGGAGCCTCGACCCTTAATTTTATCCTTAATACCTACAGAGTAAAAAGATGATGGAGTTTCCTAGTCTTGAGAGGAAAATATTACTAGACCTCCACTTTTTTATGGGTCTTCATATATATTATATAAAGAAGTAAAATAAAAGTATTTTAGAATCTCTAAATTTTGAAATGTGAGGGATCATTGAGGATGGCCCTGACGTTACTACCAAGTTGATTAGGAATGTAAAAAGAGAAATCCGAAGTTAAAGGGCTAATGCCAAAACTGTCCCCTAAATTTTCACCTCAGTAAAGCTTAAGTACTGTTTCACAAAATGAGCCAAATCAGTCCTGCCATTAACGGAAGTTGGATGCTGTTGAAAAATTCAAGGGCAAGACCGTCATTATGAAAAAATATTATAAAGCAGTTTAGGTAGAAGTCGCTCTCTCGTTGTCTCTCTCCAACCCCTTTCTCTCTTCCCTTTCTTCACACACCCACACCCACACACAGAGTAACACACCCACATTACCCAATTACAGGCACCCTGTCCCCCCTCCCTCATCACACACCCACATTGCACAATTATAGCCCCCCCCCCCCCCCAGCACATACAGGTACACTACACACGCCACACACATTATTGCACACGCACACCACACAAACACACAGAGAGAGTTAGACACACATACAAAGAGAGTTATACATAGAGTTACACACACACAAGGAAAAGGAGCAGAAAAACACATGTATAACCCGCAACATAATGACAGTACATAACAAAATGAAAACAAAAGGTCGCTAAAAAGACTAAACACTTGGTGTCTCGTAGAATGACCCATCACTAGGCACACCGTTGCCACCAACTCCACCCCCCCCCCCCCCCCCCCCGGGCTTCGCTGACACATAACACTCCGCCGCAAAACCCAAAAAAATATATATATCCTCCACAAAATCTGTCTGAAGCCACCTCCTCTATCCCCACCGGCACCCTACTAGTGTGTCTGGAATTAGCCATCTAAATATGTGGTTGCAGGAGCTCCCTCGTCGTCGGGATGCGAAGCGGGTCTGCCACAAAGTTGAGTATTGCCGATGGGCCATGCGAAGCGTTGTAAGCCCTCGTGGCCTCCTCTAAAGTCTCGTACTACACCAGCCAAATCCTGTCGTGGCTATTGGCCCGGTGCACCTCTGCCACCCATTTGCCCCACTTCCTCATCCTCACGTCCTTGTAAAGCCAGTCGTTGTTTGCACAGTCCCTTCCCTCTCTTCTACCTTGAGCTAGTCTCACCATTGTCATGTTCACACATAGAAAATCTTTGGCTTGGTGTACTTGTATTGTGTGCTGCCACCACGTGGGGGAGGTTGGTGGCTGTTGTTCGGAGGCAAATCCTCCAACAGGGAGATGCTGGTGGCTATGGAAGGGAGATGGAGAGAGACGTGATGGTTGCTCCAAAGGCGAGGAGGATAACGGCGGTGAAAGAAACCGCTCATTGTGAGGGAGGGAGATCTAAAGGTCGGGGAGATAGGGTATTTTGAAACTTTTTTCTTCTATATCCTTTAATTGTGTGTAACAATATATGTTTGTTTGTGTGTGTGTGCGCGCGCATGCGCGCGCGTGTATATGTGTCTCTAATTGTGTGTGTGATATGGGTAACCGATGATGGGGTGTTCAGACAGGGAGATTTTTGTTATGTAATGATTAAATTCAGGGTGAAAAAAACAAAATGACTCTAATAGTGCCACGTGTTTTTCAAATTTATTTTTCGGTTATTGATAGTCCTACCTTTGAACTTTTTAACGACATTTGTGATCTGTAAGATATCGAATTTGGTTATTTTTTTTTAAATTTAGGTACTTCTTTGACACATTTGAAACGTTGAGTACTTGAGTTGTACTAAGGTGATGCTTAAGAGTATAGTTTTGGTATTAGCCCCGAATGTAATGACTATGAGATACATACATAGATATGAATTTTTGGCCCGCCAGAGGATGCCTATATATATATATTGAATGAATTTTAGAGCTAAGAATTGCGTTGTTTGTACTCTAAACACAAATGAGCTTAATCGAGTTATTATGAGTGATTCGACTAAGAGTATGTGGAATACATTTCAAGTCACTCGTAAATGAACTTCTCTTCTAAGAGCTTCAAAAATGAATTTATGACATAGAGATTATAAAGTGTTTTAAATATTTTTCGATGAATCTAATACTGAAATAAAATTTTGTTTCACCAAATTAATTGTTAATACTTTGGAATAGTGAGGAAAAGATTTCACTAACAGTGATTTGTGAGAAAGGTAATTAGGTCATTAACTAGAGAATATGATGCAAAAATCACTGCACTTCAAGAATCAAAGGATCTCAGTACCTTCCCATTAGATAAATTAATTGGTCATTGATAACCTATGAAATGTAGCTCAAATAATTCGGGCAAATAGGTCCACAGAAGAAGAACAAGTGAAGTGTTCTTAAAGCTTCGTCACCAATGAATCAATCTTCAAGTAAGAAGAGGAAGACTTCAATAATATAGAGATAGCTATAGATATGCTTCTTTCCATGTATCTAAATGACCAACCTCTCTCACGCATTTTTAGCTCTGAACTTATATATGAGTTCTTGGTGTTCCTAAATAAAAGGCCAGTTTCATGCATTGTTGGGTTTGGCTCCAGATGAAGTCCAATCTCGATTTCAGCTTCCTCTTCAATGATACTTAATGACCAACTATTTTCACACATTGTTGGCCCCAGGTTCGAGTAATCCCTCTAGGTGCTTAGTGGTAGTTAAGTACCTACTATCCAAATATCTGAACTATGTTGGTTTGATTCCTTTCCCAAGGAATATGTATGAAGCCTTACAAAGGTTCAACCTATTATTTAAGAATCCTCACGTCAGTCATATGTCCATTAATCTTTGCCCCCATTTTTTTACAAAAATGTGTTGTTTTCGATGATGTTTGCTCTCAAGCGAGCTCCCTCATCGAGAGGCTCTTTAGACACCCTGTTGTTAGCCTTATTCTATATATTGTTTGGCTTTATTCTGGTAGACACGTCATTGTAGGCTTTGTTGTAGGCAGTCCATTTTTCGCTCTCTCGCGAGCTCTCCTTCTCAAGTTTTGTAAGATTAAAAAGCTTCACTAGACGTTCACAGTCTAATATAGGGTTTTCTTGTTTTTCCTTGATAATTATGTGGTTTAATTAACCCTAAAAATAAGATGGTTACTCAACAAACCTAGTATACGCGCGTCGTCATAGTGAAGTCTCTTTATAGCCCCTTGGTGAAGCAGCTCACATGTGAGCAAACATCACTGAAAATACAAAAATTTGTGTGAAAGAATTGTGGAAGATCCACTAGAGAGACGATTGACTCAAACACTTAGAAAAGAAGGGTCAAAACTTGATAAGGCTTACACATATTCCTTAAAAATGCATCGGACCAACGTAAGACGTACTCAACTAGTGCTAAGCATTTGGAGACATTATGCAGAGTTAGAATGAACAACGCGTTGTAGTGTTAGATCGTCGAGCATCATCAAAACTAATTAATATGAGAATAAACTCTATATGAAGCTGGAGCCAACAAAAGCAGAGCCAACTCTACGGCGATTGGTTGCTTAGTCCTAATGAGGGAAGTACAATCTGGAAGCCAGAGCTAACAATAGTGATGATTAGTCATCAATATGTACTCGAAAGGATAGTGGGAGGAATTACTTAAGAACAAGCCAAGAACGCAGGAAGTGGTTGATTGTCAAGAATGGGATCGAGAGAAACATACTCTTTTCTAGAGTCGAAAAGTAGGACTTTTGAATCAACAACCCCACTTGCTTTTATTTCAAAAGTTTTCCTCTAAAATTGAAAAGATATTTATTTATTTTCTATTCTTTTTTTTTACAGATTTACCAGCCGATCGTATCCCACTGGAACACCTAGCGAGTGAATTAAAATGCACCAATCAGCGGTTGATTAGGTATCTGAATTTGGCATAAAAGAACCGGCTGGTTCTCTTACCCAAAAATTATCCCCAAATTAATTCGAATTAGGATGCATTTAAGCATCCCAATTTCTCCTCTTCCTCTTCGAGCATAAAAACCTAAATTCCATTAATTCACCCAACATTCGACTAACTCAAGCCAAATATTTCCTCCAATCGAGACCTAAATCAATCTCTAATCGTGATGAAGTTTCAAAGGATGAGAAGAGGCCATGAAGGTCCCTATAATAGATGATTGGCATAATTGTTTTCCACCATATCGGTGGAGGATTGGAGTATCTTAGCGCCGGATCATGTGACACACCTCTCAACGCTCTTCTTTACCAACAAGGTAATGATTCCATACAATTCCCTTCAATTCAAGCTCGCCTATGCACCATTCAGTGAATTCTTGGGTCACAGTAATTAGGACTAACAAAACCTTCAATTCTATGTCAATTTGATGTATGTTGTACGAACATTCTAAATTGATATTGGCACACGTCAATTTTGCCAAAGAAATTTGAAAAAGATAATGCCCATAACGAGAATGCCCGATTTGAAACTAAATTCTCTTTGCTTGATTTCGGCCTCTCCGAAAGAACATTAGACTTAGGGGGTCACTCAACCTAGTTGAGGATTGGTGGAAAAAGGTCCACGACATGGTGCAGGTCAAGGTAGAGGCACAGGGTTTCCCTGTTTCTGAACAGGGTACAATATGTTGACCTAGAACAAGTGGCTCCTCTTGAACTTGATTGAGCATTTTTTACTATGCCAATACCTTTCAGTTATCATTCAAAAAGGCAACTCTTGTGATACCCAGAAAACTCCTTAAATTAATCTAACGGTGAATTAAATTAATTGAGAGGGTGTTTATTTTAATTGGTAGCATTGTTCTAGTGATAATTAAGTATCAAGAAGCTAAATGAGGGGTTAGTTCTGCTTTAGGGCCAAAATGGAATTTTTTAAAAGTTGTGGGCCAAAGTGTAATTTTGGAAACTTTGGGGGCCAAAGTGTAATGTTTTAAAAGTTGGTAATAGGTATCAAAAACCTTGAAGAAGTTGGTCCAAGGTTGCCACCTCCTACTTAATTGATGCGGACTAAGTAATATAAATTGTAAAGTAATAAAAGGATAAATTTGAATATAAAAAAGATAGCGACATTCGGGGGAGAAAAAATGCAAATAAGGAAAAGGAGGAAGAAAAAAGAATCACAACAGAGGGAAACAGAGGCATGCGGGGGCAAGAAGAACAAGGGAAAGAGAGAGGGATAGAAAGCTCGGGAAATTCCTAAAGGGTAAATCCGTCTTCCTTTAATGTAATTCTTTTATTGAATTGGAAAACAAATTCAGCTATGCTGAGGGTGTGTTGTGAGTGTATGTGTTCGGGTGTGTGGGTTATGGTGTAATTGTGTATGTAATGAGGGTTTGTGTGTTTGGGAGGGAGTAGGGGTGGATGGTGTGCATTTTCAGTAGCTTACTGAGGGATTTAGTGTGTGTTTGGGGTGCGTGAAGTGTGACAGTGTGTGTGTTACGGGTGTGTTGATGTGTGTGTTTATGGGTGTAACAATGTGTGTATATGTGGGTATTAAGGGTTGGCATATGATGTATGTTTTAGGTGTAGAAATATGTATTTGGGTGTAATTGTGAGTGGGTGTGGATGAACTGTATGGGTGTGTGTATATGCAGTTGTGGGAGATGTGAGGAAGACGATGACTATGTGAAGAAAAAAAAAATGAACTAGTGTGCGAGTTTGATGTGAATAGTGACTGTTTTTGTCACTAAAAGTGAAAATGAATTAATCAGTTTTGAAATTTAAAACTTTAAAAATAGTTAGGGTCAGATTTAGCCAAAGTTTAAAAAAGAGACCCTAGTTATTTTTAGAAGACCTATACTATGGAAAAATTTCGGATTTTTCCGAGTTCAGAAAAAAGGTTACCGGATGCCGTGATTTGGAAATTTACGGTGAAATTTAAAATATTAAACTAGCGCAGTTTCATGCAAAAATTTTATGAGGGCCCTAGGATGCTGGGATGTTTCATTTTCCAAAATTTTGGGTCATTCTGAAGTCGATAGCTATTTTTAGCGAAATCGGCTTTTAAGCGCTCAATCGAGATACCAGTTCGGGATTTCGGACGAAAATTTTCTATGATACTTTTTAGCTCAAAAATAACTTTAGGATTATTAAAATAACATTTTAAAGTGTTTTTTAGATTTTTCTAGTGCCAGGAACCTTCAGGGGGCATTTTGGTAATTTTCCCTATAAAATTTTCCTAAGGACTTGTTAGCTCGGGAAAGGTTGTAAAACACTTGAAAGGTTGTTTTGAAGTAGATTTGGGGTGTTGGGGTTGTAGTTAGCCCTTAGGGGGCATTTTGATAGTTTGCTACCGAGAGAGGATATTTTGGTAATTTTTCTTTTAAAATTTTCTAAGGAACTATTTGGCCCATAAATGATGTAGTGCATCTAAAAAGTAGTTTTAAAATGATTTTGGAGGTGCTGGTGGCGTAGCGGCCATTAGGGGGTATTCTGATAATTTGCCATGTTGGCGCTAAATTCTGGGCACGGGCATCCGAAGTGGCGGTAAGTGGGGAATGGTGTTAATACGTTGAAAATGAGAGGGTGTTATAGCAAATGCTTCGATAAGGCTAGGTTAAGGATCCAGTTATCGGATCAAATTAACTAGTTGTCGTAAGACGCTATGAACGGTTAAATGAGAAAGGATAGAATAAAGATTGCATATATGTTTGAACGATGCCTAACGAGCAAGGTATTATTTGACTAGGTGATGCCGCTCATTGCGATCAGAGGTTACGAGTTGCTTCAGCTATAAGTCAATGAGGTAAGGATAACGCGGTTCTGATATGCTAATTAATTGTTTCGATTAAGATGGCATGTTGATCAAGTTTATGTTAAACTTTCGTTGTTATGATCGGACACCGGTAATCATTGTGATCATTTATTTGAATTATGATGTTGAGGACTTAAGGTAGAATAAATTCCTTTAGTCCGTCTCGTTGATGAAATTTAGTGAGGATAATGCATGTCCTAGTATGCGATGATTTGATTTGATTAGCATACCTGACGTTGGGGATGATATTGCGTAAGAGTTGTTGTGTGGTTGTTGTGAGATGTCGACAATTATCGATAGCCGATATTTCTCCTGTTTGAGAACACCATTGAGGACTTGTGGTTAAACTTCTCCTGAGTCCGCCCCGTCGTTAATAATGATGTTGTAAAGATTGTGGCGTTTGTTTTGTGAAATGTCAGCACTTATTGGTAGCCGACATTTCTCTTATGTAAGAATGTTGTTGAGGGCTTCTGGGAAACTTCTCCCGAGTCTGCCCTGTCGTTGATAATGATGTTGTAAAGATTGTGGCGTTGTTGTTGTGAAATGTTGGCACTCATTGGTAACCAACACTTCTCTTATGTAAGAATGTTGTTGAGGACTTGTGGCAAACTTCTCCCAAGTTCGCCATGTTGATGATGTTACGTTGAACTCTTGTTGTTAGGTTTTGAACACCGGTTGATCTTCTGATCCGGTATTCCTTGGGGAGTTTTGTTGTTGAGGACATTAGGTGGAATAATTTTCCCTTAGTCCGCCCCGTTGATGAAGCTTTGTTGCTTTGCTTGCTGTAACACGGTTAAGGACAAGCACTCTAGATGAGTTCACTGCTTGTTGACAGTGTCTCTTCTATTTACTTGAGACTGAGATGAACATCTTGTAAAATTGGACATCAATATGAGAAGGATGGCCTATGAATTATAATCACTGGCCAAAGAGGATGTATGGTGCTCGAGCCGAGTTTGTCGTGTCTGGTCAGGTCCAGTCACTCGTGTCCAAGTTGCATTACATTTGATTTTATTTTGGCGTCAATGATTTTAATGATTTGTATTTCAATGATGTTTATTTTTACAACTTTGGGTTCCGGGTTCACTTGCATAGTCAGTCAGTCCTGCCCATGAGGAGGTGGCAGCAATGCTGTTCTGTTGGGCCTTGAAGTCGCTCAGTCTATCGAAAGAAAAATTATCGTTTGACAAATTATGTTGATGCTAACATTTATTGTTTACTCTTGATTCATTGATATCGTTGAGATGATTATTATTCCTCCGAGTCTCTCGAATCATTTGTACAAGATACTCCTCGTGTTATATATATTTATTTATTTCTTTTGCTTCAATAATAACTTAGTTAATATGGTTTTGTCGTCACGTTACATTAAAATATCGAGCTTTTAGCGTGATTATATTATTATTGAAGCAAAAGAAATATATATATATATATATATATATATATATATATATGTATATATGGGAGTTGATTCGTTGATAGCGCTAGCAAAATAGGATAAGTTGTAAACGCGATCTGGCCATCTGCGGGCGATCTGTGAACGGTCCAGATCTTTTTTTTACGTTTTTTTAAGTCCGTCCGCTACATAATGTAGCGGAAGAATTTTTGACCAAAATATCCTTCAGCTCCATCCGCTACATTATGTCCTCCCTGGCTTCGGGGGCTTGGTTAGATAACGGTGTCATCTCTACCTACATGGAGTTTTGAAGCAAAGGGGTCGAGAGCGGCTGAATGAGCATCCAGGCATTTTTATGGTGGATGCTTTTTTTCATAGCCTCCTAGTATCTGAATGGCGTGAGTGGGTCGATCGAAGGGGGAAGAAAAAGTTGAGCGACTGGAGACCATCCGCTAACCTACGAGCGTATATTACTAGGGATAGTCCAGTGAGCGCAAAGCTTGACGACGTGTTTCTAATCCCATTTTTAGGGGAAAGCCACTGGTACTTGGTTTGCTATGAACCAACACAAAAAATTGTATCAGTCATTGACAGTCTCCACGACAATACCATCCACATGCCTGTGTTGGAGATGTACAGAGCCCAGTTGGATGCTATGGTAATCTTACGAATGTTGTTTAATGCTTATTGTAACTTGCCAATTGTAAATGTTAACTCGTGTCTTACGCCGTTTTCTGTTTCTCGCAGAATCTATTTTGTGCCATGGTCCACAGAATCTATGATATAAGAGTATCGGCGCGGCCAAAGCTCCAATTCTGATTGAAGAAGGGGAGGCCCAAGCAACGTAATACTTCGGACTGCGGCGTCTTCGTCTGCATGTACATGGATTACATTTGTCGGTCTGGGAGCCTCAAGGCGGCCGTCTGGAGTCAAGAATGCGTAGATGGCTTTAGATGTAGGATAGCTTGGCAAATTATGAAAGGTTGGCCTAGAGCTGTTAGGTTTATTGAAAATCCATCTAAGGACGAGAATCCGGCTCAACATGAGGACCCCAGTTGAAATTGTAACATTCGAATCAGTTTTTTTTAACAACTCTTAATTATTTTTAGGAAAGCTGTCATTGATTTGATTTGATTTGTGTTGAAGATGATTGATTTGACTGATTTGTGTTGAAATCAGTTGACATTTGATTTGGGTTTGAATGATTGAAGTTGACATTTGATTTGTGTTTGAATGATTGAATGGTGGGAAACAAAATTGGGGGAAAGTTCTACAAAATGTTTATGTTGCGCCGTCCGCTACACAGTGTAGCGGACGTATAGAGAACACAAAATTTTCTAAGTGTTGAATCCAGAGTTTCTGATGTATCGTCCGCTACACAGTGTAGCGGACGTATAGAGAACAAAAAATATTCTAAGTGTTGGGATCCAGAGTTTTTGCTGCGCTGTCCGCTACAAAGTATAGCGGACGTATAGAGAACAAAAAATTTTCAAAGTGTTGAGATCCAGAGTTTCTGCTGCGCCGTCTGCTACACAGTGTAGCGGACGTACGGAGAACAAATTTTTTTGTAAGTGATTGGTTATTGCTGCGCCGTCCGCTATACAGTGTAGTGGATGTACATGAAACAAATTTTTTTTAAGTGTTGGAGATCAGACTTTCTGCTGTGTCGTCCGCTACATAGTGTAGCGGACGTCGCTAACTCTGTTTTATGAAATTGGCGACGGAATAAATGTTTTAGCGACGGAATTAACAATCTCAATATCTCAAATGCACGATTAACAATAAAAAATCATCAATTAACAACCTCAAATCATCAATTAACAATCATAATTCTCAAATGCACAATTAAGAACCTAAAATTATCAAACAAATTAACATTAACAAAAAATTGTTCATAACTTGATTTAGGGTTCAACATTGGGGAAAAGTTTTTTCACAAGTGCTTTGATCAAACACCATCACTTGAAAACGCATATTCCCCATGTGTTCAAAGATTACAAAGTTCCCTAGATGGAGGTCATGCTGCTGCTCGAATTCGTTCCAACCCTCTGCGAAACAAATTTGTTCTTGGTCGTGCCTCTTCTTGATTTTAACAAAACATGACCCCTTGCGGCTGGTTAAAGTTGCTTCGAAATAAAGTGTGGTAAGCAATCTGCAAAAGACTACCAGTATGGCCTAACATATTCATAATAGAAAAACACAGGTAAGTTTTTAACCAAAGATAAAAAATTTAACACACACGAAAACACAGAGAAAGAGTGATGGCCTACAAGTTCTGTATGAAAACCAGGAGCCATGATCTTGAAGAAGTGTCTACCTAAAAGTTCCATGTTGCCTACAAGTACCCTGTTCACCGAAGCAGAAGCCATCAGGATGAATCTGTCGCCAGAGGCGCCGCCGCGTCGGGGGGAGGACGGGGATGTCGCTGGAGGCGCCGCGGCGTTGAGGGGAGGACGGGGCTGTCGCCGGAGGTGGCGCAGCGTCAGGGGGAGGACGGTGGTGTCGCTGGAGATGTGGGTCGACATAGATGGGTTCGCGGGTGGGTGAGATGTTCGAGACAGATAGAGAAACGGGAGAAAGAAGAATGGCGTATTTGATTAATATTTAATAGGAGAGACGTCCGCTACATTTTGTAGCGGACATAAAGAACATCAAAAAAATTTAATGTGGTGGAGACTCTGCAGAGCCGACCACTACACTATGTAGCGGACAGGGCAAATAAAAAAAAACTTTAGAAAAAAATTACAGTCTTCGGTCGAAAGATTAATAGATAAAAATTACAAAAAATTATTACAAATGTCAAACAGACTTGATGGCTTGTACAAAAAATGGTCAAATACACGTAGGTACCCTGAAACTACCACAAAGTCTCACTTGAGGGTCCCAAAGTTTAATTTTTACACATAAGGGCCAGTAACTCCAAATTCGCAACAAGTAAGTACATCCGTCCAAATTCCTAACAATCCATGCTTTTCCGTCAGGGGCAATTTTGGGTTTCAAAAACCTTGCAAAAATGGAGCCTTTAACTGCCAAAACCTTTTCATCTAACCAAAAATGGAGCCTTAACTACCGGCGACACCCTCCGACAGCACACTCAAGCGACAACGCCGGCAAATGCCTCCTGTAAACCATGTCGGCAATTTTCCTTGTAGCTGCCCACTCACGCCGCTGGTAAGTTACCCTTCACATACCCACCTTTTGTAGCGTCAATCGGCAAAAGAGAGCTCAAGTCAGAGGAGGTGATGGAGTTTCATTGTTGGGTGGTTTGGGGAGAAGAAAGACGGGAAGACATTTATTGACTTGTTGACCGGTTGATGGTTCCAGTACCGAAAGCCGAAGGGATGGACTACAGAGGATCGGAGCAGCCAAATATATCAGATCTGTCCTTGGTGTTGGCCGACGACGGGTCTACGTCGGTGGAGATCTGGCCGATTTCAGTTTTAATGCGATGGTGGTGGTGCTAGGGTGCGCCGGCGACGCCTTGTTCTTGGTTTTGAGAGAGATCGCAGGCGATGGAATTGGTGTTAGTGATCGATCGGTTGATTGATAGGCCGCCGATGACTCTGATATATCTGTCGGTGGCCTGAAGGTCCCATTTCTCAGGTGCTTCAGCTCCAATAGGGTCCTCCCGAGTTCGTCCACCATGTTAGATATCTGGCTCAGGAAGTCACTCAGGGCGCCCACCTCGCGCTTGCTGCTCATGCAGAGGGTGGAGAGGTAGCTGGAGGCCTTGTTGGCTCGCGACAGGCTGATTTTCACAGCGGCTTGGGCTAGCTCGACCGCGGTATGGGCTGGGCCAGCGTAGGTGGACAGTGTGTGGAGGTAGATGGTGGGGAAGCTGGCGTGGACGCAAGAGGAGTGGACGAGATCTCCCAGGGTGGCATTGCTATGATGCAACAGTGATGCCGACCGGTGGTTATGATTTGGTGGTGTAGTGGTGAGGTTGATCTGCTGGTGGTTTTAGGTAAGCCGCGGTGGTGATGGGTGAGGGGGTTGTGGGGGTGAGGGGGCGATGTGTCTGTGAAGAAGAAGAAGTGCAAAATTGAAAAAAGAGAAGAAAAACAATTTAACCTGTCGGGACAAAATTGCCCTTGACGGATTTGCCTAAAACGTTAGAAATTTGGACGGAAGTCATTATTTATTGCAAATTTGTAGTTGCAGACCCTTATGTGTAAAAATTAAACTTTGGGACCTTCAAGTGAGACTTTGTGGTAGTTTCAGGGTACCTTGGTGTATTTGACCCTACAAAAAATTAAAGGTCCACTGCAGCTTCTTCTCCCTCATCTTCGGCGTCATCTTCTTCCTCGTCTTGCAGACCCCCTGGACTTATCCCCAGTGCCTTGTAATGGTTCCGCTTGTCATGGTCGGTCATTTTGTTGCACAATGCACACCTTCTCAGCTTTTTAGGTTGAGTTGCATGTTCAATAGAGCTCTTCATCCGCGTAGATCTCTTGCAGCCTTTCGTTTGCAATATAATTGGATCCAAAGGCCGGATATCATTGTCATCTTCCTCCCCCGGCTCATCATCTTCTGATCCCGTTGTAGGCTCAGTATCAACCGCATTACTGATTGAAGCTACTTCTAACTGGTCGACGATGGTCTCTTGCTGCTGAGCTACCTCGAGGAGATGTTTATATCCGACCATTGTAGCAGTACCCTTTACGGACAAATGGGTCAACATCGTCACCAGATGATTATACCGCAACGTCTCTGATTCTTCAAAGTCAGTTTACGGGTGCTCCGGAAAGGCAATGGTACCGTGCAACCTGTTTGCACCTTTCGTCCACCGTGGCAGGACGTATTTATCGGGATTGTCCTGATATTCTTCTGAGTGAAAAACCACATAATGTGTCTACACAGGATGCCATGGAACTCAAACTTCTTGCAAACACATGTCACCGAGTCCGTCAATGTGTCGTGGCTCACCGTATAAATTCTGCGCAGCTTCTCAGGGGCGAGGTCATTCACGAGCGAATAAACCTTGTACTCATGCGTAGACTTTTCTACCACCTTGTTTATACTGTATCGTCCCCATTTTCGCAACTCTACTTAGTATAGCATGAAGATCTCCTTCGTATAGACTTTGGCACCGTTCAGCTCCAGCGGGGTCTCAAGCAACCTTCTCCTTTGTTTGTACGTGGTTATAAAGTCTACATCCCTTTCTTTCACGAATAACGACGCAACCGCTTTTTGTACGGATGTGACGAAACTCTTGAAATTGGTAGTTGTACCCACCTAACTATCGAACGTGGCATTCATAGATTCACTCATGCTCGTCGTTTTCATGCCCGCGGAAAAATGCCTCGTCGTGTAAACGCCAATCCATTGCTCTTTGAGCTCGTACAAGTGCTGGAGCCACTCGTTGTCTTGCAATGAGTAATCCTCAACAAGTTTTTCCCACCTCTCCTCAAATTCCTCAATCGTTAACGACTTGTTAACGCACTTGTTAAAATCTTGTTTAAAGTCTGGATACTTTGCATACAAGTGATGCAGATGTTCAGGGTATTTGTTGCTTATGTGCCAAGTGCACAAGTTGTGTCGAGTGTCTGGGAAGACGATAGCAATAGCTTTTTTTATTGCCAAATCTTGATCGGTGATGATAACTTTGGGTGCTTTGAAGTTCATTGCTTCCAGTCACGCCCTAAACAACCATACAAAAGAACCCTCGATCTCGTCCCTTAACAAGACGAACCCGAACATGATGGAGTGATAATGATGATTGACGCCCGTGAAAGGAGCGAATGGCATCGAGTACTTGTTGGTACGGTATGTGGTGTCGAAAGTCACGACATCCCCAAAATGCTTATAAGCTAGACGCGAACGACCGTCGACCTAAAAAATTATGCTAACTCGATGCTCATCCTCAAGTTTATAATCGAAGGTAAACTACGGGTCCTCCATCTGCATCCGCTCCAATAGACTCATTGTGGATTGAGCATCATTGAGGTCATACGCGGCTCGTCTTTGGGTTCGGACCGCGTTACGAACATCTTTCGTGTTAAAGTTTAGATTCTGAATTCCTCCAGCCTGTTTGGCAAGAACATTAATCATGTCGGTAGGTCCTAGCCGCACATTGCTCGTTGTCTGAATTAGGCTCCTTACGACCTTACCCATCTTCTTGTGTTGATGCATCTGACTCACCTTAGAAGGGGTTACTAACGGGTGATTGTGTGCCAGTTCCAGACTAGTAATAAGCCAATGATCTTGTTTGGGTTTATAGCTTACGAACATCTTGACCTGGCAATTCGTGCGCACAAAGCAATCCCGTCTTCTATGCGAATATCCTATTTCGTCATCACTGTCATCGATGCCTACGCGTGTCTCATTTTGCAGTGAGTTTCTGCCCTATGACACTCGTATAAGCGAGAGCATATTTTTTTTGTTATGTTGCTTGTTCTTGTAGTCTTTATTCTAATGCCAAAACCAACCGTCAATGAATACGCTCGAAAACATTCTTCGGCTTCTTCCAATGTTTGAAATGTTCCTCCTAGATACGGATCACTAGCATCTACGGGGGTGTTGGAGCTCGCCACGAAATCAGATATTGTGAAACAAGACCTATGTAGAAATAGACTACGCTTAACAATCAAATGGCATTTCTAACTGAAAATATTACCTCAAAATTACATTGGCGAATAGACCAATTTAGGATGACAAATATACCATATACATAATCTCAAAAGTGTCTCCAATTTAACAATTATTAATTTATTGAACATAACAAATTAAAATTAATTACTACGATAAATAGACAAATTATCATGCCCAAATATAACAAACATATCTCAAAAAATTCAAATTTAAATAGGATAAATTTTTCGAAGTTAGCGAACCTCAAAAAATTTGATTTTAACTATAATGAATTTGTTTAAAGTTAACAAATTAATTTCTAGAACATCACAAAAAATCTATACTTTTTTGTCAAAAAAAAAAATATTATACTTTATCAGTCAATCCATAAAGAAAACTTCATCATTCACAAACTTACCTTGCTTGAGTGAAGCTTGAAAAAAGTGTTACTCAAAGCTTGAAGGGAGCTGAAAATGAAAGCAAGTGAGTCTGAATGAGAAGAAAATTGGGCTGAAAGAGCTGAGAATCTTTTGGGGATAGGCAATACTATCCGCAATACTGTATAGCGGACATCATTAGCGACAACTTTGACGTGTGCAGAAATAAAGGTACATATATTAATGGAAGTGTATCAGTCGTGTCAATCAAAAAGTTGTCCGCTATACAGTGTAGCGGACAACTTTTTGACTGACTCATGTCAGAACCAGAAAGTAGTTCGCTACACAGTGTAGCGGACAAGGGAGGAGGGGCAATATGGTAAAAAAGACTGTCTGCTACACTATGTAGCGGACGACTGACAACTTTTGAAAACAAAAAAGATATGGGTCGTCCATCCTTTCAGGATGGGCGGCTAGATCGCGCTAGCAAAATCTCTTATTTTGCTAGCGCTTGAGATTTTGCTAGCGCTCTCAACGGATCAGCTCATATATATATATATATATATATATATATATATATATATATATATATATATATATATATATATATATGGAGCTGATCTGTTGATCGCGCGGGCAACTTGGGTTAAGTGACATGAGCGATCTGGCCATCCATACGCGATCTGTGGACGGTCCAGATATTTTTTTAATGTTTTTTTAAGTCCGTCCGCTACAATATGTAGCGGACTATTTTTTGAAAAAAAATACCCTCCAGATCTATCTGCTACATTATGTAGCGGACGAGTAGGCATTACTTTTTTTCTCTCTCTCTCATTTCTGTCATTAATTTTCTGACATGTCTCTCTCTCTCACTCTCACTCTCACTCTCATGATCCTCTTACAAGCTTTCGTGTTTTTAGGACCGACTATTCTCTCTCTACTCTGCACTTTTCTCTTCATTTTCCCTTTTCTTTCTCTCTCTAGCCAAACACCATCCTAAAATATCTAAGCTTTATGTCTTTCGCGAGCAACGACTCGAAATCTCGCAGGAGGCCCGCTGTCCCTTGCCGTGAAATATATATTTTCTCGTCCAGGTTTCGCGTGAGAGTACACAATTGAGGATGAGGAAGAGGAAGAGGAAGATGAGGGAGGGACATAGATAGATAGGTTTGCAATTAAAATAATAAGGAGAGGAGGAGGGTACACGTGGTTAACATGCAATATAGGTGAATAACACATGATAGAGAGGGGGGCGGGGGGGGGGGGGGGGGATAATCCGAAGGTGGCTTTGGGGTTCTTACACGGCACAAAGATGTATATGCCCTTTTGACATATCCCTAATCCTCCGGTTTACCTTGCCTTATGATGTAATCCATTTGTCTCCCTTGCTTAAATATGCCTTGATGCAAACCCCAGTCGCAAAGTTCATGTTAAGTTACCATTTGTTCTAAAAGTTTAAGCTGTCAGAGAATGGGCCCAACAATGTTATCATGCTTAATACTCCCCCTCACGTGCAAGCCCTCTGATTGCATGTGGAGAGACAGACCAAGACATAAATAAATAGATTGCACGGGGAGAGATAGACCAAGACAGAAATAAACTGAAGGGGACTAGATATGCAAGCGGAAATAATTGAATCCAAGACCTTGGCAAACCAGAGCTCTGATACCAGGTTAAGTTACCATCTTCTCTAAAAGCTTAAGATGTTAGAGAATGGGCCCAACAATATTATCATGCTTAATAGTTTAAAGCTTGATTTTTGATTTTTTTTTTTAAAAATTTCATATGCACATGTAAAGCTCTGGTCTTTACTGATTGGCGATTCTGATATGCATGACATGGGGATTTTATTTGCAGATAGAATTTTTCTTGAAATTTGATGTGTGTGTATGAAGTATGCGAGAGAGAAAGAGAATAAAAAGTGGTGAGAGAAAAGAGAGAGAAAGAGAAAGGAGAGAGAATATTGATGAGAGAAAGGAGAGAGAAACAAACACGAGTATTGATGAGTGAGGGAGAGAGACAGAGAAACATGTCAAAAAATTAATGAGAGAGTGGAGAGAGAAAGAGAAACAAAGTAGTGCCTACTGGTCCAAAAATGTAAAAAAAAGTCGAACCCGAGGGAAAGTTGCCACATCATTGCCTACATGAACACTCTCTTAGCTTGCCATCTGGACTTTCTTATTTTGACATTTTAAAAGCATTTTGAATTTATTCACTTTTGCAATAATGAATTGGTTTCCCTTTTTGTGTCTCACTCTCTCTTATTCAATTTGATTTGAATTCCTTTTTACCATTTGAAGTTCAATTTAATAAGCAATTTTTTATATTTTGCTCTCTTTTATGTCAACATGTTCCATTTAAAAAATTTATTTACATCTTTGCAATTTCATTAATTTCTAAGATTTTCCAAAACTAATTCTCTATGTATTCTCTTTAATCTCAAATATTTTCTATTAGTTAGAGAAGTCCAATATTCTCTATCATTTTTTTCTCTAACTAAAATAATATCCCTTCTTTTATTTCATTACAAGTTGATATACATAGTTTACTCTCCCATCTTATTTTTAATCATGTGTTACATATCTTTACTCTTTTCTTGGTGGCTTTGACTAATACAAACCTCAATACACGAGTTATTATAGTTAGAATTATTACTATTATTGCTATTAGTTGGGAGAAACTATTTTTATCATTTCATATACTATTTTTCATCTTCATTTGTTGCTAAAAGCTAGCAATCATTACTTAAGGCCATTTTTAACGACAAAAATTGTTAGGAAAACTCATATAAAATTAAAGGTGAAAATAAATTTTTAATTATTTTTTTGTCATTACCAGTTTTGTTATTGTTATTTTGTATACAAGTACGAGATCTCTCAATCAGTACTTTGACAATTGTTACTCTTGCGTGTAACACACGGGATCAAAAATAGTCTTCCAAGTAAAAAAGGAATGCTCTAGAAACATAATGTATAAGCCATGAAATGCAGAGTGTCCATATGTATATATTAAACCTAATGAAAGACCACCAAAGCATCGGAAGACCAAACAGAATATATAGCTTTCCAGCAAAAAGAAAGAAAAAGAAGCTGAGATTATACAAACAAAAAAGTTCAATCACTCGTGAAACTATCAACGAAGATCAACAATAAAGAACATATACATATTCAATCCGTGTTAACTGATTGCTTTAGCAATTTTACGTAGACCAACCTGAATTTACACATAAACAAACTGCATTTACACATAAGCCGATCTGCACACAATATGCATAAACAGTCCAGTAAGTGCTACTTCTATTTTTCTTTACACAAAAAGCATAAACAGTCCAGTTTATTTTGTCAGGAGTTACTAGAGCATATCAATTATATGTTCTACATTTTGTCAGCCCTCATTGTCTACTTCCAATGCCAAAAGTGCTTCAAAGCTGGGCTTTTCCAGCTGGGCAAAAGGAAGACCTCAAGCCCTCATTGGCTATTACAGTTGGTTGAGCTTCTCAATGACAAAAGTGCTTCCAAACATTTATCACAAAAAGATGCATTGCAATTGTTTGTACGCGCGTGTGGGAGGGTGGGGGGAGGAGCTAACCTCAACCATTTTCAAGAGGGTTTCACGCTCGACCTCGTATAACTTGGCCCATTTTGGTACGTTGAGTGGCGCTTTCTTACAGACAACACGCCCAGTATCATTTATTACGAGTCGACATTCCAAACCCTAAAATTCTTAACACATTAAACTCTACCTATTAGCAACACCAATTCAGACTAATCTTCAAAACCACCCAAGTGATCTCCTAATGTGCTTCCTCAATAATTTAAAAAAAAACTATATATTTAAGCTGATTTTAAAGCCAAATCTTGCACCCTAAAATATGTATTTGAGATCTTTCCAACCTAATAACTTAAAGCTCAATGAAGTTATTGCTCTGTAAGTAGTTCAAGGAGTAAAATTGTCCAAGTTTGTAATGAAATTCTTTTGTTGTATCCTTTAACTGGAAGAGTGAATTTTAGGTGAAACCTAATCTAAATGACGTAACACGCTTTTAATAGATATTATGTTGATTCATTTAGAGAATCAACTATTACATAACACATCCTACCATCCCAATTATGTAGCATGTTCTAAGTAAAGCAATTGCCAAGAGATAAGACATGATAAAGAAGGACGTCAGTGGTAGATTTTCTCGTCCTTACTTTTCCTTCAATACCTCATCCTCTTGAACTTTTTTCTTTCAGATTTCTATTGATTTTTTAAACATATGCATTTGCTTGTGTTCCAACCCTCTATGTATACGTAACAGAGTATTCCATGGTTTCAAGCTGCATGCAATATCAGCTTGCATATGTATATGTTCAGGAGAATTCACAATAAGAAAAGTTGAAAGGGCAGACAAATATTACACGAATAATCCTCTATTTATGGGAGTAGTGTCTGAAAAGCTCTCTAATATAGAATATTCTAATGTTGTTCACTACCTTTGTTTTCATGAATAACCAAGTTCAGTTCGCTTATTTTGATTGTTTAATGGTCAAAATGAAGGACAAGAATATAAAATGGCAGTTGCCTTAAAGAAAAAAAAATGGATACTCAACTCTGCATATGAACTCACTGATCAAGTATTCACTGTCACTGCCACTGCCACCGCTACCCACCCACCACATCTTTCCACCTCCACCCTCGAGTCTAGCAATGTCATCTTTGTCATCATTATCAGAATATTCTCGTTAACGCGACCTCCACTGGTAAATTCAAGCACAAAGTCCTCACTAACCTAGTTAGGTTTTCCGACCATGACACCCACTTTTTACTGCCATTGAGCCGGAATCCATCACCAAAACCCTAACTCACAACTTCATCCCTATGTTCCATCCTCAATCGTCTTTGACTCCCACATCCACATAATCTCCCTCCTCTCTGAAACACACGGTGGTATTCTCTACCCTCACCTGTATAAACTTGCTCCACATCATCTCACATCATTAAGACGCGTAGATATCAAACCTTTGGCCAACCGTTGGTGGAGTAGGATCAAGACGCGCGTATGAGCTCGATGTTCTGCGTAGCTAAATCCAATTTTGATATACTCAAAGAGGTTTTTTTCAGTAGCTATGGTTTCCTTTGGTAAGTTGCTCCAGATTCAGGTCAAGTGACCTACTCGAGTTAACATAACTGTTGGTAATTTGGGTCGGAGCCGGTACGCCCATAGCAAACCTGACCCGAGACCCTTTGGTCTTCCCTAAACCCTATGTGGGAAGTCCATGGGTTGTAACTCCCAAAGTAAAGAGAGCACATTAAGTCTCTCATAAAGGGATTTAAACCGACGGAACTCAATGATAAAGAAAAAACAAAGGGAAAGAGTGGGGTTAGAGTTATTCTTTGCAGAAGAAGAAAATAGAGATAAACACGCACATGTTCTTGCACTAATCGGTGAAGGAGATACTTTTGTACGGTAGAACATGGATTGGCTCAAGCATGTAGCCAGTTCTACCATGAGCAAAGAAATTCACGTGAAGCAACAAGTTTAATCCTAGACTCGTTGTGCGATAAATTTCAACGGGTACAATTCCGCAATCTGAATATGTAGGCTTTGTTTTACATTCGTATCAGAGTCATTACCCTTGTTTCCATGATTAGAAAGCATGTGTTTAAGGTTTTACGTCTTTGAAAGCTAGATTACATGTAAATGGCATATTTAGATTCGTGTAGATTTAGAAATTGGTTTTCATATATGTTGTTCGACATGGTTCGTTGATCGTATATGTAAATTTTGAGCATCAAGAAATTTATTATTAGAGACATATTACAAACCCTAGCTATAACTTGACACCATTAAAATTTACAGTGAACTCGCTTTCCAACGATATAAGACCCTTCAAGATTGGTTTTGAATTAAGTGAATTATGATTTTTTGAAAATTTGGGGTTCTTGGGTCGAACCTAAAGTATTTTGGGGAGTAAGAAATATTTTTCCCCAATCTCACTCGTTTCGTTGTTGAGCCACACAGTGTCCTATTACGACCAAAAACCAATTTTAAGCTCGCCAATGGTTTCAAAATAAAAAACTAAGGGGAACTGCGCAACCCACGTTGCTGGAGAACGCTGCTAAGGCGGCGCAGGTGAGTGAACGTGCATTTTTCTCTGCTAAAAAGAAGAAGGTTGGGTGGCACGTGTGGGCGCGTGGGACCACACTAGTGGCCTCTCTTTGACACGCACGGCGCATGCGGGCTTGCGATTTTTTGATTTAGTTAATCTATTTTTATTGTTTGTTTTACCCCTCTGGTTTAAAAATATATATGATAACTAAGCAAAATTAAAAATGCTAGATGATTCATTTTTCGTGCATTGGAATATCTTTTTTTTATACAAATATTCTCATTTTTTATTTCTTATATATGTTTGGCATGCTTAATTCATATTTTTGTGGATTAAAGAAAATTACCATTCGATGCATGTTAGCGTACACGTTTATTCTCTTTTTGAGCTTGAATTATCATGCAAATGGACAGATAGATATGATGCCTAGTATTATTGATCAATTGAGTGGGAGTTATATTTTTTTTAGCTGGCGCACCTAGCGCACATATCTATAACCCTAGACTCTTTTGAACTATTGCACGTCTCCTTAGAAGGAGAAGGAGAGTGTGGCGCCATCTTCTGTATAAGGCCATGCATGTATGTTTGATGGTTGGTGGTCGAAGGATTGAGTTTCAATTGCATGTGGTTATATGGGCTCTCTAGCGGGATAGAGACCAAGGCAAAAGTTTTTTGTTTTGAGTTAAATGCAGCTCCCTCAATTTTTTCTCCAGACTGTAATAGGTCCCTCAAATATAAATGATGTATTATTTGATGACGCCTTGTAAGGGGATGTGTGTTGCATTTTTACTCAAATAAAATAATTTTGCCTCTCATGTGCATATGAAACTATTAGGGGCTTACAAGCTAGACTCCGCCCTTCTATGTTGGATGGGACTCTTGTTGGTACAAGTATAATTGAATAAGGATTATTAATGTGTTTTATGGCGTGATGTGATTCTGAGCATAGCGATTTTTTCATTCATGCACACATAATTAGTTATCATTAATCAATTATATGATGTTGCAATAAGTTAGAATACACGTTGCTAATTAAAGATATTCTTATTGCGCCATTTTCTTGTAATATAGTTAATTATGGCCTCCAAGCAAATTGTTGCTGACTTGAACAAGGGCGAAAAATTAGATGGTAACAATTATGATATTTGGCACCACAAAGTATAGTATGTCCTTGACGAGCAAGATATTTTGGAGACCTTGACTGTTGTCATGGCTAGGCCTGCTCATGGTACTTCTCACTTCAAGAAATATCAAGAAGTTTATGAGCAGTGGTTGAAAAAGGATATGTTGCTTATACTTCGCTACCGAGGAGCATTCAAAATGATCTTCTATGCGAATTTGAGCAATACTCTTCTGCAATACAGTGTTGAGATGCACTCAAAGCCAAGTTTGGTGGTACCTCACTCACTCGACTCTGTTATATGACAATTAAGATTGACGGTTACATGGAACGTGCTAATCACACTATGAAACAACACATTAAGGCAATGTCAAACATGATTGGCGAGTTGAAGGCTGCAAGTAATAATCTTACCGGTGAGCAACAAGTCCAGGCACTGATTTGCTCCCTTCCCAAGTCCTGGGAGCATACGATAGTCAATATGACACATAATGATAACATCAGGACTTTTGAAGACATTACATGGCACTTAGAGCTTGAAGATAAGCGCCTAGAGGCAGCTAAGGCCTCTGAATCATATGCTGCTGAGTCTTTGGGTCCAAACAGAAGAGGGAAGGTGGGAATGGAAATCAAGGTGTTGTTGGACCTACACAACATAAGGGTAAGACTAACAAAGGCAAGAGAGGAAAAACAAGAAAGAAAGAAAAGTCAAATATGACTTGTTATAATTGTAACAAGAATGGACACTTTGTTTGTGAGTGCACTGTAGTGAAGAAGGTACTCCTACATCCCTTTTAGATTACTTTGTTGCGTCGTGCGTACTTGTTGCTGAATCTCTCCTTTATTTGGATTGTAGACTTCGAAGCAACAGACCACATCGTAAAGGATCGGATTGGGTTCGTAGAGTATCCTCGCGTTCCTAGTGGGAGCAAAAGCGTATACATGGGAAACCAGTCCAATGTAGAGGTTTTGGGCCTTGGCACTTACAAACTGAAAATGCGAGGAGGTCATGCATTATATCTCCACAATTAACTTTCTGCTCAGGAGATTCGCGCGAAATCTTCTTTCAGTCCTTTCTTTGCTTAAGTTAGGCTTATCTTTTCATTTTGAGGGTAATAAGATGTACCTATTCCACGTACCAGACTATTTTTCTATTGTTCTAATCATCCGTCAGATGGTTTTATGATTTTGGACATCGTTAACAATCCCTGTTAGTTCATTTTCTTTGATAGCTTCTGTTTATAATGCTCACAATGATTCTGTTAAGTAGCATGCTAGATTAGACCACATTGGACCAGATAAGATGGATGGGTTAGCTAGAGAAGGCCTTTTGGGACCACTCGCTAAAGTCAATCACTTTCATAAATGATTACACGGGCCTCGATCATGTCTACTTAATCTCACATAAGTCTGAAGCATTAGATTACTTTAACGGTACATGAATGAGGTTAAGAATCAAGTAGACAAGAGGATAAAGGCCTTAAGGATCGACCGATGATGCGAATATCTATCAGATCGATTCAAGGAATTAACATATAGTTAAAGATTTATGGGATTCCGCGACAAAATAGAGTAGCAGACAGAAGGATCGAACCTTGCTTGACATGGTTAGGTCGATGATGGCTCAAGCTTATTTGCCTATCTCCTTTTGGGGAGATGCATTATTGACTGCAGCTTGCATCCTTAATTGTGTACCCTCAAAATGAGTACCTTCTACTCCTTGTGAATTATGGACTGGCAAAAAGCCTGATCTTGGTCTTTTAAGACCTTGGGGATCGACAACTTATGTATGCAATACTTCCCACCAACATGGGAAGTTAGGCCCTAGAGGAAAGAAGAGTATATTCATAAGGTACCCTAATCACTCTAAGGGATATATGTTCATTGCCGAGCAATCAGATGGGAGCATAATTGAAATTGAGTCAAGTGACGTGTGTTAAGATCAAGCGCTTACCACTGCACCAAAAGCAATTAATGTTAGTAAGGGCGGAACTTTATATCCTTATAGTCCTGGCACAGTAGCCAGCGCACATGGTCCAGTACATAAGGGAGTAGATAGACGCGGACCCCGAGGACGCGGACCCCGAGGACTCGAACCTGTCACCTACTCTGATACCAATTGTTAGGATCAAACTCTTACCACTGCACCAAAAGCAATTGTTGTTAGTAAGAGCGGAACTTTATTTCATTATAGTTCTGGCACAGCAGCCAGTGCACATGGTTTAGTACACAAGGGAGTAGATGGATGTGGCCAACCTATGATCTGTGAACAACGTGGATTTCCTTGAGGATGATTTTCCTAGTAGGGTTGAGGAGGGAAAAGAGGTTGAGCTTTATGAATTGGAGGATCCTGATGTAGGCATCTCAGTTTGCCCAGTTGATACTGATGAACTCATTCCTCAACCTCCTAGGGATAGTGGGAGTGACTGACACAGTATATCACCTCCTACAGAAAATTCACAGGATACTTAACCACACACATGCAAATGTGGCAAGATTCCCCGACGTCATTTTGAGATTAAAGGTTGGGAAGCTTACATGGTTTCCGTGAATGATTACGATGAGTCAAAAACTTAGCATCAAGCGCTCTTATCATCTGCTAGTAAAGATTGAATGGATTCAATGATAGAAGAAGTAGAGTCTATGAAGACCAATCATGTCTAGGACTTGGATGAATTTCCCCCTGCGGTAGGACTATTGGAAAAGATGGGTTGTAAAGGTCAAACAGAAGGAGGATGGTTCCGTTGAAAGGTAGAAGGCACGTCTTGTAGCAAAGGGGTATACCAAACAAGAGGGTATAGATTACGAGGAAGCTTTCTCACATGTGGAAAGGTTTGCCTCGATTCGTCTCCTTCTGGACATTGTCGCACACTTGGGTTTAGAGCTATATCAAATGGAGGTTAAGATAACTTTTCTCAATAGAGAGCTGAATGAGGAAATCTATATGGATCAGCATGTTGGCTTTGTCATAGAAGGTTAAGAGCGTAAGTTTGGAAGCTCATAAGATCTATCCAGGGCTTAAAGCAATCATCTAAGAAGTGGTATCTTAGATTTCATAGGCAAGCTATGTGGGGAATAAATTTGGTTGAGGCGTCGAGATTTGTGTTGCTTGATATTGGTTGCAATCCATCAGTTGAAAGGCAAGCCATATTTCGGGCATACGGGATCGGTCTGAAGAAAACTATGTGTATTTATCATCTAATTACCTCATGAACAATGGAGGGCACGAAATGTTTACTTGAGAATTCCTATTTGGTGGATCGTTAGATATTGAAGGATTTAGGAATGGTGATTTTCTCTGCTCAAGTTCATTATTACGTAATAAAATATTACCGAAAAAAAATTAAAATACGAAAAATAGAATTAGCGACGGAATTTCCGTCGGTAATTGTGTTTGTTTGTCCGTCGTTGAAGGTGGACTTTAGGAGATAGATTATAAAAATTCATTGCAAAACTTTTAAAGACGGGGTTGTAGGCAATAGAGTTTTAACGACGGGTGTTTCGTCGCTAAAACTCTTTACCGACAGATTTAAGACTTTTAGCGACAGAATTGTCTGTCGCTAAAATTATTTTTCTTGTGGTGTCTGTCATGGTGCCCCACACCCCACTTCACCCCTGCCCTTACCCAACCTTCACTGCTGCTATCACACACCCCAAGCCCCACTCTTGTACAACCATTAATGAGCTACCGCCTCTGCCAACAAATCTTGCCTCACCACTTTACAGCGATGCCTCACACTTCACCTCACATATACCCCCTACCCTACACCTGCTGCTGCTACCACCATACATCATAGTGAAACATAGTATTGATTAAAAATACATTATTAGGTTGTGTTTATACATTTATTACAAATTAGATCTATTCTTTTTGGCAAATTGGTGGTGGGGGGATGTAGTGCTTGGTGGTGGCCGATCGCCTGTCCTCGGGTTGTTTGATTGCGGTGATGGGTCATGGGTTTGATACTCAGTGGTGGGGGGGGGGGGGGGGGTGGGATTAGTTGCGATGGTCATTGATAATGAGTTTCAGTGCATAGTGGTTGTTTACCGACAGTAGTGATGAGTTCGTCGATTGTGATTGATTTGAGTTTCGGTGTGTGGTGGTGGTTTATCGGTGGACGCGAGGGGGGGGGGGCTGTAACGGACTGTTGTGGTTGGGGGAGGTGGTGACGCGGTGGCTAATTTGATGCGCGATGGTTTTGATGGGTTTTTCGGTTGTGGTTGGTTTGTAAGGCTAATGCAGGATGTGAACTTTTGTGGTGAGGGTTAATTTAGTAGGGCTAATGGTGGCTGTTGGTTTATAGGCTGCATTATGGGTTTTCTGGTGGTCGTGGCAGGTTGCTGGTTTGTTGGGGCTAGTGGTGGTGGGTGGGTTGTGGTGGTGGTAGACTGGACGAGGGACTTTGGTGGTAGATTGTGAGGGTTGCTGGGATAACAGGAAAAATGAAGAATGAGTTGGTGTTGGAGGAGGTGGGTGACATGGATGCCACGTGGACCCATGTGGACATAAGTGAGGAAGTGGCTATCTTGCCCCTCAAAAACTAACAGACGTCCGGTCAAATAGGACTTTTACCGTGATGCTAGACACCACAATGTAAAAGGCTCAATATGTGGCATGCCAAGGTTAAAACATCGAGGTACACATTGTAAATTATCACAAAGATGAAGGTGTTGGTAAAATTGATCTAACATAGGGAGTAGAAGGAATAAGATTGATGGTTAATTTTAATTTGAAAATTGCTATTTTCACCCGCTAATATGTTTCTTCACCTCATTTTTGTCTCTAGAATTGCATTTCATTGACAATTATTAACTTTTTGGCGGCAATGAAGGGGTTAAAATATCGTAAAAGTCCAAGTTATACATATATACTAACAACAAAAAACGGCAGCCTATGCTCAAAGCTGATTGAATCCTAAATTCTCATTTTCTTAGGTTCTTGATAAAGTCAGTTTTTTGTGAATTACTAGAGTATCATCACATGTAAAAAGACATTAAATACGCTTTTTTTAAATCTTAATGAATAACTTGTTATTTTGTCAAATTAGGCCTACTATCACCACTTTTTATCTAAACACATTCTACGAATTATTATTATTCTGTCTAAAATTAATTAAAGCTGATTTTAAGAAAAATTGAGATTCAAATATTTACTTTTTTGAGAATCAAGTCGAAACTTCGTCTAAGTACACATCAATTTTAATTAAACACATGTGCAGCAGCTCAAGTTGAGGTTCAGGTGGGTGGACCTTAAGCACATGGAAAAAGGGTGCAAGCCAGCAAAGTGACGCTAAGTCACGTCGTTTAGAGTTATTCTATTGGTTTAATGAATGTACACCAAATGTGGAGTCATTGTTTTGGTACAATAATTGTCCTTTTTGTTGCTTTACGAAAAAAGGAAAGAGAGGCTCCGTCTTTCCAGCTGAGTTGAAATGGCACCTTGATAACAAACTCCAACTGTCCCACCGCGCAGTGCACGTCACAACCAGACACCAATTGTCACATGTGGTTGTCTATAAGCCCACTTGTCAAGATTTAAAGACAAAGGTTCCCTGTGTTATGGAAGCCTACATGTTATCTTATCTCAGTGGCAATGAGCAGCCTTGTGTGCAAGGTGCACGACAGCATCAATATCAAGTGAGAGATTCAATAGTAGATAAATAATATGCATTTGGTCCTCTATTTATGGAGTTTGTGTTTTAAAGGTCCTCTATTAACTAAATGTTCCGATGTAGTCCACTATTTTCACTTTCGCCCTCAATAGAGTTCGATTCGTTAATTCTGATATTCACGTTGTCAAAGCAAAAAGGGCCATTCATGCACCTTATGTGCATTCTTTGTTATTGTAAAACAAAGCCTATATATTCAGATTGCGGAAGCGTACCCATTGAAATTTTTCGCACAGGGAGTTTAGGATTAAACTCATTGCCTCACGTGAATTTCACTGCCTACGGTAGAATCGGCTACGTGCTCGAGCCAACCGTGTTATACCGTACAAAAGTCGTTCCTTCACCAACTAATGCAAGAGCATGTGCGTGTTTCTCTCTATTTTTTTTCTTCTGCTTCTTTTTCTGCTGAAAATAACTCTCTCTCTCTCTCTCTTTAATCATTAAGTTCCAGTGGTTTAATTGCCTTTGTGAGAGACTGAATGTGCTGTCTCTACTTTAGAAGTTACAACCCATGGACTTTCCATATAGGGGTTAGGGAAGACCACAGGGTCTCGGGTCAAGTTCGCCATGGGCGTAGCGGTTCCGACCCGAATTACCAACATCTCACACTCGCACATGGTGGGAATGATGATACTATATATATATGCTCTCTGCCTACTTGCACTATTGGGAGTACTCATACATACTAATGGACGGTGTGAACACTGAGCATATCTGTGATTTGAGAGCTCCATACTAGAAACGTGATAAGGTCAGCATAGAGACATCAACCCAGAAATGAAATGACTTGTAATGCCTCAGACTCATTTGATCATACCAGGTTAAATTCGCTCTAATTCCTCAAAGAGCCAAATCTAAGATCTATGGCATCATACAATATACTCATGATTATGTTCATCGCTGAAGCACAAATATAACCAGTAGACAATGAGTTATTTTACGTTGATGTGATCCAATTAGTCTTCCCTTTACCCTCGTATCATTTAGTGTTGGCTTAGCAGTCAACCCAACAATGTCCCTTTAGTACTGAATCATTCATGGTCATAGGTCATATGTCAAAGTATAGTTAACACCAATCCTTCACGCGATGATGCAGTCAAAGGTCAAATAGGGCATAGATAACATTGGATAGCTCGTATTTCTAATAAGGCTCACATGGTGAGGAAGCAAGGACCCATTCACCCACCTCTAAAAAAATGGTCGCTTAGCACATGCGGTATGAAACACATGCTACGACAGAAATACTCACCCTTAATGAGCATATCTCACTTACATATTAATTTTTTGTATGAATCTTGGTCTAGCCACTTCTTGAGTGCCTAACCTGAGCCTCAGATATGCTCGCTGACCAAACGCCAAATCTAGGTCTCACATCCAGCTTCTATACAGGCTAATATGGATGATGGGACATCCATAGACATTATACTCATACGACCTCATCTTGGCTCCAAAAAAGGCGACGAAAAAAATTCTCATCTTTTACTCGCTATTCAACAAGAGGGTTAAAAGATGATTACTCGTGTGAGTAAGCCAATCAGCCTGTTGCCATACGTTTCGCATAGTATAAACACGTGTAATTAAACATAGCATTTACTCCATAATGAAATGAAACACGTAACAAGTGTATAAATAAAACAGATATTTACAGTACAGTGAGAGCTAAATTCCACGAAGTCTAGGTGTCCTAACATGAGAAACAAACGAATCCGAAGGGATATATTTAGTTAGGGGTCTGCAACTATCCGACTTGTAGAAATGTGCTCTACCACCACTTCTCGCTGAGCCACAGCCTCTCGAATGAAGTTATACTTGATATCAATGTGTTTGGTCCAATCGTAATACTTGGGGTCTTTTGTATAGTCAAGGGCTCCCATACTATCATAATGAATTGCCACCGGGTCTAATGCCCTCGTGACAACTCCAAGGTGTTGTAAGAACCTTCATAACCATATTTCCTACTGACTCGCTATTGAACATGCTTCGAACTCTGCTTCCATAGTGGATAGTGCTACACATGTTTGTTTCTTGCTACTCCAAGATATGGCACCATTATTTAGCAAGAATACAAACTCTTATGTCAATTTACGCTCATCAAGGTCACCGCTCCAATCAGCAACATTGAAACCTTTAAGGCATAAATCCGGACTTTGATAGCATATCACATAATCCAAGGTCCCACTAAAGTAGCACAATATTCTTTTCACTGCCTGCCAGTGGGCAATACCAAGATTCAACTGATATCGGCTAACTAGCCAACAACATAGCAAATATTATGTTGAGTACACATCAATAGCATAAACAAGGCTACCAACCACTACAAGAAATAGGGTCTTTAGCGACCGCATTTGCGACCGCTACTACTCGGGGTCGCTAAGTATTGAATAAATCTGGCGTGGTTAAAAAAAATTGGCGCGGTTTATTAGTGACCGCTTTTAGCGACCGCAATTTGGGTCGTTAAAGTTAGCGACCGATTTTGGCAACCCTTTAGCAGTTACTAATTTTAGCGAATGTTTGAGCGGTCGCTAACTTTAGCGACCACGCTCGCGGTCACTGAATCCAAAGTATAAAACTCTTTCAATCAACCCTAGTATTTTTCTCTTTCTTCTTCCTACCCGATCTGCAGCCTCCCCTGTCCCTCAACCACCTTGCGGCTGCCACCAACCCACCCACGCCGGCAAGCAGGGGTGGACGCACGTTGGGACAAGGGGGGGCTGAAGCCCCTCCTGGCTTCAGGGAAAAAAAATAATTTTTTTTGGGAATCGCACTGACGCCGTTCCCGAGATCCCGTTCCCCGAGGCCCAATCCCCAATACCCCATTCCCTGAGAGACCCACAATCGACTCTCTCTCTCTCTCTCTCTCTCACGGACTCTCTCATTCACGGCTTCACTCCCCTTCACTCCTTCAGACAGTAGCTTCGACGACGACAAGGGAGACCGGCGACTCTCTCCTTCACGGCTTCACTCCCGCGACGCCCTTGAAGAACCAGATCTGAGACTGAGATCTCCTGATCTTGACCGCCGACGACCTCCCGCAGTCCCGCGAGTCCCACGCCGACGACGACGGGTGACGGCGGCCACGACACAAGCCCACTACACCTCAAGTCAACCGGCGTCGCGACGATTGACGAACAATCTTCAGTCTTCAGTCTTCGCTCCACCGGCGCGGCCAAGAATTCACCACCGGCGACTTCCTTTAAATCCCACCTTCAATATCACTGATTCAGGTATGTCTTCATTCTTCAAATCCTTCAATTTGATAGCTCTGCCCCTGCTTGTTGAAGACTTCATTTAGTTATGTATTACAGGGTGCAAAGTCAACAGAATTAACTTATCTTAGTTCTCTTTCGTAGTTGCCTGTTCTATGCTAATTTTTAAAGGAAAGGTGCGGTTTGATTTAAGGGTTTGATGGAGTTTCATTTTGTATATCTTGTGTTTGTGTAGCTTGGAACTAGCTCCTTTGCATCTCAAGCTGCATCTTCCTTGCAACAACTCTGTGAACCATTTGGCTGCAGGTAATTTTGCACGAGCAAACTAGATATACATGATTTAGTTATATGTATAAATTGCAAACATGTTATCTGAATTCAATTTTAGGTTCTTCAACTTGTTTTCCCCGTGTCACTATGGTTTGTTTATCGTTCAGTTGCAATTTCACCAGAGGCATAAGTAGATTTCTCCTTATGTGTGAATACAATTCTACTTCAGGAAAAGTTTAGAGAGCCGATATTTCCAAAAACGTTTTACTAGCATCTAATCTAAATCAATTGGCGGGTTGCAAGGCTGTTTGTTTCGTTGTAATCTGCGCTAAAAACACAAAGTACTTCGATGGTAATTTGGCGGATAAAGAATGAATGCATGAATGAAGTAAACTGGTTTATGCAATTATGCTGTTTGTTCGTGTAACTGTTGTCCTTTCTTATAACCAGTTGTCTTTCCTTGCTCTCTGTATGTGTTTCTCCAAAAATAATTTTCGTATTTTTTGTGTATTAGCGAAATACGTACTCTGTTTTTTTTTTTTTTTGGGTGCTATTTTACTTATAATTTTTTTTATTAATTTCGATATATTTTTAGCACCCCCTAGAGTGAAATCCTGGCTCCGCCACTGCCGGCAAGCCCACCTCGTCGTGAACCGCCGAATCACCGCCTCCTTCTTGCTCCCAACCACCGTGCAACACAAAAGTGCAGGTTACCAACGGCGGCTATTTGAGGCACACATACACCAACATTTCTACATCAAGAAGGTACGTGCAAGTCGAATACCACGTACGGGTTTTTGATTTATGTGCCTAATTTGATCTGGGTCGTCTGATTTGAAGCCTTTTGTGGGTTTTTGGATGTGGGTTTGTTGTAATTTGCGGGAATGGGGGGGGGGAGGAGATTGGAAATTGAATGTGATGTTGGTTGAATGCTCAGATCTATTTTTTGATGTTTATTTTTGCCATCTATTTTTCTTGTTTGTTTTCTGATGTTCCTATTGTTGACTATATATTATCTTTGTTGGTTGTTTAATCTATCTTGTTTCTTTTGTTTTTTTAAAGTATGTTGTTTGTTAATTTAATAATGTGTTAATGCCGTTCTTTTCTTTTGTTATTTGAAAGTAACATGCTTAACTAGGATCATTTTTTGCAAATGTGCTGTCAATTTCAGTTGTTTTTTTAGTGAGGGGAGGGTACGAGTTTATATGATCTTATACATCGAACATGTGATACATTACACTGATATGGCCATCATATGGGTAAGGGATGTCAATTTGATTATCAATGTATCAAACCTAGTTGATAGTTGGAACAATGCCTCTTGGTCACAGGTAGCGAGGGAGCAGATTTTGGTAATAAATATATAAGATCTCGTACGCTACATTTTCTCTTGCTTCCAGATGTGCTCTGCAAATTACAATTGATATTTGCAAACCTAGTAAGTAGTTACCTAATTAGAACCGAGTCCATGTTGCACACTTCTTAGACACTCCAAGGAACGTGTCAGGTACTCTTTGGATGCCGCGAAAAAGTTATACTGGTACTACGTACTTGTTCCCCTATCTGAGGCAACATGATCAGAACACTTGAAAGAGCCCCTTGATCTCTATGATACCGTGGCATTATTTTCTCAGCTACCACAGCTGGTTGTAACGGCAGACTATCGTCGAGTGCCTCTAGCTTTGACCCTGGCGTCATCCATATATGCAACATAATCACTAGGTAGAGAGTAAATTTTCTTAAAATGAGGAAAGTACCTTTTAGTTGCAAGCCTATATGATGCATCAGCTAGCTTACATGGAAAATAAAAGATTTTCCTCTGATGATGCATCAGTTAGCTTACATGATTTTTGCATTTTTCTCTGATTAGGTGTTTGGTGAACAAAAATCATGATTTAATCTTTGGGCCCAGTTGATTGCTGAATCAATCTACAAGCAACTAACATATAGTTTGTGGCATTTGGATACTGTGTGAAACTAAGATTGCTGGTAGTAATAAAGATGGTGATGGCAATGATACTGTGAATACTGCTCCATATATTATCAGAAAAAGAAATAAGGGAGGACATTGTTGGATCATTTGTATGATTATATTGTGTTGAATAATTTGTATGGCTTCATGCAGAGCGGTATTGTGCCTTGTCGGTGATTCTCAAGACGGTGAGGACATTGTTGGATCGAACGTGCCTTCAATAAGGGATGAAGAAGATGATGATGCCGGGGTTGATGAGTCTACCGACTAGTATGTTTTTGGGGTTCTATGTATTGATTGTAGTTGTGTAACTCATGAACATATACTTGACTCATTTTTTCAATTTTGGTTGAAGACTGTGTATGTACATGAGCGTTGACATTTTTCTTTGTCACTTTGACGTGATTTTAATGGCCTATGTTTATAGTTTGATGATGTAAAGCCTGATGTGCTTGGTTTGGGATTGACGTATTGAAATGAATGCGGGACTTGCTTTTGGATGTATAGAGCAGATTGGTTTCGGACAGGTTGTTTGAATGAACGAGGGACAGGGGGTTGAATTAGGTTTTGAATGAATGCGGACAGGTTTTGGTTTTTTCTATGAATGCGGGACAGGTTTTTGTTTTTGAATGAATGAGGGAACATGTTTTGATTTTAGAATGAATGCGGGGCAGGTTGTTGGATTGGTTTTGGACAGGTTTTCTACAGGAGGTCAAAACAGGCCTGATTTTTCAAAGCATAACCCAGGTTTAGTGACCGCATATCACGGTCGCTAAACTGGATATGGTGGTAACTAAACAAAAAAAATTATAAATTAAAAAAACATTGCGGTCGCTAAATTATAAAAAGCGGTCGTTAGCTAAAACAATTTTAAAATAAAAAAAAAATTAGCGACCCCAATATCGGCCGCTAAATTGGAAAAAGCAGTCGTTAATAAAAAATAATTTAAATTTTAAAAACATTTAGCAACCGCGATTGCCGTCGCTAGATGTGGTCAACGCGGTCGCTAACTTTAGCGACGGATAATTAAACATGGTTGCTAAAGTTTAGCGACCTGGTCTCTAGCGACCGTTTTAGCGGCCATGTTTTGTGGTCGCTAAAATGGTTTAGCGACCGCATTTCCCCTTTTAGCAATCGCTTTTCACAGTTGCTAAAGGGGCAGTTTCTTGCAGTGTTAACGACATTGTTCTAAGGTACATGCGTCTTCTTCTCCTTTTCATTAGGAGTCTTGGGGCAGTCCTTTAGGCTCAAGAAACCTTTGGCAATAGGGGTGTCCATAGGTTTGGATTTGTGCATTTGGAGTCATTCAATTTCCTTATTCTTAAGTTATTCACTAATGATGCTTTTTTGTTTCAACAGTTGTCAGGGAAGGATGATCTGACCATAACAAGTTCCCCAGCCCTTTTTTATTTGTATTATAGGTTAGATGACACTCAGTTCTGCTCCTTGAGTGTGGCGGGTCAACACTGTCTAGCTGAAGCTCGAAGATTAGCTCGTGTTGCCGGAAGATGGTGTCTCCCAGTGTCCATGAACTGGCGGGCTCCAGGTGGCCAGGCTATTTTGCGACCTCGTGCGGAAGTGGCAGTGCATCGACCGCCATAGGGCGGGTTAGGCATTTTGGTCTTCGTAAATATCTCTTGTGTGCTTGTTGGGTTGTGTATCTGTGTCTTCTGTTTATATCGCTAGGATGTGTAAAACTTTTGTACTTGGATGTTGGCTTATACAGCATGTAGGGTTCTTACCTGATTTCAAAAAACAAAATACTTTCTCTAGGTAGCCCATTTGGGACAAACTAAGATGCCTCTTTGAGCAATCCCTAAAGATCTTAATTCGGAGCACGTAATCAGGTTTACCCTTATCTTTCATCTTGAAACTTGAGGACACCTTTTAGAGGCAGCTATCAACTCCTTAGCATTTCTGGCTAATAAAATATCGTCAACATACAATGAGAGGATAACAAAGCTTTCCCTGAAGCATTTAACATACACGCAATGATCTTCTTCGACCATCGTGTACGATTAGCTCCGTTTGCTCCCGTCATCTCAGTAGCTACGCCACCCACAGAATTTAAAGAAGGCCCTCGCTAACGTTTCAATCAAGGTTGTTCCAAAGCCAATACCGACTCCAGTTATAGGATTTTCTAGGGTTTTAATGTAAGATTGATTTACTACACTAGGATTTATAACTGTAATAGTGCATCCGGTGTTTTTACGAATCTTATTATATAAAGGACATATTAATTTGCTAAGATCTTTGAAATACATTATATGAATGGTTAGTCATGCCCTTTGGTCTTAAGACAGCCCCTAGTATATTTCAAAGAAAAATGGATGACATTTTTAGATCATATAATGATTTTATACTTGTATACATAGATGATATTTTAATATGTAGTAAAAATGATACTGAACATATATCACATCTACATTTAGCTTTTAAACTCTTTGAAAAACACGATTTAATTCTAAGTAAAAAGAAAATAGAATTATTCAAAACTAATATCAAGTTTTTAGGAATGGAAATAGGAAATGGTAAAATCAAGCTACAAGAACATATAGCCAAAAAAATTTTAGACTTTCCAGATAAATTAGAAGGACTTAAACAAATACAAGCTTTTCTAGGATTGGTCAATCAAACTAGAATATATTTCAAAGATCTAAGCAAATTAATAGGTCCTTTATATAATAAGACTCGTAAAAATGGTCAAAGACATTTTGATACCACTATTTCTTTAGGTATTCTTAAATTTTCTAAGGCTGTTTCTTCGTCTATTTGTCTAAGTTGCCTATGAAATTCACTACAATAAAGTTCATTATTATGTTGGTCTTTTAGATGTATATAAAAGCCAATAAGGTGTTGAAAGAAAATATCAAACTCCTCTAATAATAAATCTAAATTCAGAAAATATCTGATATAAAAAGATAATGGATTATATAAAAGTGTAATGGAGTCTGTGTCTATAAAATGTCTTATTCTACCATTTGTAAAATCAATTGTTTCTAAGGCAGTAAAAAATTTAGGGCAAATTACACATATGTCCCTGAGGTTAGGGTATAATTACAGTCAATGACATTAAGTTTTAAAATGTAACATACCGTGACCAAACACTTTTAAAATGTATCAGACGCGTCCATCCGTTAGGGTTTCGTCAAAAAATTGTACTTTTTGTATGATGTCATCAATATGTATTTTTAAAATGACGATACTACCCTTATACTGTATATACTGAATATTTTTAAAAAATTTAAATTAAAATTTCAAGCCTTAATTTAAAGTCACAATTAGGATTTTATTGAAACCCTAATTTGCAAATTAGGATATTGTTGAAACCCTAATTTGCAAATTAGGGTTTTCTTGGAACCCTAATTTGCAAATTAGGGTTTTCTTGAAAACTTAATTTGCAAATTTTGATATGTTCTCTGTCCCATTGTCGGCGACCAATCTCCTGCCGGCGTCGCCTCTATCGCTGGCGACGTCACCCTTCCCCTTCCATCTGTTGTTTCTCCCATTGTCGGCGACCAATCTCCTGACGACGTCACCCTTCCCCTTCCACCTGTTCTCTCTCCCCGCACCTCACCCTCCCCGCGGCAGCCCCTTCCCTCGCCCCACGACGGCAGCACCTGCCCCACGACATGCAGATCGGGAGTGAGACCGCGATCTTGCGGCGCCGGTGCCTCGCCGGAGTGCTTGCTACTGCGCTGACGGTGATCGGGCCTCCTGACGCTGGGTGGCGCAAATGGATTACCTCGGGTTTGGTGACGGCATTGACTCGGTTGCCGCCGGGAAGGGGTTGTGGGCATGACGGGGTGGGCGGGTGACGGGGAAGGGGGAGGCAGACGGCGTGGGGGCGGGGGGGTGGGGGCGCCGAGGGGGGTGTGAGTGCTGGGTGTGGGGAGAGGAAAAATAAACAGTAAATTAAGTGGGTAATTTATTTTAAAGTCAGGGGCAATCAAGTCTTTTTGTCAAAACCTTTAAGTATTTTTGTATTTCGTTTGTCAATGGACATAAGTGTTACATTTTGAAACTTTGTGTCCTCGCGTGTAATTACCCCCAAACCTCAGGGACATAGGTGTAATTTGCCCAAAAATTTATTTAAAGTGTCTAAAATATCTGACGTTGTCTGTTGGTCTAGATTAAAGTTATGAATCATGTCGTCAAAATTAAACGGTTCTTGGTATGGTTCCAGATCTAGATTTCTATCTGACATAAGCTTGGAATGTGTATACTGTCTTGATTTTCTAAATTATTGTCATTATTATCTATTTGTAGGGTAAGTATATGGTTAGTTATATTTTCTAAAGCATTTGCTTCATATCTCTCAGCTATTTGTCTAATATACTGATTATGATATCTAAGATTGTTTTCTTGATCTACCAGAACTATATGGTGTCTTAAGAGTTTTTCTAAATATTCGTTCATTCTGGTGCGAGTAATATAATCTAGATTCAAAAAGTATCTAAGATAAATAGCTAGAGGATTTCTAACAAGTCTAAATCTACCAGAGTCTAAATTAGTTCTAATTCTATCATTCGTATAATTTATGAGATTTAAAGCAGAATAAAATTCATTAAATGCTACAAGATCTACTTCATATTCCTCATTGTCTTCTGTATAAGAACAGTAAAAGGTAGGATTTGCAGGACGTCTATTCATGAGAATCTTTGATGAAAAGTGGCTACTTGCTCTGGGTTACTTAGCATTCTCCTTTACTTGGTGATTATCTCTTCGAAGCCAAGGAACATATGGCTCTGATACCAAAACGAGGGGGGGGTGGTTTGCCGGAAAACAAAAGGTTATTCAACTAGAAGACTCTATCCTAACACTACAAACACAAAAATTCGAACATATATATATCGAAGAAAATAATAAACAATTACTACAAGACTTTAGCATAGAAAAATTATGTACCAAGGCAAGATACCATAACCTTATAACTACACGAATACAAGTTAAACATTATGGTCAAATAATAGAAACCAATGCAATTATAGACGCCGGATACACTATTACAGTTATAGATCCTAGTGTAGTAAATCAATCTTACATTAAAACCCTAGAAAATCCTATAACTGGAGTCGGTTTTTCTAATATCCCTATACACTATACTCAGTTTATTACTAAAATCAAGTCCTGTTACAGCTAGTAATTTGCTCAAAATTACTGAAAAACTTCGAGTTCGGGAAAAGGAACTTCTAGTCCAGTTCAACAGGTAGCTGGTAAACACTTATCAAATCCTGTCAAAGTTGGAGGTTTACTTAAAATCTCTGAAAATCTCTCTAGTTCGGGAGAAAGAACTGCTAGTCCAGAAATATAGGTATCTGGTAAAGACAAATTAAATCCTGAAACCCCTGACCGTTTGGGTAAAACGGAACAAAATAAAAAGAATAAGAAAAAAGCAAAGAGACAGGCCTATACAGTCCAAAAACAGGTAGCAGAAGCTTTTGCAGATTTAATCAGCAAACTTTGGGTAGCATCAACACTACCGGACACAACAAGACTACTGAAGACATCAAGAATTCAGCTACAACAAGCAGCCTCTTTGAAGACCCTCTAGAATCAAGCCTTAACAACAGTTTATTCCATATCTTTGTTCTTGTTATATCTAACTATAGCCTCACAATCTGTTCTTATACAGAATTCATGTTTTGAAATTAAAAATGCTCTGAAATGTTCTACCGCATAAACTATTGCTAATAATTCATAGTCTTAACTAGTTAAATATTGATTACTTTCTTTATATTTTCCACTTGCATATCTACATATTCTTTCTTCTTTCTTATTACTATATTTATTTGGTTTGCAGTATAGAACTGTTCCCCATCCGTTTTTGCATCCATCTGTTTGGACTATTAAATAATCTGTGTCTAAAGGTAAATATAAGTCTGGTAATTGTTTTACCTTTTTGGTAAATTTACACTTACTACATCTTGACCTATACATCTATTTTGTGTTTCTCTATAGTGCGTAAATAATCTTGTTTGACTTATTGCTGCATTATTTTGATAAAGTATTTGTGGGGAAATTAAGTCTAATCGATTTTGTCTAAATTGTTCAATTTGTCTATCTATATCTACGATTTGTTCTAAAGATAATAGGGGTGAAGGTGGATTTCGAAATAACCGGAGAACTCTATTTCCTACTGTGTTTTCATTACATCTTCTTGTTTCAGTAGCTAATACTTATGTTCTGTTTTTATCTTCTATATTTCCTTGTCCTAAAATATGACTACTTGTTCTAATTTTCTGGCTGCTTCTGTTTCTATTTGGGTATCTCCTGTATTGGGATTTCTTCCAGTTAAAATTAATTGTATAGTGTTTACAAAATTATAAGGATTAGGTCCTAAGTCTGCCATTTCTTTTAAATCATTTGGAAATGTTCTTTGCCATTCTTCAAAATTAGCTTTAGCTATAGGGCCTAAGAATTGTGTCATGTATCTTATCATTTCTTCTCATGTTTCTAAATTATCTGATTGTTTAGTTATAAAGTTTGCTACTGCTGCATCTTTCCATACTTGTATATAATTATTTCTTTGTTGGGGATCTGCTTGTTGTAGCTGAATTCTTGATGTCTTCAGTAGTCTTGTTGTGTCATGTAGTGTTGATGAACCACTCTTATGCAAACTCATTTCGGGCCTAACTACTATATTGTCTGTTGGTCTAGATTAAAGTTACTATGAATGCCGCTGATCTATGTTGGCTAGTGCTAGGTCTGATAGAACTGCTCCCCATCCGTTTTTGAATCCATCCGTTTTTTGCATCCATCTGTTTGGACTATATACTTCTTAGTGCCTCTTATTTTATGAAAATAACACAAAATAGATTTATCGGTCAAGATGTAGTAAGTGTAAATTTAATACATCATGAATCAGAGCAGGAATTAGTTAGAGGAAATTTTAATCTAACACACATAGGATTAATAGTAATAGGAATAAAATGATTAACAAGAAGAGACACTGTCTCTAAATCTTTTCTCGCCATAGTAGATGATAGATTTTACTAGTGAACAAGCAATTTTAGGAGCCATAGAAGTAGATATGAATAATAATGGAGGAATATTTTATTGTGCACCAGACTTTTGCTTAAATACAAGAGATTTTGCTCGCAACATTAAAATTAAAATTATGACTAAAGGCTACACTGAAATCACTTAATTGCATTACCATTACACCTTAATGCCCTAAATCCATTCGGTTTACACAATTACTCCCAATTACACATCCACAGTTCGAATTAGACCACCATGGATGAAGAACACACACTGAACTCACACAAAACGCACGCACGCCATTGAAATCCCAACCAATTTTCCTCCTTTTCTCCTTTCTACGCCTTCATACTTACCAATCACTCATAATTTCATCATAATCCCCATCAATACGCATATATGTACATATATGCCGAAATATATACACGAGATTACAACCAAATAAATCTCAAATTCTTCACAATTAATGGCTTGAGTGGAGGGATTACCCCGTTAGGGTTTAGGATTTTTCTTTCTTTTCCTTCCTCTTCTTCTTATCCTCTTTTCCTTCTCTTTCTTCTCCGTTTTTCTCCTCTGTTTGATGTGTTCTTCACTGGGTACTGTTCACGCACTATTCATGTTCATTACTTTCTTGTATTTGCATTTTTCCCCCAACACCTTCTTTCATTTTCTTTTTGTTTCAATTTCATCCACTCCTTCACTTATCTTTAGATTTCATGAGTCATCTGAGACTCTAGCTGGAGGTGGCCATGTTTCAGCTGACTTGTCTCCAATTGTGACACCTTTTACAACTTTCAACAATTTGCACTTTAGTCCCTCAAGTTTCCAAAATTGCATTTGACCCCTCAACTTTGGAAAATTACAATTTGAGCCCAAAATTACCCTAACCCCTCCTTTTGCCCCCTAACACCTCATTATCATCGAAATGATGCTACTTAATATAAATATGCATCCCGTTCACCATATTTTCTAAAATTACATTTTTGCTCCTGAACTTTTCAAAATTACATTTTATCCCTCAAGGCCACACTAACCCCTTATTTAACTCCCTAACTCTTAATCATCATCAACATATTGCTACTTAATAAAAATAGCACCCCTTAACTAATCAAACTCACGGTTAGATTAATTTTCGGTATTTCCGGGGTATCACAAGAACATATCCCAAACCAACAAGCAAAGTATCATTATAGATTACAAGGTTATCATTACCTTCTGGTACAGTTAGAATAGGAGCTGAAATCAATCGGTGCTTCAATTCTTCGAAACTAGCCTCACACTTGGCATTCCAAACAAACTTCACTGATTTTTTAGTAAGCTTTGCTAATGGACTTGAACTCATTGAGAAATTTTCCACAAATCTATGGTAATACCTTGCTAGTCCCAAAAAGTTACGAAATTCTTTCATAGTAGCTGGTCTTTGCCAATTTACAGCTGCTTCAATCTTTACTAGATCTACTACACCTGCACTAGATACAATATATCTGAAAAATGCAACTTTCTTGAGCCAAAATTCATACTTGCTAAACTTTGTGTACAATATCTTTTCACATAAAACTTGTAACACTATCCGGAGATGGTACTCATGTTATTCACGGCCCTTAGAGTAGACAAGAATATCATCAATAAATACTACAACAAAAGAATTCAAGTATAGATTGAAAACACGATTCATCATGTCCATGAAGGCTGCTGGAGCATTAGTTACACCAAGCGGCATAACAAGAAACTCATAGTGACCATAACATTTTCTAAAAGCTGTCTTCGCTACATCTTCTTTCCGAACTTTTAATTGATGATATCCTGATCTCAAATCAAGCTTAGAGAATTTTGTTGCACCCTATAACTGATTAAACAAGTCATCAACGTGCGGAAGTGGATATTTGTTCCTCACAATCACATGGTTCGATTGCCTATAACCAATGCACAATCTCAGCAAAATAGTCCTCCTTTTTAACAAACGATACGAGAGCACCCCAAGACGATACACTTGGCTGAATAAGGCCTTTATCTAGAACTTCTTGCAAGTGAACTTTCAACTCTTTCAATTATGTTGGATTTATTCTATATAGAAATTTAGAAACTAGACATGTTCCTAGTAGTAACTTCATAAGAAATTCAAATTCTCGATCAGAGTATAGAGCTTTTATATCATCAGGGAACACATTACTGAACTCACGAACAACCAGAATGTCTTTAATTTTCTGCTCTTTCTTACTTGATCTTTTTGCATAACAAAGGTACCCTACACAACCCTTAAAAAGAAACTTACAAGCAGAGTAGCTGAAATAATAGGTGTTGAAGAAAACCCTTTATCCCTTACAAATTTTCAGTTTACCTTGTTCCACATATAAAAAATAACACTCTTAGCATAACAATTAACATTAGCCTGATGTTGAGATAACAAATCCATACCAAGAATGGCATCCAAATTCTGAAGGGGTAAAAGTATCAAATTAGCATTAAGTCCTTTACCACACATTATTACTGAGCATGATCTATATAACTTCACTAAGTAAGGAGTCCCCTATAAGTATACTCACCATAAGTTCATATGGTAAACTCACTGCTTAAGGGTCAGAGCCAATAGTAATGACGACTGGTCACTTTCAATAAGAGTAATGCATCGAGAAGCCAAAGCCAATAGTAACAACGATTGGTCGTCTAGACACACGAGAGGCTTATGACTAAGAGGCGGAGCCAATAATAACAACTATTGGTCGCTTAGTCATAAGGGTGTATCCTTAGAAGCTGGAGCCAATTGGCCGTCTATGGATACCGAAAACTAGAGCCGGGACTAGAACTAGAACCAGAATTGTCCGTTGCTGGAGCCCTTAAGATGAGTTAAAAAGGTCGACGGATAGGGATACAACTTTAACCATTGTCGGAGCCCCTAAGAGAGGTTGAAAGGGTTGACATAAAAATTTATATGTCTAAGAGCTGGAGCCAATAATGCGATATTAAACGGTTAGTCGCTTTGTTGACTTGTTGATTTTGATGATTCCAGACTTATCTTCTCTAACATTAATCTGACAACATTATAAGATAAACATTTCAAGATTTATCTTAATCATTCAAAGACAAGATCTTGACATGGACAAAGCTTGAACTTGGACTTGGACTCGGACTCGGGATTTAAAGACTTGGACTACATTGAAGATGCAAGAACTTGAAGTCTATTTTTTCCTTGTTAGAATTTCTAAGTCTTTCTTAAAAGATCTGACAGAAATTCTAGTAAAGAACCAAATCTGTTTCTTTTAGTCGAAGCCAAAACTTTTAGTCAAAGTCAAATGTTTTAGTCGAAGCCAAAAGTTTTAGTCGAAGTCAAATGTTTTGGTCGAAGCAAAATGTTTTAGTCGAAGTTAAATGTTTTAGTCGAAGCCAAAACTTTTAGTCGAAGCCAAATGTTTTAGTCGAAGCCAAAAAATTTAGTCGAAGCCAAAACTTTTAGTCGAAGTCAAATGCTTTAGTCGAAGCCAAATGTTTTAGTTGAAGCCAAAACTTTTAGTCAAAGCCAAATGTTTTAGTTGAAGCCAAAACTTTTAGTCGAAGTCAAATGTTTTAGCCAAATGTTTTAGTCGAAGCAAAAACTTTTAGTCGAAGCGAAATGTTTTAGTGGAAGCCAAAACTTTTAGTTGAAGCTAAATGTTTTAGTCGAAGCTAAAATGTTTTAGTCGAAGCAAAACTTTTAGTCGACTCAATTTCTTATTTTAGTCGAATCCTTTTTTGGGCTTTCCCTTCATAACGGTTCACTTCCGTTACTTGTATAAAAAGGGGTCCTTGAGAGCATTTAATACTCCCTCTCGAAAAATCTTTCTCAATAGTCTCTCTAACTCATCTCAAAATACTCTCTCATCTTGTTCTCTAATTCTCATCTATTCTCTGTTGAGTGAGTTCATCCTTGAGATAGTTTATTGTAAGCTTCTTCGTTTGGTTCTTGAAAGAATATAGATCTTCCCACCTAAGAAGGCTTAGTCTTAGTTTTCATTGTAACATCTGCTCAAGAAGGAGCTTGTTTGTTGTATTCAAATTGTAAATATCTTTTCATTTGTAAACTGTTAGAAACCTTGGAAGGGTTTCAAAAATTGTACTACGGTTTGAGCTAGCACCCGAAGCTAGTTGGATTAGTGAAAGGCTCGAGTAGGTCTCCCTTGCGTGGAGTGCTCGAGGACTAGACGTAGGCTGGTGGGGCCGAACCAGTATAAATATCTGTGTTAAATTTATTACTGTTATATATGTCATTACTTTGTAATCTCATTTTTAATTTATACTCAAAGCTGTAAAACACCCATTCACCCCCCTCTAGGTGTATTTAGGGACCTACAAGTGGTATCAGAGCCGTGTGCTCTGGTATTTTTCTGTGACTTAATCGTCAAGAGCTAAAGATCGCGTTATGGAAGAAGCATCAGCAACCATCAGGCCACCCTTGTTGAAGAATGACAACTACAGCTACTGGAAAAATCGCATGAGGAATTTTCTGAGGCAAGATTCCGAAATGAATTCTTGAAATGGACTCTCATGAGGCGCATCTTTTCTCCATGGATGATAAAGCTAAGAACGGTATCAGCTGTGGCCTTGACATGAATGAGTACATTCGAGTCTCAGCATGTGAGACTGCTAGAGAAATGTGGAGGTTGTTAGAGGTCACTCATGAAGGAACAAATCAAGTAAAAGAGGCCAAGATCAACATGTTGGTCCAACAATATGAGGCCTTCAAGATGAAGAGCACGAGTCCATAAATGAGATGTACTCCAGATTCACACTCATTATAAATGGACTGAAGCTTTTGGGTCAAATCTACCCAGAAAAAGAAGTTGTCCGAAAAGTTCTCAGATCTCTTCCAAAGAGATGGGAAGCAAAACTCACAGCCATTCAAGAGGCAAAGGATTTGAATGTGCTGAAGCTTAAAGAATTGGTGGGTTCTCTAATGACTCATGAAATTACAATGAAAATTCATGATGAAGAGGAAACCACCTCCAAGAAAAAGAACTTAGCTCTTAAAGCTGAGACCTCTCATGAACCTTCAGAGAGCAGCGACGATTCTGATCCTGAAATGGCTTTCAGCACTCGAAAGTTCAAGAAGTTTCTTGTAAGCAAGCGAGATGGGAAGATTAGGAGAAATCCTACAAACCAATCACATCAGAGAAATAACAGTGATTGGAATGTAAAGGAAAATCCTGATGCCTGCTATGAATGCGGCAGAACTGGGCACATCAAAAAATACTGTTCGCAACTCAAGAACAAGACTGCAAGCAGCAACAGTTGGGATTTCAAAGAAAATAAGTTCAAGTCTAGAAAAGCTCTGCTGACTTGGGATGACTCTGGTGAAAGTGACAAAGAAATTAGCGAAAATGATGAAGTAGCTCAACTTTGCATCATGGCCAAAGATGAAAATTCCAAGGTAATCTCTGAAAATCCTGATTATAATGAACTCAAGCCAGCTTTTATGGAACTAAGTGAAAATTATGAAAAGTTAAAAGTTAAAAATACCAATCTAAAAAATTAGGCTCTTTCTTTGATAAACAATGTTGAAGAGTTGGAAGGCGAAAAGGAAGAGTTTCAAGAAAAGATTGAATTTTATATTTCTGAAAATACTTCTTTAGAAAATAATCTGAATGCTTCTAAAAAGGAAAACTCTATTTTGTCTTCTGAAATCCAATCTCTCCGAGGAGTAAAAGTTCTAGTTGAAAACGAATTCTTAAAATCTCAACTGGAAGATATTTCTATATAAAAATTAATTTAGAAAAGGAGATTGAAGATATGAATTTTACCCTTTCAAAATTTACCCAAGGAAGAGAGAATTTGGATATTCTTTTGGGAAGACAAAGATGTGTTTTTGAGAAAAGTGGAATCAGATACGATCCTTCAAAGAAGCAAAAGGATTATAAAAAAAAATTAACAAAAATTTAACCTCTTGCTCTCCATTCACACTATGTACAGTATGTAACAAGAAATGACACTTAGTTAAAAATTGTCCTCTTAATGTTATTAAAAATCAATCATTCTCTTCTATCACAAAGAATTAAATGAAACAAGTTTGGGTGCCAAAATCTTGTTTATCTAATCTTCCAGAACCCAAGAAAGTGTGGGTACCTAAAGGAACGAAACCAGAATATGTTGTATGTATGCTTGAAAGCAATGGTAGATTACAACAAATGGATTCTCGACAGCGGATGTTCAAGACATATGACAGGTGATCGCTCTCTTTTCTCACATATTGTAACGCCCCGAATTTATTTGCGGAGCATTAATGCCAAATATACAGAGATCGTATAAAATTCCATAATTATCAGAAGACTTCAAATTGGTAAATCAGAGCATACACTATAATCCCAAACGAAACAATATCGAAAGTCCCCCAAACGAAAATCAGAAAACCTTAAAATATCAAAAATATTCCAAACGGTCGATCAGAGCATGCACTAATAACTCCCAATAGTACATCAATAACTGTCATAGGGGCCAAAACTTTATACAATCCAAAAATTTACTCCAACACAGAGTTTCAAAACGAAACCTAAACGATACCAACTTGTCCTAATTAAATACACTTAAATGTCAATACTAACTCTGAAATAAGGCAGCTAACTTTGGTCACACAGCTAGCCCTTCAAATCTGAAATCCCACCTACTAAACACCTGAAAGGAAAAACAATAAGGGAATGAGCCAAATGCCCAGTAAGGTCGCTCAAAGGACCAATCAGTCGGAACCCAAAGATAACAGAGAAACGAAATTTCGGAAGCACCAAATTTGTTTTAACGGAACATATAATCAAACCAGATTTCGAATGTCAAAAACACTTCTGAATACAAAGACAGACACAAAGGTTTCAACAGAATGGACATCAAACACAATTTCAATGTCAAATTATATCTGAAAGACAATATTTCAAAGGCACACCAATTTCGACTGAATAGAGGTCAGACCAAATTCAAATGTCAAATTATATCAGAGTACGGAAATAGACACTAGACATGTCAGACCGAATATCATATGCCAAGATATATCAGAGGACGGAAATAGACACTAGATATGTCAGACCGAATATCATATGCCAAAATATATCAGAGTACGGAAATAGACAGTAGAGAGCCATTCAGAAAGTGGTCACATACGTCATTCTTGACATATGAGGCCGGTTCAGAAAGTAAGATCGCGATCTCTAGCTCAACTCCCTTGAGCTAGCCCACGTTTCAATCCACGTGGGTAAGTCGGAAATAAGTCACATACACTGTGACATAGCTTATAAGGTCACCAAAACAAAATCTCAAAATGACCGTTATCAAATATCGGACAAATCAAACCATAATCAAAGGTTTCAAAATCACATTATCAAACAATGAACTCGTCAAACAATAAGTGGAGTTCACGAAAATAATAACGATCATAAATCACTGAAACGACGATATCAATACGTCAATATTCTGAAGTCAAACAAATCCGACGGAATTTGATTTTTCATAAATCATAGAATTGTCAACAAGTCATTCTTAACAAAGTTCAAAACAAAAACGAGATGAAGAATCATTTATCCCCATATGAAGAGACTCGGATTTCAAAAGAATCTAAAGACTTACATGAGCGATTGGTCCATCGCTGATTCGAATTTCGAAAGTAAACCCTTACCTTAATCAAGCCTCTTGAGAGTCACAAATCCTTAAGCTCCTCCTTAGAGCTTCCAAATTTTCCAAGCCTTCTTCTCCAATCTCTCTATTTCTCTTCCTCTTCCTCTTCCTCTTCCTCTCTCTCTCTCTCGTACAAAGGAGAAGAAAAGAAATAGAGAACCCAAAAATGCTAGAAATGAAAATAGAACACTATTTATATAGAGGGGCAAAAAAAATTAAAGTTTGCATTTGAATCTAGCACTTTGAGTCGAATGAAAACTTTTTAGGCGAAATTGTTTTTTTTTTTCACTTTTAGTCGACTAAAACACTTTTAGTCGACTAAAAACCCACTTTTAGTCGAATCAAACACTTTTAGTCGAAGCTTTTCAAAGTCACTGTTCATATTACTGTTCATAGCTACTGTTCAAAATTACTATTCATCGACTAAAACTTTTAGTTGACTGAAAACACTCTTTTAGTCGACTAAAACCTTTAAATTCGACTAAAACTCCATAAAACTATTTTTACACAATTTAACTACTTTTTAGTCGACCGAAAAATTTTTAGTCGACCGAAAACACTTTTAGTCGACTAAAACCTTTTAAATTCGACTAAAACTTCAGAAAACCCTTTTTATTCGAAGCCAAACTATTTTCCTTCGACCGAATATTTCAGAACTCAAAAACTTTATACTCAAAAGTTTTGATTCGAATGAAACCACTTTCATTCAACCGAAAATTTCAGAAACAGTCCCAATTCATTTTTCTTAATGTGAACAAAAGACCACAAACTTAATTAATCAATAAGGAAAAGAAAATTTCGGGGTATTACACATATCACCCCAAAAAATGGAGGACTTGTTACCTTTGGAGACAACTCAAATGGGAAGATCATTGGTAAAGGTAAAATTGGCACCGGTTCCATATCTATCGATAACGTATCTTTGGTTGACAGTTTGAAGTTCAATTTGATAAGTATCAGTCAACTAATCGATAGTGGACACAAAGTTCAGTACAAAGGCGATCATTGCCTTATCAGTCACGCCTCAGATAGAGGTACGTTAGTTGGTAAGAGAGATGGTAATATCTATACTCTATCTTTTGATGCATCTGACTCTTCTCATGAAGTGTGTCTTTGTGTTTAGCATAATGATATTTGGTTGTGGCATCGTAGATTAGGTCATGTTCACATGGATCTAATCAAGAAACTCCTCTTAAAAGACCTTGTCAGAGGCTTACCAAAATTAAGGTTTATCAAGGATAAAGTTTGTGATGCCTGTCAATACGGTAAACAGTCAAAAACATCTTTTCAAGCCAAAAATATTGTTTCCACCTCTTTCCCTCTTCAACTCTTTCATTTAGATCTTTTTGGCCCTACAAGAAATGCCAGCCTAGGTGGAAAATTTTATGCATTCGTCATTGTTGAGGATTTCTTCAGATACACCTGGGTTCTTTTTCTAACTCATAAGGATGAAGCTTTTGAAAAATTCTTCAGTCTTGTTAAACAATTTCAAAATGAGAAGGAGTTGAAGCTTGTAAAAATTCGAAGTGATCATGACGGTGAATTTGAAAAAGATTTTATTCATTTTTGTATTCAAAACGGCATTTCACATGAGTTTTCTGCTCCTCGGACACTCCAACAAAATGGGTTGTAGAGAGAAAGAATCGTACTTTGCAAGAAATGGCCAGAACCATGCTTCATGAAAACTCTCTGCCAAAATAATTTTGGGCCGAAGCCGTCAGCACTTCCTGTTACGTGTTGAACAGAGTACTCATCAGACCAATTCTTGATAAAACACCTTACCTGTTCTCAAATCAAAAACCAAAAATCGATTATTTCAAGATTTTCGGTTGCAAATGCTTTATTTTGAAGAATCGTGAGAACTTGGGAAAGTTCGATGCAAAATCTGATGAAGGAATATTTCTTGGTTATTCATTAAAAAAGTAGAGCATATAGAATCTATAACTGTAGAACTATGACAGTTGAAGAATCTATGCGTGTAGTATTTGAAGAATCTAACGTTGAAAACCAAGTAAGAATGCAGATGATGACAGTGAAGAACTCTCCCTGGATTTGAACAACCAACTTAATGTCTCATCAACTGAGGGGGGGTGTTCAACATATCCTCACAATAATAGTGACGAGACTCTGCCTCTTCCAAAAAGCTGGAGATACTCCTCCAGTCATCCATTAGAACAAGTCATAGGTAATGTGCAACGCGGAGTTACAACATGATCTACGGTAAATCTTTTTTGTGCGGATTTTGCTTTTCTTTCTCAAATAGAGCCTAAAACATTTCAAAGGCTCTAAACGATTATGAGTGGATTCTTGCCATGCAAGATGAATTGAATCAATTTGAGAGAAGCGATGTTTGGTCACTAGTTCCAGCTCCTGTTCAACAAAAGGTCATTGGAACAAAATGGGTTTTTCGAAACAAACTTGATGAAAATGGCCATATTGTTCGTAACAAGACTAGACTAGTTGCTCAAGGATACAATCAAGTCGAAGGGGTTGGTTTTGATGAAACCTTTGCCCCAGTTGCTCGACTTGAAGCTATCCGAATGCTTTTGGCATTTTCATGTCCAATGACCCCGACTATGCATGGAACCAAACACAAAAGGTGTCTGATATATGGAAATACCTACACCATTTTGTAATGGACATCACCTCTCTTTACTCAACTACATATTATCGGTATTTTATTGTTGACTAACCTTACCAAGTTAAATAAATCACCATGAATCGTGAAATTTTATGATAACTAGTCAAATTGAGCAACTATTTTGCATTTCACATATTCAATAGTGACACAAATTCTTTTAAATGTCGGCCACCAATTTTGTTTTATTACTTTTTGGTCCCCACCAATTAGACATTCTGGGTCCGTCCCTCCCTGTAAATATTATATAAGCTAGGTTCCTTTGAATACTTTTGGGATATGTAACATATTATGACTATTTCTCCTCGATATCAATGCAATCCTAATTCTTAAAAAAATAAATCAACTCAAAATAATCAGACTAACAAATTCTACAATAGTTTGAACTTGTACAACACATCACATGAAAGGACACATTACATGTACAGATCAGCTTGTCATTTTGAAGCCACCGAGGCCGGACTCCGCAACGCAGGCCTGTGACTTAAGTGAGGGCATTAAGGTGGCTGGAACCTTGGGTTTGCGAGCTCTGCCATTACTAGCTTCTTCGATCCAAATCCTTTCGAGTCGGGTCTTGTGTCAAAACATAGGAGGACATTCCCACACGCATTGCCCATTATGTGTGCAATGCGTGAAGCGGGCTTGACAAAGCAGCTTAAGCCACGCCCACTATGGTGGGAGAATAACGAGCTAGTGCCCGGTCCGTCAATACGGTCATGCAAATTGCCTCCAAATGGACTGCCACCTTTTCTTGCAATCTTCCTGTGATACTCAAATTTTAAATTAAAATCAAATTTTCTCCCTCTCTCTCGGGAAAAAAAAAAACCTTCTCCATACAAACTCTCTCTCCATAAATCTGGCCTCCGTCACCACCGTCGATTTTCTCCGATGGATGGTGACGTGGTAGATTAGATCTCCTAGTTGTTTGTGTGCGGGATTTTAGAGTTATTTCAATTGGGATTTGTGATAAGGTGCGGCGGATCTGGATCTGTTACTAGCAGGCGTGGGTATATTTCTCTATGTTCGGCGTCAGAGCGTGGGGTTTGTGATGTTGATGGATTAAGCTGCCTAGGTTTCATTGGCGCACAGCGATTGGGTTGCTGGTGGTTTGCAAACGTTGGATGGTCTCTTCATTGGGGTTGTAGTCATGGTGGTGCCGCGGGTTAGAGAAGGTATGGTGAGTCTGGTCCAAGGGTTTTGCTTCCAGAGTTTGTTCTCCCCCCCCCTCCCCCTTGTTCTAGAAAGGTAGTGCAAATTCATTTTTGGGGGTGGTCGTGTTGCTGTGGGACTATGAAATTAAAGTTTTTGAGCCGGATGCAAGCGGCTGTTCAGCCGTAGGTAGCTTGTGGTTGTCCATGTGGATTGGTGTTGTGGTTGTATGCTATGGTTGGTTGTGCAGTGTAGAATCCGGTCGTTGATGGTGTCCGGTGGTGCTAGGTAGCGGCATGGGGACTGGCGACAGAATGGCTCCGGTGCTGCAAGCAATACGTGACGCTCGGTGATGAGCATGGCTGCACGAGGGTGGATACACGTGGCCTTGGTAGTGACAGATGTCACTGAGGCGGGATGTGTTTTGTTGGCAATGTGCCGTGGGTTTGGGGAAAGGCATATTAGCATTGACTTTTCATGGGGTTGCCTTCTCTATTTGTTGGTTTCTTATGTTTTTTTTTTTTTTGTTGGTGTCAGTTAATTTGGTGTGTTGTCCTTTTTATTTTATTGTTGACAATCAGGCAAGTGAATTTCACAGGTGCAACTTGGCGATTGGAAGGGCAAAACCCACGGCTGCTTACCGTCGGGATATGGGTTGAAGATCAGGCGGGAGAATTTTGTCGGCTTATATTGGCAATTGGAATTGCACAAAACCTATCTTAGATGATCAGCGCCTCAGCCACAATACATGAAGACTTCTAGGTATGACATTATCCTATCTTCTTTTATCGATCACTCACAATCATTCTGATGATCTTCTTCTCATAATCATTTTGTATCTTTTTCTGCTCTCAATTTGGCACAACACAGTGTATGCAAAAACAATTCCCTTTTCTTTTTATTTTGGTTTCACACCATACAAGATTTTGCTGCTAGGTTGAATCCTAGATTCAATTGTTCGGTAGAGAAGCTAATTGATTGTATGGGATAGAGTATGATGAAATGAATCTAGGGCTATTTGGTAGAGAAGTTATATGTTTATGTGTGTGGTTCATAGGACTGCCCTTATTATATGTTCTTGTCACTGTGATTGGCTGAGTCAATCACAAACTTTGAGTCAAATATAGGTTGTTGATGGGATATACTACTCTAGTAGTTCCACCTAAGTGATCAGCAGAGAGATATTGCTTCCGATCACAAAGTAGCACCCCAAAAAAAATAGTCTTATTCTTAATTTAGTTACTGTTTTTAGGTATTATTTTATTGCAATAGCTATCGGATAGGAATGTCAGCCGTATGTCTTTTACTTGCTCATGTGGGCATGTTTTGTAAACACTCCCGCGTTAATCTCAGAATATATTTCTATTCTTCACTCAAAAAAAAGGACACCGAGTATCAAGTGCTTGTTATTTTCAAAACTCCCAACTACCCACTTTTCATTGATGATAAGTGAAGCCAAAGTGCCAACAGTTATGACCAAGTTATATTTAACTTTGGATCAGAAAGAAATCACCTTTCGACTTTGCTTATTGCTTATAAAAAAGCAGTAGCATTACGACTTCTTTTTTGTATACTTTGTAGCAACTAATATATTTTTTTCGGGTTAAATTTGTAGTAGCTATTCTAAGGCACAAGATTGTTTTCTTTATGAATGGTATTGAGCTTCTTAATTTTGTGGCTTTTGAGGAGAGTGGATAATAGTTTCTGCAAAAGAAAGTTAATTTCCGGATAATAAGAAGATGGAAAAACTAAGAAGGAGAACTCGAGGAGAAAGAACCGGAAGCCATAATTCTGCAGAAGAGACAAGGACATAACATGCTATTCCCCTCTATATGTATTCACTTTAATAGTCATTCTCTTTTTTTGTGTCCTGCGATGAAACGACCAAATAGAGGCACTTAAGTTTGCTTAAGTCACATCTTCATTTGGTACGTTCGTCCATAAAGTTACACACATAATACATATATAAAAGACTCAGTTTGGAGGACAGCAGGTGGGTAGGTAGGTGCCCCCTTGTGACCCGAGCTACCTCCGCCACCGCATCCACCTGTTTACAATTAGAGACGAATCTCATGGTTAGAAATGAATAATCTCATAATCTTTAGGCAACTTGCTCATCGGTTAAGCTTGAATTATTAAGACAAGATTTATTTACAATGGCATAAAAGTGGTAGAATAGCGTAATAAAGATGGAGATAACACTTACGTTATTATTATTATTAGGTACAAAAGCTTTTATTTGTTATTTTTACAATTAATATTTGGTGTACAATTATTGGCTCGCTGAACGAGTACTTTGGCCATTGTTGTCATCAAACCTAGTTTTTACTATTTTAAGCTAATTTTCTTTCGTTTAACTAAAGATGGTGCAAAAAATAACTGCATCGGTAAACCCAGCGTAGAACTAAATAGATAAATCTGAATCGTCTCATGGGAACGGCAACCACACGAGAATCTGCAAACGGATGCTGCGAATATATATGTGTCCTAGAAACCAGTTGAGCTTTAATTTTGCCATAAAATCTACCAAACATGCATGCACCAACGCTTTTGGCTCAAAAGGAAAAAGTGAATCCTGCACCTTTGCCGTGAAACTTTGACCAAGAAAGCACAAAAACGGCACATTGGGATGTGAACGGATCATCCGATAACAACAAAACTAGGGTTGGTTTTTTAGTTGTAGTGCTTGGGAGGCTCAAGGGGAGTGAAGGACTGCCCACATAGTCGGTAACTAAATTAAGCTCGTATTTAGTCTCGCACAAATTGACGTGAGGAAAAGTTTACAGCATTATAAGCATACTGAAGTACGTGTTTAAGTGGGTTGGAAAATGACATCAAATGGAATGTCTAGGGTGTTAAATTTGATCGGTCCAATCCAATTAAGTGACCTAACGGGTCATACTAATGTTGATTATTTATTTGACTTGAACATTAATTAATTATATTGGCTAAATAACATTATGGGCTTATTTAATTTTAGCATCCAATACACTAATGATTTATTGTGTATAAAAGACTTATAGACCTTAATCTCTTAACTTTGATGGACGGTTGAGATTTGGCAGGCTTTAGGGTTGATCCAACTACTCTCTCTATATAAATATATTTTCTTCTTGGAGGTTAGGGTATTATAATGTTTGACCACTCTTTTGCCTCCTAGACTAAAAAAAAAAAAAAAAAAAATTCACACTTTATTCCATCATCAAGAGTAGTGAAGATCAATACCAAAGAGGATATCGCTCACTTCCGCATCTTGGCGTTCTTTCATCATCGGAATCAAGCTCTTGATAATTTATGGCTTATTTCGATTCCGGTGAGTTCGTAACCCTATTGTTCTTATGTTTATGCTATTGTAAGATTCTAATAATCTTGATTATGGGGTCAAGATGAATGAAATAATTCTAACATGTGGTATCAGAGCCTCGTTAATCAATTGCATGAACATAGTACTCGATTCTTAGAATATTTGATAAATTATGTTTAATGTTAACATTAATAAATAAAAAATTCGGCTGTGGCTTTGTTGGCCGGTTTCGGCCGAGTGGCCGTGTGTTTGTTGGCATTGCAGATTGAAAATTTTGGGCTGGAAAATTAGCCATGTAATGGTCTTTTAAATGGCCCAGTGAAATTGGGCCAAAGTAGTCCGGTTTTTTGGCCCATGTCTTTGGTGTTTTGTTATTCGGCCAAAAGGCCATGTAGCCTGTTAAGTGGCTCAGCAGAAAGATTATGCTTTAGGCTTGTTTTCGGCCTGGTTTGTGGCCTGAAGCCATTGGCCCTTGTGGCTAGTGGTTTGTTATGTGGGCGGAAGCTGTTGGGCCGAAAAAGGGCCTGTTAAGGGCCTGCTGTCTACTGCAAAATTGGGCCGTAAAGGGCCTGATTAAACGGCTTTCTGGCTAGGCTTTTAGGCCTCCAAAGTGGGCTGAATTTGGCCACTAAAAATTGGGCCCGTTTGGCCAAGTTAGAAGGGCCTGTTTCGGCCTCAGATTTGGGCCTGTTATGGCCTCTTCAAAGGGGCTTGTAGATACTGAATTGAGCCTGTTTGTCATTTTAAAATGGGTTTTCAAAAGGGATTGTGTATTTTAATTATGCCTATTAAAATTGTTTACTTGATATGTTATTATTGATAACATATGTATTTTAATATTAGTTTATTTAGGGATACTAATGAATATAACGTGCCAATATTATTATAATTTCAAGAATTAGTCTAAAATTACGAGATTATGCTAAAAGTCTTATGCTTCGTTTGGCATGTCTAGACTATGATAATGATCTTGAAATAACTAGTGGTTCTTACTTATTTTGGCAGTAAGCGACCAAAACGGAAGTTTATTGTCTTTTATAAGTTCAGATAATGATAAACCACATCACGTTACGCTTATTAATTAAAAAATTAATCGGTCCAACGGAAGATTATATTTGAATTTTCAAGCGGAAAGAAATGAAATAATAAGTTGCATGGGTCAAATTATTTTCTACCCAACGGTGATATAATTCGCGCTCATGTTGCTTTTAATGATTTCCAAATTATTAAGGATGGAAAAACACTTGTATGTTAATAACCGGCCCAACGGAAGGTTATAATTGATATGTTAATTTTTCCTTTTGAGAAAGGTTTTGTGTATTTACATTTTTCATACAAATAAATTGTTTATCCCTCAATTTATTTTATTATGTTAAATGATGAACTAACTGTCTTCATCATGTGGATTTTCGGTACTAACGTGCATGATTATTGTTATTATTTAACGTATAGTCCTGCTGCAATTACTGGCTATCTTTCCTCTATCGAATCATTGAGCGGCACTAATTTTAGAAAATAGAAAGAGCAGATTAGCATAATCCTTAGAGTTATGGATTTGGATTATGCTTTACGGGTTGACGCGTCTGCTGCCCTTACGGCTGAAAGCTCTACTGAGCAAAAGGCGGCTTATGAAAAGTGGGAGCGTTCCAACCGCATATCCCTAATGATTATGAAAGGCTCCATTACGACTGCTATTCGAGGAGCCATTCCTGACTCGGATAATGTTAAGTTGTACCTTGCTAATATTGAAGAACAGTTTCAGGGTTCTTCCAAGCCATATGCTACTACTCTCATCACTAAAATGGTTACGCTCAAGTACAGTGGATCCAACGGTGTTCGTGAGCATATTTTACGGATGAATGATATGGCTTCTCAACTAAAAGGTTTGGACATGGAAATCTCTGAAGGTTTTCTCGTGCACTTTATTATGACTTCCCTTCCTGCGCAGTTTGATCCTTTTAAGATCAACTATAACAAGCAGAAAGAGAAGTGGAAGATGAGCGAGTTGATTTCCATGTGTGTCCAAGAAGAAGAGAGCTTAAAGTCTGAACAACCTGATAGTGCTCATGTTGCCATAACTGGTCCATCTAAAGGAAAAGGAAAAGGAAAAGGAAAGAAATTTGGCAAAGGTAGCGTGCAAGGGAATAAGAGTGCTTCTGTAACCAAGACTGACAAGGCAAGCTCTTTTGGTACCAAGGGTTCTTCTGGTCCCAGGTGTCACTTTTGTAAGGATAAAGGACATATGAGGAAAGAATGTCATAAATTCAGAGAATGGTTGGAAAAGAAAAGTAATTTATCTATTTACTTTTGTTATGAGTCTTATACAATTTATGCTCCTTTAAATACATGGTGGGTTGACACAGGTCCAACTGTGCACATAACTAATTCATTGCATGGATTCCTTTCCATGAAGAAGTTAAACAAAGGGAACCGTAATGTTCTAGTAGGAAATGGAGAGAAAGCTCAAGTTAAAGCTGTAGGAACTCTCCATTTAGTTTTGGAGAGTGGCTTCAATTTGAATTTAGTTGATATTGTTTATGTTCCCAGTATGACTAGAAACCTTATTTCTGTTTTTAGACTTACGCTTATGGATATTCATTTAAGTTTGAGAATAAAGGCTTCTCTCTTTTCCTTTACTCTAGAGTTATTGGTTCTGGTTTGTTGGAAGGAAACCTCTACAAATTACTTTTAAATGCTTCTTTTACTGAATCCTTGAAAATAATGAACGTGAATGATGTAGTTGCTAAAACTTGTGGTAAGAGAAAAAGAGAGAATGAAAATTCTGTTAAATTGTGGCATGAACGTCTAGGTCACATATCACGAGGCAGAATGGAATGCCTCATTAAGGATGGAATTCTTCATTCTTTAGATTTCTCAAATTTTGACACATGTATTGAATGTATTAAAGGAAAATTTGTAAAAGGTAATAAATGTGGTGTCACTCGAAGTACGGGATTTTTAAATGTTATCCACACTGACATTTGTGGACTGTTCCCTACACGGGTATTGGAGGTCATAGATTCTTTATCTTCTTTCTTGATGACTATTCTCGTTATGGATATGTTTACCTTTATTGATGACTATTCTCGTTATGGATATGTTTACCTTCTTCATGAAAAATTTGACTCACTTGCCATGTTTAAGACTTACAAAGTCAAAGTTGAAAATCAACTCGACCTAAAGATT